>JANAVB010010999.1:722577-1322577 GCA_029216955.1 Iris pallida | reverse complement strand
ATAGAAGAACAAGTTATAGGCAGTTTCCTTTATGAATATGAGTTGGTATTGATGTTTCTTTCAGACGACTCGACTCTCACTGACTGACTTGCAAACTACGGTGAATTGATTGACAATGACTTCCTTATATTCCGTAGAAGCAGTTATCTTGTCACTGAAGGCTTCTCATGTAAGATTGGAGTCCACTGTACCATTCTATGTAGGTTTAGTAGCACTGTCACATTGTCTACATTCTTGGCCGAAAAATAGAATCTGATATGGCTTTTTGACAATGTATAACTCTTCAACAGACCGAATTACTGAAAATAATATATAGCAACAAAATAACCCTGAAATTTTTAGAAGCATAAAAACCATATACAATCATTATAAAGTGATACAGAAAAGGAGACATTACATGGTTTCCAGTTGTCTTTTTATCTTTACAAAAATTAGTACATAACAATACTTTCTGTATATAAGAGCGTCAAAGGTATTGCATCTCCTGCAATTTGTCTTAATTGACCATTAGTGGTGCACATTTGTTTGGTTCAGCTATTATGTTGCATGGACGCAGGAAAATAGTGTCCATATCAGTGTGTCTGTGTCTGCATTCATCCAGCATAGGTACCTACTTATTTTAGCTATATGAAAATGTATGTATGCCGTATCCATATCGTCCCTTTATCTGTATCAGTGTCCGTATTCGAACAACATAGGCTATAAATAGGTACGACACTTTTCTATTTCTTTGTTACATTTATATTCACCACTAGCGGATCCAGGATTATAATTCACTGGGGGCACAATTATAAAGGGGTTCGGAAACAACGCCTTCAAAAAAAAATTGGAGTACACTAATATATTAAAGAAAATTCACTGGGGGCCTCGCCCCCCAGTGCCTCCATGTGGATCCGCCACTGATATTCACTATCTTCTCCTCTTAATAAGGATTTGCATTATTTTGTCTTTACAAGAACTTTTGTTAAGTAGATGCTCACGAGCTTGTAGTTTCACCTTTTGGTGACTTAAACTCCTTCCATTCATAGATTACTCTTTCCTTGAGTAGATGTAGGAGGACTAGAACTACTAAGTGAGTAGGTTTTAGCTTTTAAGTGAAGATATAGATACATATAAGATGGATATGAAAGAATTTTGGTGGAACCAGTGGGAAGTGATTTACAGTTCAGAATATGCTATTAGAGGTTGTCTTTGGATGAAGCTTCTTTCAGAAAGGGCTAGCCTAACTAAAATTTATATCAATGGTCTTTATTTATTTTCTTACTTCAAACCTTTCTTGTTGCCCACATAATGCAGCAAGTAACCGTGGCAACAACATATTGAAGCCAGGGTGGTTCAAAACGAGTGATACATTTGCAAGGGAGCGAATGGGCCGGGCCAATCAGCTCCATCTCTAGGTTGATGAAATTTGATCAAGATTACCTTGAACAGGATCCGACTCGTCATGCAAACTTGCAAGCAACTCTTGTTTGGGTCAATATTTTCATCTTGAAATAAGCTTGCATTAGTGAATAAGTATCAATGCGCTTGAACGTGTGAGTTAAGTGAGAAATACTGAACAAGTTAAGCTTGAAAAATGATTTCCGTTCATTGTGAGCTCGAATAAACCCAATTTGTCGCTCTTTTTCTGAGTATGACAGCTACCATGTCTCATTTTGATGCAATGATTTAAAAGTGGCTAATTAGGTAAAGTGGTACATTGGTTGACAGCTTAAGCGACTTGTCACCACAATTTTTTTGCTCCATCGAGACGACGTTGCAAGCGGAGTGGTTTAGTTGGAAGGCTCTAGAATCCTCCGGAATATGGTGGAGTCCTCTTGAACTCTCACGAGGCTTCTCTTAGTTTCTAGAAGTTCTAGAGTCTTCCCACCATGTAAATATATCTAGGACCTAGAATATTCTCTAAAATGATCTCTGAAATATTCTTATTCCAGAAGGTTCTTGTAAGTCCTTTGAGGTCCTATAAATAAGTGGGAGGGGTTTAGTTGGAAGGCTCTAGAATTCTCCGGATTATGGTGGAGTCCTCTTGAACTCTCACGAGGCTTCTCTTAGTTTCTAGAAGTTCTAGAGTCTTCCCACCATGTAAATATATCTAGGACCTAGAATATTCTCTAGAATAATCTTTGAAATATTCTTATTCCAGAAGGTTCTTGTAAGTCCTTTGAGGTCCTATAAGTGGGAGGGGTTTAGTTGGAAGGCTCTAGAATTCTTCGGAATATGGTGGAGTCCTCTTGAACTCTCACGAGGCTTCTTTTAGTTTCTAGAAGTTCTAGAGTCTTCCCACCATGTAAATATATCTAGGACCTAGAGTATTCTCTAGAATAACCTCTGAAATATTCTTATTTCAGAAGGTTCTTGTAAGTCCTTTGAGGTCCTATAAATAAGTGAGCGGCTCATTTGCTCCTCACCACCCAAGAAGTTGTAAACTCTCACTAGTATAGTGAAGTTTTCAATATTCCATCTCTCTTTTGTTCCATTTTTCTCATTTTTCCCTTAGCGATCTAGTTAAGCGTTCGGGAAAGGCTGGCACGGGTCTTCAAGGAGGAAGTTCGTTTGCCGTACCGAGCAAGGTATAGGCAAAAACACTAAGTCCGTGACGGACTGCTCAAGGTTTGGGCTTTGTATGTCAAAATAAGCAATAGGCTTATATGGGGCATACAGTAGCGATATATGTAACAAAAGTATCAGAGAAATATGAGGATTTGTGTTACAACAACAAAGGAGAGGAAGATAATTTAAGATGGAAAAGAACATAGAAGAAATCTAAGAGAATATTAAAAAAAAGAGCGACGATGAATTTTTAGGATGGATAGCAAAAGAACCTTAATGTAGGATGAAATGTGTGGTTACTAGTTGGTGGCAGTGGCTACTTGGCGGTAGGATTTCCTTATAGATAGTGACGAATTTTGAAACAGGAGAATAAAAGCTGAATTGTTCTGATAAAGCATATTTCGCAACTGGGTCTGGATCAATCACCGCATGAAGTCTCTTGTTTAAGAAATGCAACCAATATTGTTCATAGCTTGAATCTTTCATAGCTTGAATCTTTCAACAACTAAAGATTAATTTGTGTATTTTCACTATTTTGCCATTTTGTGTTCCAGTTCAGCATTATCTTGTGGCCATGCTTGTATTATGTGGACTCATGTCGTATTGTTGCTGAGATGTTTTAGTGACTCATGTACTTTTAAATTTCCTCTAAACTAAGTGAAGTATTGTGCTCCGCAGATTACTATAGGAAAGGTAGTCATCATTTACCCGGTTCTTCATAAATATCCCCTTTTGATTTGCGGAAGCCTCATACTCAAATATCCTTTTGAAATGATGCTCTGGTGTTCTGAGGAAAAGGCAAATCTATTGTGTAGGCTTATCATATGTTTTAGGTTCTCTATTTTCCTAATTTTATGTCGTTTGACATCCATTTTAGCACTTTGACACTGATTTGCATATACAGGCTTTTTGCCGGAGGCTGGTAAGTCTTTAGTACATAAAATATGTTGCCTGTTCAAGCCACAAGGTTGTTCCTGGTCACAGTTATTTCTGGTATGACTTGATGCTTGCCAGCTTGTCACACCAGGTGATGTTTTCTCTCTTGATATGTTCTTTCTTTTTACTGCTGCAATCATGTCATGTTGATCTATCTGGTAAGAGATCTTCTACCTCGTAATGTTTCATGTGAATTACTGCAGAGTAAGCCTCTAAAAGACGACCTCTTTAGTAGTTTGTGTCTACTGCATCCAGTTAGGCTCTAGACAGCAACAGTTTAGATTACTTTACTTTCTGGTTGTAGGAGAAAACTGAACTATGATTAGTTTCATTGAACTTGAATGTCATATAAAATCATACAGTTAGAACTGACTAAATGTTTTACAGAAACTAGTTCACTGTTCTGTAACTTCCACTTATTCTTCTTGGCATATTTCAGGTAATCACTATACTCTTTTACTGCTAGTAGGAAGCTCTACGTTGCACGGACTCGAATACAACACGACACAATATGGACATAGCAACAGTTTTGAGTGTCCTGGTGTATTTTAGAGTGTCCATGTCGTGTCCAACACATGGCAAAAATTTTTGAAGTTCCCATGCTTCCTGGATGAAACTATATATGATTCTATACTCAAAATATGTCAACCATGTTCTAAGTGAATTGGGTGCAATATCTTAGATTTATTAAGTAATATTGTAGAGTTTTTGCATCGTGCCAGTAAATTGTTTTTGCGTTTTGTAATTGAGCTTTGTTAGAGTAGTTAGTTGTTATTCTTGTATGTCTGTACCTAATCTCTCTTGTACTCCTTCAGTCCCACACTGGGTAGGAACTAAAGAGGGAGACTCAACTCCTCCTTAAAATATGTAACCACATTCCATCAGTGAAACAAATCCTATTGAGTTGAGCTCTATTCTCAACATGGTATTAGTTAACTAGTTCTCTACCTAATAACAAAATTTTTCCCACC
Source organism: Iris pallida (assembly GCA_029216955.1). NCBI lineage: Eukaryota > Viridiplantae > Streptophyta > Magnoliopsida > Asparagales > Iridaceae > Iris > Iris pallida. Next base: position 1,318,120 of record JANAVB010010999.1, on the reverse strand, counting down.
ACCGATCTTAGTCTTATTCCCTTCCAAAACCCTAAACAAACCGTACCCCAACTCTAACTAGTTGCTACTCTTTACAAGCTTGATGGAGCTTGAGATCTTGCGGGCCTTTACTGGTTATCAGATCTTTGATCTGTGTTATATTTCAGAGCCTGAAAATGGTACTTGTTGGTCTCAAACTCTTTATCAGATAAGAGCTATCTTTTTCATCAAGACTCGGAATAACGTCTCCTGCATTAGAGGGACCAAGCAACCATGCTTATTTTTTTTGTTCATGGACTTCTTCTTGATAGTGGGTAATGAAAGTAAAGACCATATATATCGCATCAGTTAACACCCTGGAAACAAATTATGTATCAAGACAATCTGAACATTTACATCACTAAAGGGCTTGTTTTACTTGCACAAATTATGGAAATCAAAAAGAAAAGAAGAAGGCTCTTCAAAAGAAAAAGGGATTTTTCTTGATTATTTAATTTTTGGTTCACACACAAAGTTCTTTCCCCATTTTTATTATTACTCTTCAGTTCAAAAATTATCCTCTTGTCCCGATTTTAAAGCGGGCAACAAGGAAGAGGTACAATGGTTATGCCCAAAACTATATATATATATATATATATATATATATATATATATATATATCATAGTTTTAAAAGACGAAAGGCGCACCAAGGCGCAAAGGTTCCTGGAGCCTGAGGCTCAAGGCGCGCCTTTTGAAAGCTAGGCGCACTTTTTTCTTTATATGTAAAAAATATCTACATTTAAAAACTTAGCTACATAGAAGTCCAAATTCCTTGAAAATATCACTAATTATAGGCACAAAATTATTCTTTATATATATATATATATATATATATATATATATATATATATATATATATATAAAACAATCTAAAAGTCCATTAGATATAAATAACCCAAACTATATACATATAATATACAAACCACATATATATAAGCCTTTAAATATAGAAGTACATTCTAATTTAGAAAACAATCTAAAACCCACAATAATATTAATGACAATAATTTCTATACTTTCCAATAAAGTCCATAAACTATATAACATGCATATAGAAGGTAAATATATATATATATATATATATATATATATATATGAGCAGTGTGGAAGGTCGCTGGGAGGAGGAGGAAATGATAGAGATATCCGGGGGATCATCTCCTGGATCAGGGATCGTCGAGGTATGGAACAGGGTTGGGCCAAGACGGTCAGAGTCCGCCTTGCAGCATCGGTCTGGCATGTTTGGCGAGAACGTAACAGGCGGATATTCGAGGGCCTTAAAACCCCCCTGTAGGAATTCTACATAATTTAGAATTCGATGTATCTGTAATGGCCCCTTAACCGGGGTGGGAGAGTTGTGAGAATAGTGTATTGTAAAATCTCTACTGAGATTTGCGATGAAATAAAATTTACCCTTATTCCAATATATATATATATATATATATATATATATATATATATATAAGTAACTTTTCAGCTGGATCCGAGATCACAGAGGCCGGGATCCGGGGTGGGCCAGAAGAGCCAGAGTTCGACTCGCCGCGTCTGTTTGGCACATCTGGAAGGAGCGAAACAGACGTATTTTCGAGGGCTTGACTACCCCCTCTATTGGAATTCTACATAACATAGAATTCGATGTATCAGTAGTGGCCCCATAATTTTATTTTGGGGCATGGGATGTTGTGATATCTATGTATTGTAATACCTTTTCCGCTATATGCGAGGAATAAATTCATCCTTATTCCAAAAAAAATATATAAAAGTAACTTTATGCCTAGGCACGCCTTGTTGAGCGCCTGGAGCTTGCGCCTTTCTGTACTAGGCGCGCGCTTTTTTAAGGTGGTGCGCCTGGCTTGTTCCTAGGCGCTGTCCCTGCGCATCGCTGCGCCTTGTGCCTAGGCACACGCCTAGGCGCGCTTTTTAATTCAATGATATATATATATATATATATATATATATATATATATATATATATATATATATATATATTACTTCTTCGGGATTCTTGAATCTGCTTTTCTATTGAAAGAGCTTTTCTATCAGACCAAATTGGGAAATTTAAATAATTTAGGTCAGAATTGATTTCCAGCTCTTTCCACTGAGTTTATACTGATCTAAGATCGAATTCTGAAGCGTATGCTTTTTCTAGTCATAAACTTATATATCTGACCCTATATCTTCCAAATATATGATAAAAATAAAAAATAAAGTATATATATAGTGGAAAGTATATGAATCAGGTAATACATTTAGTATTATCTCAGAATCTTTTACTAGCTTCTGCTCCCACTGCAGCTCTTTTGCCTATTGTGCCCACCACTGCCTTATGATTCATCATCCCTGTTGAATGTACACATGAAAACAACTGAAGTTTTGGTTGCTCTATCAATCTTCATGAATAGAAAAAATAAAACATATGAAGTCAGAAGAAAGCTCTTGAAAGAAGCATGTCGGTTGTTATAGCATTGCTTGGTCCACAATTAACCACTATTATGCACAATGTTTCTCAACAGAGAATAGCTTCCATTGTTTATTGAGAAGGAGAACTTAACAAGATTAAAGTCTGGAGAATGGTATATTCCAGATCCAATCTCTCTTACAGTTTCATAAAATCTTGAACTTCCTAAAATCAGAATCTACGAAGAACTTCTTCGGTATTAAAAAACTACTATTGTGTAATGTTGTCTTGCTTCTCATCTCTCAGTTGGCGTATGCTTGGAGCCGCCTTCCTCCAAGTTCTTCAACTTCTGCAAATTGCAATGATAACAGGATTAGAAAACCTTCGGATATTATTGATTAACATTGAAATCAGTGGATCAGATATATCATTATCAGGTCTTTAGTTGGGCAATTGGGCATATACATAGCTTAGTTGAAAAGAGTATGTTATACTTGAGTGATTTTTATTATGAGCCCAAGATTGCTTACAGATTAATCCGACTGTGCCGATTAAGTATTACGAGCACCTAAACTTTATATTAATTTTGTATTCAATTAATCGGTTATACTGTCAAGTGATTGGCCTGCTAATCACTTCTTAATCTGTTCTTCAGAACACTTGGTATCATCAATCTAGTTTGTTGTACGTGCATTACAATTTGATTTTTGTGCTATTTGCAACAGAACATTGCGCTTGGATCTTAGTGTAAATAAGGCCTTTGAAACCCTTCATGGTTTTAGAACCACCTAAATCATGATTGTAATCGGCATTGACATACCCAGACTACCTCTGGTTGATTACCAAAAGAACTCGAAATTATATTTACCTGCGTAAGAATTTGTAGAGACCGGGATTGGTCGTGAAGCTCCTTCACAAATGTAGCTCGAAAGCGGCACGTAGCCGGAGAGCGGCACTGGCGGTGAGTTCTGATGTGATCTTTCAGGGGCTTGGAGAGGTTTCAATCCCTGGTGAGGTCTTATGTTAACTTGAGTTGGTTTTGTGCCCATCATCTCTTCGTTACCCAGCAATTGAGACAGAGCTCTTCTCACCTTCTCCACCACGCTCGTCTCTCCTCCTTGTCTTGGGCCAGCCTTTCTTGGACTCATGGCCTCCGTAATAACCTCAGAAAGAGCCCTATCTTCTTCCCCAGGCTCAAGCTTATTCCTCAGGTACTCCTTCACCGATAAACTTCGTTGTACGCTTTTATCCCACATCATTTTTGCTCCTATTTCATCCCTAGCCCTCGGGCTCTGGATCTTGGAAGCTATCATGTGGGTTGCATCAGACCCCAAGTTGTATGATGGTGTAAGCATCTCTGTTGCGGTTGCTGATAGTGTCTTGTTATTTCCAGGCTCATTAGTGTTAATGGTCCGCCCCTGCTTTGCCCTGAACTCGGCGACTACTTTGTCTGCAGTTGCTTGGGCTGTCGAGTTGTGTGATGTCTCTTTGAATGAATCAAGGTGGTGCAGTACTGGACTCTTGTCAGCTTCATGAGTATGCGGCACTTGTGGCTCTTTGGCTGGAGTGGCAGATCTATGATGAACTTTCAAATTTGGTGCCTTGGGGCTATTATCTTTGTATGCACTTGGTGCCGTCTCTGATTCATACACTGGAGTTATCCATGCAAGAAATGGATCAGTTTCCTCACTGGAATTGTTTTCAGGTTTTTCTTTTTCTCTATACTAAAGAATCTAGTTAGCAAGTATGATGAAATCGCAACCTCTTTTGCAAATTTCTTAAAACAGATTTTCTTTACCTCATGTATCAGTCTTTGAAATCAATAGCGTGCTGTTGTAGACAAGGTATTATATGTATACAGATTAAACATGATATTAAATGGTGAAGTTTTGGTATTATATAGTGACTGTTGTTAATTTAATTCATTGATGTTGTTATTAATAGTGAGAAAGATGGACGATTACTTGGAGCGCCATGGTACTCAGGGTCTGCTTCCTCAGCCTCGTCATGTTCATCCAAGCTAGCGCTCGCCGCACTGCTGCACGTAGACGTAGGGCTGCAGTCTTCTTCATGGCCGTGTTTCTTCTTGGTAAGCGTCTGCCTCCATTTCTTTGCCTTATGCTTCACCTTTCCCAGAATGGATTTCTTGTGGTGGTGTTCATGGTGGTGCTCGTGCTCGTCCTCATGATCGCAACTCTTTGCAGAAACTGGAACCACAGGTGTTGACCAATGCACATGAGTCTCATGGGCCTCATCCACACCTGTAACATGCAGAAAACTCACCACAGTAATATAACAACAGGATTCCAGAAATGATGAGAAAATCTTTGCTACGGTAAGCTTCGACTAGTTTGTATCTTGTGATTTTGCCCCCTTTCTTCTGCCTTTAGGAGTCATCTGCATGTACTTTCGTTTCATTCTGTCAATTATCATTAGGGGTAATTAGTGTTTAGATCCTGAATTTTATACTACTTTACAGTTTAAGTTCTGACATGTCCAATTGGAAAGTTTGAATGCTATTTTTATTTTTATTTTTCTTTTGTTCTTTATACCTTGAACTTAAGTACAAAAGCAACAACCAAACACAGACCTGAAAGGAAGGTATAATTGGAAAAAGAAAACCAAAAATAAAAATCTAGATTCCAAACTTTTCAATTGGACATGTCAGGGTTAAACTCTGAACTGGTATAAATAATAAAATTCAGGGTCTACACGCTAATTAGTCCTTATAATTAATGGAACGCAAGAGATTTCTTGTGCCGTTTATAAAAGGGCCCTTAGTTACCAAAATAAATGTGCTAGTGAGAAGCTAGAGATGACTTACTGGGGAGGTGTTCTCCGGTGGGGTTCTCGACGTGTCTGAGTACTTGTTTCTCAGCCATTTCACTCCCTCTTCCAATTTGCAGCTCAAATGGAAATTGGATTAATAGAGGAAGGGAGATGCACAGGAAGAGTACCAATGGTGAAGGAACGAGGGCTACCAAGCGTTTCTATTGGTCAGCACAAAGAAAAAGGAATAGCCAATCAGGAGCGAGGTGTTCGCGCCACCTTCCAAATACACTATGGTCTTTTACATGTAAGTCCCTTAAATCTGGTTTATTTTTACATAAGTCTCCCATATGTTGTTATTTGTTTCTCCAAATTATTAAAAATTGACTTCCTAAGTTCCCCAAGTTGATAATATTTCGTTAACTTGGTTGTAATTTAGTCTTTTGACAATTTTGGTCCTTTTCTTTCTTATGATTTCTTTTTCTTTCTCATTTCCTTTTTTTCTCTAATAGATTTTGTTCTTATTTTTAAGCCGTCAACACGGACAAAGATCAATTGGAATACACATTTCATGTGACCCTTGACTTATTTATTTTCAAAATTTAATCTTTTGAAATGGGTCGCCATTTTTTCTTAGTCATTCGAATTTCTCTTTGTCGTGGTAAGTGATAAGTTCTTGGAAGGTAAAAGGGTGCAGTACAGGATTTACAACAATAGAGGAGGGTGACTAAAAGGAAAGAAAAATGATGTAGTGGGGTATAAAGGATTTTGTGGAGATAAATTTAGAATGAGGGACAAGGAGATTGGCTAAGCATATCTCGGTCCAAAGCTGACAATCAATATGAACCGAACCGATATAAGCTATTCGGTTCGGTCTTTCAATTTATATTCGGTTCTCGGTTTTGGCTATAAAAATTTTTGGTTTTTCGATTTGGGTTTCTATTTCAGGTTTTTTTGGAAAATCGATCCGAATCGAAAGCCAAAATACAATTACGTATCTACCTTTGTACTAGTCGCCTGCACGTAAAAAAAGAATTCCTCTAATATTGTTGAAAATTAATTTAATTTAGGATATGTTATAGATATGGTTTGAATATATTTTAATTAAAATTTGTTACTTATATGTTTATATTTTCATTATGATTTGTTATAGATATGTTTATATTTTAATTAGGATTTGTTATAGATATATGTTCATGTAGTTAGATACTATCAAGTAGTTAAGCTATTAGTTAGGATTTATTATTTTTCTTATTTTTTAATTACGTGAGGATATACGTACGGCTTAGACGGCTCATTTTGAGCCGTAGCCTCTTGTAGTTGTGTTTATCATTTGTAAAATTTTATTTATTTGACTTTATTATATGTGTATATTTTGTTATTTTATCTACACTTTGGCTATTTGACTGATAAGTTATGTTGTGAAAATTTTACCGTGAATTCTAGGCCAACCCATTACACAAATGGTCCGTCAAAACTAAATTAACCCTTAGCCCGGCCTAGTATTCAAAAATTGAATTAACCGAGAACCGAACCATTTTGGTTAGGTTCGATTTGTTTTGCTTTTACAAAATTGTGGTTTACCGGATTTCAATAAAACGGCTTGGTCTCAGCTCCATGAAACAATACGCTACTGATGGAAGAATTGAAATATTAGATGGATGATATGAACAATATAAACAAGAATTCTTTAACGGTGAACAACCACAACCTATTACTCAATACATCAAATAATTTCATTAATGAAACCATATAAATCAATCGAAAAATAAAATTATATATATGCACCCGGAGTTCTTCAATTTTGTATTGTGTTCTTATTGTGAGAAAAGTAACCCAAGATACATAGTGTGGTTGCACTGTTTCGTTTAAATAGAACTATTTGTGTAGGGATTGAATTCCACAATTACAGTCCTCTTTACATGGACAATAAGGAATGTATGTAAATATTTGGTATAACCATTAGGCGCCTCCTACTGACTTGGTTGCCTCTTTCCTTTTATAGTTTCCACCATATGGAACCCACCATATGGATATAGGTTGACACCTTATCCCATGCCATCTATTGCCTCACACTATAACTTCTGTCAACAAATAAACAGCCTTTTTCGTCACTAAAATCCGAAAAAAAAAATATAGCGATGTCGCCATGTTTTTTTTTTAGGGTGGTAGAGGGTTCGCTATAACTTCTGTCAACAAATACACAACCTTTTCCGTCACTAAAATCCGAAAAAAAAAATTAAAAAGAAATTGTAGCGATGTTGCCAACTCAGTTGGCGGCACTGCATGAGTGCATGCACTCATGTCCAACTTCTCCTCATTTCAGCCAACATGTTATCTTCTATGTAACTTAGTACTCTTTTATTACCTTTTTCAAAATTTTCTGTAATAAAAATAAAAGGAAACACCTCTCCACTTCCTACTACTCGCATACACTCCACAAAAGCACAAAACCAATCCTCATATAACAATGCTCAAACCTCAACTATGTAATTTAGTACTCTTTTATTACCTTTTTCAAAATTTTCTGTAATAAAAATAAAAGGAAACACCTCTCCACTTCCTACTACTCGCATACACTCCACAAAAGCACAAAACCAATCCTCATATAACAATGCTCAAACCTCAACTCTTGTTCCTCTCCATCTCATTATCATGTAAGAAAGCAAGGAGGTTTTGACTCACTATTCCACTTTCAGAGTTTGTATGTTTGTCTCTCTTTTTTAACTCATTTGCGTAGTAATACCTTTTGTGAACCTTACCCTTTTATGAATGTGCATCTTGAACATAACCTCGGTAGTTACTGGTTGTAATCAACAACTGCCCCTACGATGTATGGCCCGGGATACCTGGTAACGCTGGCCAGACCTCTCTGAAGGACGGAGGCTTCCTCCGTAGCATCGGCAAGGGGAGCTTCTATAGTGTCCCCTTTGGCTGGTCCGGTAGGATCTGGGCTCAGTCGACAGGGCTCCTGATTCGATGACCCAAGGCAAGGGTTCATGCGGCTCTTCTGGCGGTGGTGGATTCCTGCATTGCAGAGTCATGGGGGGAGAACCTCCCACTACGGTGGGGGAGATGACGCTTGGTTCTTCCAAGTCCCCCCCTTCACTTCTACGACGTGAGCTAATCCGTGGACGGCTTCAACATTCCCGTGTCCATGTCTCCGGTCAGCAGGGGGGTTCGGTTGCGGTGTCCCTAGGTGCAAGGTGGACTAGAACGTGTGTTGGCCTACTGGGTTGATGTTTGTTTTCAGATTTAACAATCTCTCAATAAATGGAACGATGAAGTCTGTAATGACTTCCAATTGGTAAGATCTTTATAAAACTACGGAAAATCTGGCCATCGACCAAATAATAGCTACAAAAACAGATAATAATTCAGATACGAGAAAAAAATCCATCTATGGTGCCACCAACCCGAAAGTCTTGCTCAGCAAGAGAGAGCGAATAGTAACAAAAGATTAGCATCTTCTACATCACAACTCCAAAGGGGAGAATTGCAGGATGACATGCCCCTAAATATATTAGGGAATCCACATCATAATTAAAATGAGAAAGCAACAGTGAGAGAACTTACACAAGAAAGTTGAACTGCATTAGAAAATTGTCTATAGGAACGGGAAAAAAAACCCAGTCGCTCCTAACTGACAGCTCTGAACATCGCCACATTTGTACAGTCGCTTCAACTTCACTACAAGATCTTTCATGTGCCATTTCTTTACACCCTTGTAAACTTGTACAACCATTTCTTCTATGCAGGGCATCGGGTGCATCACCATCTAAGTCGCAGCCTTGCCATGATAAACTGTAACCCTCAAACTAAGAATGTACAAGTTTAAGTACAAGCAACTTCTTATTAATGCTATCAGCTTGAACCTCAACTAACAAGATAGATAAGAAAGAGAGCCCTACTCTGCCCTCAGTTAGCTGTACACTGCCTTCTGCCATTTAAGAGGCATACGACGTGGACTGAAGTCCAATTCTTCTCTCTGCAAAAGACGAGAATAATTAGAATTGTTGGTTATTAGATGTTTATCTGAGATATCTATCAAGGTAAAGAAAAGAATCACACTCTGTAAATAATTCTCCATCATTGTGTGGATAATAGTCACCAGCATGCATTACTCACACCAGTAGAGCATATGTATGTGGACGTAAAGAACTCAATTTAGTGAAAAGTACAAGCAGCTTTACATACCTCCAGCGGCTACAAGTTTCTCTACACGGGCAACTATATGCTTTCCATAAGTATATTTCTTCAGTGCATTCAAGTGAATCTTGATTCGTGAAAGAATCAGCTCACGTTGCTGATCATCACAAGTCTCCAAGACTTTCTGTACAACATAGTTTGCGAACTGATCTTTCATCATTGCCTGACACCCATGATACAGCAGATTAACCATTGTAATATATATATAAGAATATAACATTCAAGAAATCAAAATGTGTTAGGAACACATTACTTCTGGCACATATGGGTCCATGTCATCACATTAGGATTAGGAACACCGCACAATGTAATTATGAGTGCATAACACTATTTGCTTATTTAAAGACATTTGTATTAAGATTGCATCTACTTTTGCAGTCTTAGCATTTGTATTGCAGAATTAACAGGATCATGTAACAATATTTTTGAAAAGGAGGCAGCATACCTGAAGAGGTTCATTCTCATCAGTTGAACCAAGCATCTCGTTTACCAATATCTGACGTTCAACAGGACCACCAAATGTCAAGCACTTCTCAACAACATTTGAAGCAAACTTTTGTTGGCTCATCTTAACTATCTGTCCAGCTAATTTCTTTATAATCGCAGACCGCTCTTGAGGCTTCCCATGTTCAATTACATGCTGTTAAAACCAAGTGGCATTGCATTACGATCAAAATTGACATAAGATATATAAATTAAACAATTGTCATGACAATGAATGTGTTTAAACAATATGTCACGCAACAATGATGTTGACACTGAGCCAAGGAAATAAATCAAAACACACAGAAGGTAGATAATACCATGACACCCGTAATATATGCTGAAAACAAAATGAGGAAAATATATTATCAGCAAAAGCAATGGCACATGACTATGCAGCAGAGAAAAGGGTGCTTAACAAATTAAAGAGTGGATATTTAGTTGAGTTATATGAGCATGATAAGACATCTCCAATAAGAAGAGTGATCCAAATATGGTGTCTTAAGATCAAATAAATGGGAAAAGCTTAGCCAAAATAGATTGCATAATGAGTTACCACTACAACCACATCAGAAAGCATGACTCAAAAGAAAAACCAATAGAGGGTCAGTTAAGAGCTTCATTGCATGGGCACAAATATGGCACGTGATACATACACAGTACACGGACACAGCACCTACTTTGGTGAGTCCATGTCGTATACAAAACGTGTACTATACGATGCGCCAAGGACACAACACCAACTTTTGGAGTGCCCATGCTTCCTAATTTAAGAGGCAATAATAGTGCAATAGCAGCTATAATTGTATGCCAGTTGTTTTCCTAACATAAAACATATCTTTGACTTTAGGGGTTGTCTACCGTGAAAAGTTACAAAGGTCAAGTCTAACGAGCCAAAAGGTAAAAACTTCAGATAAAATGCTTACTTGCTTAGATTCTATCAAATTAGAGTTGCCACTGCAGAAAATCTACTTTGAGAAGTAGGCGAGTTTACTACTTTGAGAACCCAACTCAAGATATGGAAGTGAAGAATCCTGGTCCATTTGGTCAGTGAGAGAAATGAATCATGAACAAATAATATGCTTATTTGCACTTAAATAACCTCAACTTTGTCCTATGTTCAATTTGCTACCCTGACCATTTTTCTCTTTCATCTTATACCTTAAAACTTTATTTTATCAGTTAAATACCATGAACTTTATGAAACCGTCAACAAAAGGAAAAGTAAAATCATGTTTATATCCCTTGTTGTTTATACCCCTTGCTGCCATGAAGAAGATGGTGGTGGTGGTGGCGGTGGCGGCGGAAAGGGGGGCTGCTCAGCACCACGAGAGTGTGGGTCAATGGCCATGCTAAACTGGAAGAGGAGAGAAAGAAGGTGGTGAGCCGTGAATTCAGGTTTAGGGAGGAAGAAGACGGGGGTGGGTTAGGGTTTATGGATGAGGAAAGAGGAAGAAGATGGTGATGGTCAGTTACGGTTTAGGAGGAAGAAGATGATGGTTGTTGGGAAAGATTTGGGGATGAGGATAGAGGGGATGGTGTTAAGCTAGGATTTAGGGATGGAAATAAGAAAAGATGGTTGATTAGGGTTAGGGCTAAGGCTATTATTGTCCTAAACTTGGTAGCAAATTGATAATAACTAAGAAATTCAGGTAGTCATGTGAACAAAATAAAAGGTGAGGGTACTAAATTGAACATAAGGCAAAGTTGAGGGTATTTAAGTGTAAATAAGCCCAAACGACATTATTCCTACCGTGCACACTTAACTTACATAGGAAAGTAATGCGAGTTATTTTCAAACAGAGTATTTGATCATCAAAGAAGAACCCAATGATCATCAAAATTCTCACGTTTAAGGTAAAGGCTTTAAGTTGCTTACATAAATCAACAACCGGACTCTTCAGCCCAATACGTCAAAATGGCTCTCTTTTTTTCTGGAACAGATCTATCCAGGGAAGGTATTAATAAGCAAGAAGACAAACTAATGCTACCAGATAACTCAGGACTCCCATATACATGTCTTGTCATAGTCAATATCAACACATGGGCAGTAGTCCATATTATGTAGTTCTCACTTAGTACTAAACAGTATGTAGGACAATGGCATACAATTAGCACTCTAGGCCCATGGACGGCAGAAAGCTGAATTTCATATTAATCAATTATTCTCATCTAAGAGAAAGAAGTTCAGATACAAAATTTTGGAGAGGACGAAAAAACTTGACAAAATTATCACAAACCTGGATTACATAATTTCCATATTGATCCTGTGCTAGCATGCAAACACATGGCATGATCTCGTCCATCACAATCTGCTGTGTTTTAGGATCATCACAGTGCTCCAGTACTCTCTGTATTGAATATGCAAATCAGTTTGATCTGATGGAATATTAGTACATACAATAGGCATAATTACATGCATCTATGTAGAAGATCCAAACCTGTATAACACGACAACCATATGGATGGGTGGATAATGTCACAACTTGATCATAGAATGATGAAATGATAAACTGAATTGCTTCCTGAGGAATGCATTCGATACATTTTTGTATAACATGGTTCCCGTTTTGATCACGTACACAGCGCATAACATGGCCATCAAGTTCAGCAACCATCTTAGTCTGCTGGTCCAAGTTGACAACTTCTATTGCCTGCACGAAAAGGTTTTTACATTGAGGGTCACATGAGAATTATCTATGTCGAGTTATAGTAGTATCTATAGACAAGGTTTATCTGCTAATTTCAGGTGTATGGAACATCAGATAACTTAAATGGCCTCGTTTTAAATGTGATGTATGAATCTTTCCTGCAGCTACCTCCGAGATTCAAAATACTTATCTGTTTAATGGATGTGTGGGTGAAAATGGAACAACATAATCACCCTCTCAATTTGGGTCCCACGTGGCTTATATGGTTAACTTGGAATACAATAATTGGAAGATACCCAAGTTAAAAGCACCTACAGAAAATGCACACTTTCCCATAACCTACTCATAATTCATGCACATGTCAGTAAATAAAGGACAATGCACGGACTTGTATCTCTGGAGGACTTTAGCTCAATTGTTTTCTGAAGAAATCTTAAATGTCATGATATAGAGATCTAAGATTATAAATTTATAACAATGGTGACTTATAACATGACTCTTTTTTGTTAACAAGGTATTTCATATATCATCAACGATAAATAACAGGAAGGTAAGTAGCAGAGGGCCTTGCTTAAACAACTATAAATGATATTCCTCGTCCTCTAAATTATCAGGGAGAATTTCCTTCCATTTGTATGTCAAGGGTTCAACAATCACCAATAATTGATTTTTATTTTCAAACTGCTCACCTTCTCAGGGATTTATGGAACAAGGCTACTATAATTATGTATTGTACAGGTGGCATAAGGGCCTGCCAACATCCAAGAACCAATATATGGCAAACAATAAATCTATCCTTAACATATGTAGACACATGCAGATAAGTAAATTCAATTACCTTCTGGATCACTCGACAACCGTACATCTGAAGGCTTAATGCCAACACATGATCATTAAGCTGGCTTGTCAATTCCCTAACTTGGGTTGCAGTTCCATGCTCAAAAAACTAATGCAAAGATACTTTCTGTTAGCAAACTTTGAAATAATAAACCTCAATGGTCAAAATCAGGAATTCCAGTAAGATACCTTTTGGATTACATAGTTCCCAAAGACATCAGTCATCAATGAAAGGGCATGAGGCATAATCTCCTCAAAAACCATGTTTTTCTCCTCAGTTGTAGCTGTCTCAAGTTTCTGCTGTATGAAACGACTCCCGTACTGGTCAGAACTGGACATACAAAACCAATTTCAGTGTAAGGTTATCAAGCCAAGCTAAACTTAGAAAAAACACCCATATGCACACAATCTCAAACTTCGTAATTCTTAAATAGTGTGCAGAACCATCAGGTCAAAAGTGACATGTCCAATGCAGCAAATACAGGACACATATCCTGATGCAGCAAAATGTTGTCAAAGGCATCTATATAATGCAGCATTGGCTAATATAAGTGCAAGTTATCATGAATACTCTTAGATCTTTTTGAATGTCTTCCCCTCTAGCCCCATCACTTCCAGTACCTACCTATTTAGAGTACATCACTATATAGATTAGGCTAGCATGCACTTAAATACCCTCAACTATGCACAGTTAATTACCCTAAACTATCTCGGCCGATGCGGCAAGGAGCGAACGGTGGTTGGGACTAGAGTTAGAGATAGATTAAGAATAGAATTAGTTAATAATTGGTTATTTTATTATGTATTAACTGAACTTGAATAAATAATCAACTATTACGGTTGGGAGTACTTGTTTTACCTCTAACTGGAGGAAAAAAAAATGATAGTTGAGAGTATTAAAGTGAAAATTAAAAGTTTAGGGTATCAACTTGCCAGAAAAGAAGTACAGGTCTTAAAGTGCCAAAAATGGATAGTAGAGGAAAATTAACTGCAACTAAGCCTATGAAATATGATAGTTAATCTATAGGGTTTTGGATAGGTCAACATGTATTTCAGTATTTGGGTGGTGCTAATAATGTGCCTTGATTGCATTGGGTTATGTATCACGATGTTGAAACCTGCATGTGAGTTGGTTACTACCTGAACACAACAACATGGCCAACAATGTCAGAAAGCTCGAAACATCTAGTCTTGCTGCTCTTGAACTCCTCTAGAAGTGTGGATGCATAATCATCATCCAAATTGCCACTGGGATCCGAATGCCATGAGCCAGCAAAAGTACTCAATCCAGAAGGAAGTCGTAGGCTGCGGTCGGCATGCCTCAGAGGACTGCCAGATCCAACTGGCGAAGCAGGAATAGGACTTGCTAAAGGACTTCCTGGATACGACATATTCATGCCAAAAGCAGGATTTCTGTAGTAGCCAAGATTGGAACCCCCAGATTTACCTATATATGGTGCACCGAATTGCTTATTATGTTGCAGCAGTGTCCCGAGGTATGCTTCCTGTATTCCAAGTAACTCCAGGTAAGAACTGTCCATATAACCCCTCTCCAGGGACGGGTCGTTATAGTTTGCTGCACCTCGTGTTGCATATTCTACTGTCTTCAAGTATTGAAGATATTGTTGATCCACAAGAGGTAACTGAAGAGCTGAAGCTGCTGCTGGCAAATGATTTCCAAGTTGATTGAAATTTTGCAAGTCATTTGATCCGTTTAAATTTAGTCCTGAAGAAAACCCATTACCAAGTGCCCTAGAGTCCATTCCAAGAGCAGCAATCGCCGAAGCAGCTGCAGCATTTTCAAAAAGGGGAGGCAAATTACCTGTACCAATATGATTTGTGACCATTGATGGTAATCCACTTTTCATTGAGTACCCACTCTGTCCATAGTTTGAAAACTCTGCATTTGTACTACCTGGAGAACCACCAGGGCTAGCAACTGAAGTGGCTTTAGGATCTTTCAGATATGAATTAGAAGTAACAGTTGGTCTACGCAAATCAACTGGTCCATTTCCCAATTGTGAAGTGCTCAAGCCTGTTAAGCTTACACTGCTCTTGGATGGATCATGATATGTCTTTGATCGATTTGTCAAAGAGGATATGCGTGAATGTCCTGGCTCTAAGTTTTTCAATAGTGGACGCTGTTTGACAAAGTTCTCAGCGCTTCGCAAATCAAAAATAAATTTTCGATGCGCCTCAATTTCCAGTTCACGCTTTGACTTTGTAATATCATCAACCTCCATTGTACCAGCACTTGAAAAGCCCATGCCTGATAGAGCAGCCAAAATATCACTGGATTCAACTATATTGGAAGAGACACCATTAAAGCAGTGTGAACCATTATTGTTGATCTCATCATTCGCACCAAGTCTCCTGCCAGCATTTGGAATTGAAGGGCTAGGAACCCTTGCCACTAGCTGAGGATCAGTCGTGGCATTCCATGAATGTGACGAGCCCAAAACAGATGCAAAGGTTTGAGGGGTCGTACTTTGGAGCCCGAGCACACCTTGGGCGTTTCTGCTAGGTTGCAGACCCTCTACAGATTCCATTTCCGGATGTAAAGCAATAGGGGCATCAACAGAACCAAATGGCTCAACGCCATCGAATGCATTGCGACTTGCTGAACGGAATGAATTGCCATGAGCTGACACCGTGCGACCAAGGTCATCCTGCAATGAACATTGCCCACAGTTACCAAAAGAACACGGAAGTGGTCTATAGGAATGGTACTAATATATACGTAAGGAACAATGTAGAAGCACAATAAATACAAAATTTTACTAACTCATGTATCATATGCAATTAAATCACGAGCATCAAAAAAATGAATTACGACAGGTGACAATGGGCACACAAGAGGGAGTGTGTGCTGGCTTCAGGAACCAATACCTTGACTTTTACTGCCAACAAACTTACCTATAGTATAACTTAGAACATCTTTGGTCTAGTCATCAGGCCAGTGAAAACTAAATGGTCAGGCAATGAGCTGATAATATATCTGAACTGAAGAAAGAGATCCTGTACAGAAAGGTTCTCATGCACCAGATAAATTTGCCCATTGTATACATAAATTACAATGCATCTATTATAGAGCTAAAATTTTGACAATTTGGATAGAATCCCCAAATCGTGATGATTAGGAAAACATGAGAGTTCTCATTGGCACAGACTGGACTTCAGATGGAAACAAATTCATATAAGAAGTTATACCTAACGGAAAAGTCTGCACTCAGATTTTGTTATCTGATTCAAAGGTTTCTTAAAAATCTGAGCTTTCTTGCTATTGTTTGATTTTTCAACTTCCTAACGAAGAAAAGGGCTCCTAGGAATAATTTACTTTCAATCAACCATGCCATCAATTCTTGCTAATCTAACTGAATAAAATCAATCAAATTTGTTTTCCTCGCATTAAATGAAGGTTAGTAGAAATTATGTTAGACTTAATCTACTTGATTGTATGCTTTTGAATGTTTTATTAAATGAATTTCTATTAGGTTGTTAACAATACAGCATGATGTTCTATTAAATTTAAAATGTAGTGCATTCAGATCATTATAGATCGATTGCTCAAATAGGCCTAGATTACTATCTTATAGTAATTGAAATTTTGTTATTTCTTAAAGGTCACAAACACCTCACTTCATACAGGGAATTGTCTTGCCTTCCGTCGAGGTGTGTGCTAGTTGTGGCACTGCTTTAGTTTGGTCTTTTATAAAAAGATATATAACGAGAACAAAAATGATAAAGTAAACCATAAAAAGATGCTCACGAAAAGAATAGAAACATATGAACCATGACAAAGGACATGGGTTAAAAAACATTAAAAAATAGTAACAAAATGCAAAAGAGGCTGCTAAAATATGCCCCACGTGAAGAATTTATGTAGTTAAACAGCTTGCTTTAGGACAATGGGGAAAAAGGGAAGCTGAAAAGAAGAAAGCAAAAAAAAACACCAGCACAAAGAAATTTGAACATCATTGCAACAGAAAAGGATCTATGTAATTGAAAGATATTCAATGTCACAAATACAGCAGGTAATCTGTATCTATCTTATCAAACTATCATAACCTGCAACCAAGGTGTTGATTCACAAACTTGGCTGGTGGAATGGAATTAAAATGAACTGGAATGCATTCAGATGATGCAATGAGCCTCTCAACTAATGGAATACAATATATTCTGCAAAGTCGACTGAATGGTATAATAACGTAAAGATCCGAATTTGGAAGTGTTACATCAGCATAAGGTTGTATTGTAATCAATGCAGTAGTAACTTGGTAAGTTAGTAGAATTAAATATATTCTTGAATAAGGGAATTAAATTTATCAAGGAAAATTCAGCTTATTTGTACTTAAGCCACAGTAGCCGACCATTATGAGTTTGCCATCAAGTATTGTCCATCCTGTACACACAAGTCTTAGCCAACCAAATATGGGAACACAAAATCTTGATTGACAAACAAGGAGAGTTGTGAAAATGCTCGGTCACTTTAAATCAAAGTGACCCTTAAAATTCTCTGCACTCAGAAAGGTCTACATAGCTAGGGCATAATATAACCAAAGGGCCATACCGTACAATGTAATCCTGTACATTGGCTGTCAAAGTAATATCAGCCAAATGGACAAAACATGATGTATTTGAATGTGGTGTTGGAAAATGATAAAAAACCAGTTGGACCTTTTCCACCTAGAGAGTATGAATACACGCTCAACTCATTTCATTGACAGAAAATGACAAAGCCATTATCCCAAATTTTTTGTATGGGCGATCCGAAACGTTTTCTTCCATTGAACCCTGTTAAGAACCTTGTCATCTGCAATTAACTTTAAAAAAAAAAAAAAAAAAACCTTCTCTACAAATTCAATCCAAGTTCATTCAGGCCTACCTCTAGGAAGTAGGGGGCTCCCTTAACTAAATGTTGATACTTGCTCGCTGAAGGGAAGGCACTTTCCACTGGGGCAAACGATTCTTTGGGAACAAAGGCTGTTCCAATCCAGGGTCTCCCTTAAACCAGACAACTCTCTGTGGAAGACGACTAGCTAGATGGTCTTTGAGTGTCTTATTGATCCTCCTAATCAATGCATATATTGGTCTATGTTGCACATGTCCAAACTACCTCAGATAATTTTCTCTCATAATTATCGTGAAGTGGCGCCACCTCCAACTTCCTATAAATATGCTCATGTAAACTTAAGCAAACTTTGGGCATATTAATTGTCAACTAATTTCATTTATATGTGAGAGATGTTTTCATTCCTTCAGTATCAAGCATGTCCATACACCTTTTATTAGACAAGGGCTGAAATTTGAATTAGTCCAAGATAGCTTACTTTCATGCGACAGAACAAGTTTCTTCACTCCTTAGAGAGCAAAACACATTCTCCTTGAGAAGAAACAAAATACAATTATCACTTCAGGTCTAGATTATGTCAAGATCACTTAATTAGTGTAGACATTACAGTCTACTAAATCTTAACCTTTATCAAATTACATGCTAGTAAATCACAACTTTCAAGCTTCAACACTTGTTCTTCCAACACTTCTACTTGACGAATCTCCTAATTTTCCTACGTCGCTTATTGTCTCCAAAAGTATAAATGTCCATTTTCTCAATGGGTGTGGTAACGATGTGAAATAATTATCAAGATATCACCTACCAACCTCGTAGACTTCATCTAATTCTATGAAGAATGTGATATGCAACGATAAAAAAATATGAATCCTATTTAAGTTCATTTTTTTATGATCCTTTTCCAACTATAGTTAGTTCATGTATTGTATTGCAATTCTTAATGCATGATATGCACTATTTCCTACCCAATAGGAAATAATTGAGTGGCAGATGACAAACACAGTTAAGCTATTTTAGTTTCTATTTACCGGCAATAAATCCCACCATGCAATAAATCCTACCATCTTTATAATGCTTATGTGACTAGTTACCCATCTACTGAAGTTTGCTTAGCTCTTGCATGGTTTTAACATGTTAATAACAATCAAGTATTTAGTCACAAGTGTATGTTTATACATTTATGCACGCACACATTCATGCATATACAAGTATGCATGTTGCATTTATATTCATGCTATCAAGTCTTGCAATTGAGGTAAAAAGAAATAACTCATATTGCATCCATATTTGATGACTTTGAAGTACCAAATTTTTGCTCCGTTTTTTGGTCCATCCTCCCTCAATCCAAGATAAGGCAGTTCATCCTCGAGGCATACTCCATATCATTGAGCCTAGTTGAAGACAATTGCCAAGTTCGCTTGAAAACATCAAACTACATTTGTCTTTCCGTTTATTGGCACATTGTTTAAGATATCACAATAAATATTTGATCGTTTAAACAATGGTAGGCACATTCAATTGTGCCATGTAGCCATCGTCCAACAACTACTTATAATCGAGAGGAAAAAAAATAAGATTAACCAATATAAAGAACAAACCATAACTATTCATTTTTGTCTGTTTGTTCTTTTATTCTTTTTTCTAAATGAAATCAATAAACTTACAATTAACATTGTTGAATAATATTATATTAACCTCAACCCTTACCAATGCTCTAGAGGTGAGCGTGAATTTAACATGGTATCAGGACAACCTAGGTTTGAAATCCCTTGGGCATGCATTAATTTCAAGCAGATTAAAAAAATATTGTTGTGTGAATCAAGCTCTCAGCTCACAAACCAAATGAACCAGCCAATAGTAAGAGTTAGAGAATGATTCATGTTAGAAATCATGATAATTATGATATTTTCTTGATTTTATTAGAAGAAAATTAAAGAACAAATAGAAGAAAATGAATAGTTATGATTTGTTCTTTATATTCATGAATCTTAATTTATTTTCTCAATTATGGATTGTTGTTGGACGATGGTTGCATGTGGCAAAATTGAATCCTACCGTTGTTTAAACAATCAGATATGAAGTTATCTCTACAAGATATCTAAAATATGTGTTAATGAAAGGAAAGACGGATGCAGTGGATGCTTTCAAGCAAACTTGTCAATTGCCTTAAACTATGCATGACAACTTGTAGTTTGCCTCGAGGATTAATTTCCTTATCTTGAATGAATGAGAGAAATAGAACGAAAATTTAGTAATTCAAAGTTATCAAATATAGATGCAATATGAGTTATTTCTCTTTACATTGATTAAGTTATATTTAGATAGGATTCAAAAATAGTGTAATCTTTTATTTTATTTAGACTTATCAAGTTTAGGTTTTTTGTATGCCAATAAAAAAATGAATAACTACTTATTTCAATAGAGATAGCAGCTTATTTTGATGGAGAATAATGAGAATTGGGGTCTTAAGACTATTTTGTCTTTATTCTTCCTATCTTTCTCCCCAATTATTATTCTTCGATATTACTATTGTAGGTATCTCAAGGTTGGAACTTCGCAACGGTAGATTGGAATCCATTGTTTGGTTTGTGAACTGAAATAAGATAGGTATATCATTATGAGAAACATCTAAGATTTGTTGGAAAAAGACGCTGAAGTTATTCATCTTCATTCTGAGATGCAACATTCTATTAATGGATCTGTATAACAAATGGCTATACTGATGTAGCCTGTAGGCCATGCATCAAAACTTTATGCTCACTAAGCACTAAGTCGTTCCAAGTTTAAGAACTAAATAAATACTTTGATGTCTTCTTTTAGAAAGCTAAATCCCTTTATTTTGTGTAATTATTTCTACGTAATAGTACAATTTATGATGTTTACAGAAAGGATCTTTAGTGTAGGTTTTGACACTTGGGGTGTAGGGGTATCTCTACAGCTTGAGCATGCTCACAGAAGAGGAGCTTGAGTATGCTTATGAAAGAGGATATAAGGAAGTTGGCTCGTCGAAACTCGATAATGGAGGATGATACGATGTTGAAGTGAAGATAACGAATAATCAACGCCACCAAAGTGAAGTTAATGAATAACCAACGCCATAGAAGTGAAGTTGACGAATAATCAACACCATCAAAGTGAAGTTGAAACGCCACTGAAGCGGACTTTATATTTGTCTGAAGTCACGAGCGGCTATCTTGTCCAGGAGAAGAAGTCTGAATCCACAAACATCAGTCCACCAGGAATTAGTGAAGAATCTCAATGGGCGATATGATAATATCCCCTAATATTATGCTGTTCTTAAATTATTGCAATGACGCATTTGTATAGCTTCTACATAACTTAGAAACAAAGAAAAGTAATCCAAAACATAATAAATCTAATCTAATCCTAAACAAAGAAAGAAACATCTTAGCCATAGCCACTCAAAGATTCAACTTGATTTGCTAGAATTTATTACATGCATAATCAAACCAAATCTAACTTAAAACTACCAAAATTAGCATAACCCAAACTGTCCCTGTTCACCCCACTTTCGTTGGTTAACTGATCAGTGTTCTGGTAGGCTTCTGGATAGGTCTTCCGTTCCATTTGGTCAGAATAGGACACTTAGACTGTCTTCGTAGTGGTCTTTGGTCATACTGCCCCGTTAAATGGATGCTCCATGCATCAATCTTTGTACTAAACAGCAATCCTAGATCAGCTATGCATCAATTGTATATATGACAATATCCCAAAATACATTATGTGTTGATTTTCTTCAAGTTATCTCCTCCTTGTCTTCTTTTTTTACTAGTTCTCAGTCTTGGTCTTCTTATTTTTTTACATTTTCTCTACATATCTTTACTAGTAGTAGATGATCTCAAAACCAACTATAAATCCCCAGTAAATCCCAAATTTCACCATCAAACATGCCCAAATCCTATATGTTGATGTAATGAGATGATAATTACATTAGTTTGAAATTTGTGTCAGATGTCGAAACAAGTTCTCTAGTTGGGCTTGAATCATGACTTTTTAAGTTGTCGTTATTTTCTTTTTCATGAACCTAATATAATGTGCTCAAGGAATGACAACCCTTGAAGGAGACATGAGAGAATACATACTAAAAGAGTAGTTTATGATAGCTCGGTTTGAAGCACAACCAACCTTGCAACCCCATTGATACCTTTTCCAACATTTATAATGTAAGCTATCAACATCTGTGTTCCTGATCTTGTCACCAACACCACCAATCTCCCCCACCCCCCCCCCCCCCCCCCCCCCCCACCCCACCACACACACACACGCGCACACACACACCAATACTACATCAACTGTCGAAGCCATTTCCTTTATGCAGCAACCACACTTTGCAATTCTTCGCTAACAATTGCATAACCATCAATGCCATTCCAATTGCAAAGAAGCCATCAACCCGCTACCAACACTTCAGACAGAAGGGATCTCAGCAGCTTTGGGCTCAGGTTGCAGTCATGCAAAAACTGAACCCAAACCTAATAGGTATA
This sequence comes from Iris pallida, assembly GCA_029216955.1. NCBI lineage: Eukaryota > Viridiplantae > Streptophyta > Magnoliopsida > Asparagales > Iridaceae > Iris > Iris pallida. Next base: position 1,295,400 of record JANAVB010010999.1, on the reverse strand, counting down.
TCTTCTACCCGAATTCAGATTCATGCAACACCAAGAACATCTTGAACTGCTCCTGAGCCATAAACTCACAAAACTCAGAGTCACAAACTTGTGCATGCAGAAAACCAATAAAAGATTTTAACATGGCCTTCCAACCATAAACTGCTAAGTTACCGGTGGTTGGAGCTTGCCAACTATGACGTATATAAATATTTAGCATGAGGCCATTGCCAACTTCTTGTGACATCAATGAAATCGGCCTGTTTGTTTCCACTAGTTATGCAAGAAAAGAAAAACTTATACAGCAAGCATGAAAAGACTTCAAACTTATCATGTACCGAGTTGACCCCAGTTAGCAACACAGTTTCTTGTCTACCAACAAAAACAACAGAAAACCATTATTCCAATTTCGGGGCGATGGCTTATCAACTACCTAAATCACTGTGGAGGTATATTAGCCATGGATTCTCATTTTTCGTATGACCACTTCAGAAGTTTAACTTAGTATTTGGAATATTGTCACTGGGAAGGGTTTCAAGCAAAAGCAGAGTTAGACCATGAGATTACATTTTAATTTTCTAAAACTTGCAGAGAACCTTCCTGTTTTAGCGCCAAGCTTGAATTAAGTACTATATTATATTATATTATATTCTGTTGCAGTACGTATGTGTATGCGCACGCACGTGTGTATGTGTTTGTTTGTGCGCACTAAATAAATGAGGTTCTAGCTACATAGGATAATATTACCGAAATTGAATGTGCCTTTGTCACTACCCAGAAACAAAATTCTTCCTCTTTCAGATGAACATAAAATGCAGGATACCAGAAAGATCTCCAATTGGCAAAAGATCATACATCTTTCTCCTTTCAGATGAACATGAAATGCAGGAGTTCATACAAATCTCCAATCGCCAAATGATAATTCAACCCCACATTCATGTTATTTTAAGCAGAAAATATAACTTTTCTTCAGCCCTTCATTTTCTCATTTTAACTGTGATCCAGGTTCCTAGTTTGAATATTTCATATAGAACTTTTCGATAAGTCATCTTGAGCTCTACCATTGTAGCTATATCCTATAGATCATAAATTAAAGCATACTCAACCAACTAACTTATTTCAGCAAAGTACATGTTTGAGAGGCCCTTTTTCATATGAGTTAGTATTACAACTTGTCAACTATAGCTAACTTTTACACTCTGTTTGAGAGGAAGGATGGAAAGTGGAAGAAAGGAAAAAGAGTGAGATGGACTTTCCATCCATACGGAAAGGAAATACCATTTCCTTTTTGGTAGGAGGGATGAAAAATGGAAGGAATACACTTTCCCTTGTTTGGCATGAATCTTATAGGCTCTACTAATTACTTGGTCAAAACCAAAGGAAGAGTAATCCCTTCACTTTTCCTCTCATTTTTGGAGGGATTGAATTTGGTGGGTTAGGAGGAAAAAGTAACCCCTCCACTTTTCCTTCTCATACCAAACAAGAGAAAGTCCATCATTCCCTCCCATTTTTCGTCATCCATTTTCCTTCATCCCACTTTTCCCTCCTACCAACGGAGTCTTAAAGCTTTTAGCAAAGAATACTACACGGGCCGCTGCAATGCTCAATTAACAGATATTTCTAAAAAAATGATCTTTAGTTATTTTGTCAAATAATTTTTTTTTTCAAAATAAATGATGCTATTGTGGAATGTAATTCACAACCATTATGTTTTCAATCCACAATAATCAGGAACCTCGACTTCCTTTGAATTTTATTTGGACCCGTCATCATTTTAATCTTTGACCCACTATCAAGCATATACTCAGGTCATACCATCAAAAGCTTCTTTAATAAACTTCAAATTGAAAGAAATAGGGAAAGAATTACGAGTAAATAACAAATGATATCCCTGTATACATGACCACCTAAAATTGACAGAAACTAAGTCTCTGCATCTAAAACAATAAGAATTATAAGTAGTTATATATTTTACAGAATATAATTACAAATAACATAGACAAATGCTAATTATTCTAAAATATCCCATTAGAAAAGAAAACAATTGCAGGTTAATAGGTTATCTATCTTCACCTTACCCTTGAAACTTCAGTTCTGCAAGAACGCAGGCAGTTTAATACTAAAAACAAGAAAATGATAGCAGTTGAGGATTATATTCTTCAATTCACATTTCAATTTTACTTACCTAGTTGCTACATCAAAATATTTTCTTTTTTAAAAAAATGAGCTTTTCTACGAAACCTAATCTCCTGCTCTTACAAAGTTAGACCCGTCAAATGCATTGTTTTCAATTTCTAAATACAAATTCATAGCAATACTAACCTTCTTAAAAATCTTAACGATGCACTCTTGGCATTCAACAATCATACATCCATGAATCTACACATGCAAATGTACATTGCTTTGTATGAAATGTACATTCCTAGTCCCTATTTTGTCAAGCATCATCCTGATCTCCATTTATCTAATGCCTAAAAATCATAGCCAACGTAAATAGAAACAGTTGTCCCACAAAACTTATCAGCAAATAATGAAATAAGCATACCAGCATCTAATTAATAAGCAAAATTGCATCTTCACAAATAATCAAATGTAAGAAGATATCAGAATGATTAAGTATCAGCATTCCACAATGACAGCATCAAAAAGTTTCAAACTTTACATTAGCAACACCATAAAAGTGAGGATTTTGAGAGATCACCTGAAGGATGTCAGCGAAGCTCTTCTGCCGGCCGAGCGAAAGCCCGATCAGCCCGTCGCCGCCACCGCCGGCCCACTCCCCAGCAGCCGCCGGCTGCCTTGTAAGCGCCGTCCCGTCGTCGCCGCTCGCCTCGCTGCCCCTCCTCCGGTCGCCGATCCCTCCAAGCCGCTGCTTCGATCGCCAGTCCTCCTTCGACAGGACCGGAGGCGGAAGCCTGGGGTTCAGATTCCCCTGCTTGTAATAGTAATTCAAATATGCCGGATCGGCACGCAGCTCCTCCTCTGCCAGCCCGCCGATCGCGCTGAGCGACCCTTCGACCGTCGGCGGTGCTGAGCCGCTCCGGAAAATGTTAAGCTCCCTCTCCCGATCGCTCGGCTCCTGCATCCTCTGCTCCCGGAGCAGCCCCAGATCCTCGCCGTTGAACCCTAATTCCGCCATCATCTTCACCGGACTCCTCGTCGCCATCCGTACGTAAACAACAATCTAGAAACTTTCAATCATAAAGCTCCGATCTTTCCACAATGACGCTCAGATTGAGGCCATGAAACCCTAAAAAAGAGGAAAAAGGAGAGAAATTGGTGGAGATTTCGCCATTGGAAAGAGAGAGAGGGGAGTGACTAAGTAGAGTGAAGGGAGTGATAAGCACGAGGAGAAGACGAATCCGGATCGTTGGATCCAGGGAGGGGCAGCAACAGACGGTGGATCTGAGGGGATCAAGAACCCTTTCTAGGGTTTTAATGGAGGAAGAGACAGAAAGAGTATTAGGAGGGGCTTAGTCAAACTTGATTGGATTATACTAATAATACATGGTTCTAAAATGGGTTATTGTTAACGTGTGTTTATCGGGGAAAAAAAAAACTTTTGTCCTAACAACACATGTTAATAAAATAATAAATATATCTTCTCAAAAAAAATAATAATAATACATATATAATTTAGACCGATATTTTTAAAAGAATATTTATCACTGCACCTCTCATTTAAAATGTATATTAATAAATATAAAATGTGCAATAATAAATGTAGTGAAAGAAATATTCATATAAAATATATATTTATCAATATACTAAGTCCCTATGACACATTAACAAAAAAATTATAAAATTATAATTACCATGATTTGAACCAAACACAATAAAAATTACTTCGTACGTGATGATTTTAAGAGTTCTTTTACAGTTGGAATTTCATCAAATATTATTTTTACATCACTAATTTACAAAAATTAATATTTGTTGTATTGAGGTTAGATGTAAACCAAAAAATTTATATTCCATATATATATATATATATATATATATATATATATATATATATATATATATATATATATATATATAATTCAATTTTGATATGTATTATTTGTTGTGTTATTATTATTAGTTCAAAATTATAGTAACTATAATGAACTCTAGTAATAAAGGCTTGAAACAACTATATATACCATTAGGTAATTAAAAAACCGAAAATTCTATTATTATCTAATGACCACATGGTATTATCTTACTAAGCGTAAAAGATATTCAAATTATATTTAAACTAAATATATGGTATTATCTAACAAAATATATATATATATATATATATATATATATATATATATATATATATATATATATATATATATATATATATATTCAAAGTAATAAAAAATATCTAAAACAAATCTTAATTAAAATATAATCAAATCATATATAAACTAATTTAATATAGTTTAAATTTCTATCTAATTTATCGATAAAAAAATTGACGAAAATCAATTAGGTAATGAATATGTGCAGCTCACGAGAATGTGAATAGTGTTAACTAATGTAATATGTGCAACTCACGAAAATGTGAATAGTGTTAACTAATTATAGAAAGTTTAAGAATTATATATAATCTGAAACCAAACATGAATGATTGCAAAACATAAGATTAACATCTATTGAATTTCAACGTCATGGAGAACAGAAATTACACATGAACCCATTTTTGTTGGGAATAAATGGCAAACACTTGAAATATGCAGTTTTATGTTCTTTTTCTTTCTACTTTCATATTTATTTTTCAACCATTTATTGCATCTCTATCCATTCTTAACCATATGTTACATCTAGTTATACAATATATTAAAATTTACAATTGGGTGTCGGATTTAATGGTGATGAATCCATGAACCATTTTATTTTTCTGATAGACACCTGTAAATGAAGATGACATCATCAACATTGTCGTAGAAGGAGAAAAAGTTATGCAAACGTTTGATGGAGTTGGCATTAACAACCATGAGAATAACGATAGATGTTGGAAAATAATCGGTGATTATGACAAAGGAGAAGATGGCGAGGAGTTTCGAACAACATGGTGGCTCGAGGCGGCGAGAAGAACAATATCATTATTTGTCAATGGTGATATCCGTTAAGACTCTGGAGATAACCCTAATAATAAAGAAGAAAAAATAAAAGGAAGAGTGAAATTTGGGTTTAATTTTTTTTTTTACTAAATAAAGAAATAACAAAATGGGTTTAAGAATCACATGAGAAAAAGGTGTAAATGATATGAAAAAAATCTATATAACTTTTGAAATAGTGATTACAAAATCACAATGGTTGAGATTTCAAAATATCAATTAAACTTAAACTAACATGTGAATCTTTAGTATCACTTTCACATTTGAATAACAAAAAGTATTCCATTTGCTTATGGAATCCCAAACGACTAACCCACGTTTTAGATGTAGTGAAGATTTGTAGCAAACAAATATTTGTCTTGTTTAAAATTTTGTTATTAATTAGGGACTGGTGGTTAATTTTGCCATCCTTGGTATGACCCGTAGGGAGGCTCCACTCCATCTGTCAGACGATATCTCATGAGAGATTTGAAGATCATGGAACCGGAACTTGATTATTTTTAAACGCCAACAAACATGAGGTAGTAAGACATCGGCTTCGCGCCATGGCCTAACGACATATAGGGCTAGGCATACAGTTCCATTACCCATGGTTCTGACCCGGTCCGAACCATAAACTGTCCAAACAAGCCGGTTAAAATTTAAACGAGACGGACTGGAGCGGGTCATGTCACATTAACAGGTCGAGGCATGTCATATTTTCAAAACAAATAGACCCCGACCTAACCATTTCTACGGATCTGTATTTTTTTTATCATTTTCTGAATTTTTGTTGTTGTTACAGTCTATAGATAATATAACATGTTATTGTTTTGTAAACAAAATTTAAAATTTTGGGGAGACATTATACATGTTTCCTTCTTATATATAATAAAATATATGTAAATGTTTATTGTTATAGTTTATGAATATTTTTTATTGTTTTTTGACCCGTTTGGACCCGCGGGCCGGCCAAATTTGGAACTATTTCGAACTGGTCGAGTCTAGTCTGATTCTAACATTTTTTTGTCCCGTCCCACCAACTAATGGGACTGGTCCGGGTCCATCAAATTTGGGCCCGGCCAACCCGTGCCCAGCCCTAGCGACATAGCACATCAAGGATGCATGTAGCCTCATGCTAGGACATTATAGACATTAAACCCTCGAAGAAAATAACTCACATGCATGCATAAAAATATATGCATGTCGTCTCTTGAGAGAAAACTTATAGGGATCCAAAATACACACACATAAATTAGGCCAACACAAGGCCTCTAACGTGCGACCAGAAGCATAGTTGTGTGGGTGGGGGGAACCATAATTATGGTGACGAATTAAAGGCTTAATCTATTATGTATCATACTACAGTTTGATCCATGCATGAATATTCAAGTTGTAAGTGACATCTATCATAATGTAAAATGTCCAATCACTGTGGGGGGACACACATTCATATATTGAAATATATGAGAGATTTGTTGGGGTTTAATGAGTTTGGTCATTAGTGACACAGTCTCACCACTCCATGTCGAGGTAAACCCCAAGTGTGTGTATTTCAATATTTGAGCTATCATTTATTGTCTTGTAGACATAATGTATGTTAGTTCAAGTGGTTAGTATGGTGGATGTTTTTCTATGGGCAAGGTTCGTATCCCTCAATAAACCTTTGTTTTGTCATATTTATTTTGGAGAAACCATTTGGAGCTAGTCCACACGGATTTCGACATGAGCGACGAACGCAAAGTGGAAATTTAATAGCGTACTTTGCATGTTGTAACTCCACGGTAGATACATGAATAGCCCTCTGGCATCTCCATAGCTGTTTGGCATGGTTAATGTTTCGTGGTAGCTTTTTCTCTATTAACATGGAGCTACTGCTTGTAACTGCTGTTGTCACGCCCCAGTACCCAAATATGGAGACGGACTAGGCCAGCTACCCCGTGTGAGGTATGAAGACGTCACGCGACGATTGTGGCTGTCAAAAGACTAGGGGGTGCATGCTACAATCAAGTCTCCTATGGTCTCACAGAGCATCTATGTCTCAATCAATCAAAGCAAAAAGCAGTAAATAATGATCATATAAGACAAAGCAGTAAGGCGTCCCCGACGCTTCATCAAAATGATTCATGAACCTAGCTATACAAAATGATAAGCTAGTACCGAAAGTCAATAGTACATAACTATAGTCAGCTGCAGTCTGATTTAATTACAATTATGTAAGGAGCTAAATATCCAGAATATCCGGCTAACAGGTGCCGGTGGCTAAACGCCAAGTACAAAATGAAAGATATCAGAGCGATAAAAAAAATTCCACTAATGGTCCCTCGCGCCCATACTCCTGGTGTGTACCATTGTTCGAGTAGAAGGCTGGAACCTCTGGTGCTGCTACGATATCTGGCCAAACAAAACCAGCGGGATCAGGACCCGAATAGCAAGTACCACAAAGGAGCACAAAAGAGTGAGATAAAACCCAAGCATAATAATAAATAGTAATAATTAATAAAAAGCTTCTGGTCGTAACCTCGGTCCACAGCCTGTCGTAGTACGATAGCCCAACCCAACAACCAAACAAGGCATGGGTTGGACCACGCACCATGACAGTCCATGTCCCTCGGCTACTATCGGAAGGTACAAGGCACAGTCAAGTCATTTTTCAAGCGGCCATTCATTCATGTGGCTTTTTATATTTGGCGGGGTTATCCCCGCAATGCTATTATAGGAATCCTCAGATTGTGTCGTTCCAGCAGGGCTAGCCAATCCATCATCTATATAACACGTAGCACTTTGATTATGCACCGGTACCCCGTAAGGCTACCGTGCTAAAACATATAACACATAGCACATAGGAGTTGGATATGGTCATCCACCATAAGCGGATAAAACCATGTCCGTGGAGGCCAACCCGGCACGTCAGGATGGGTCCTGGGGTGGCTAGTATGGCACGATCTTGAGATTCTTCCTGTCCAATGCATCTACCAGACTAGTTGTCTAGTTAACCATAGGTTAATCTCGAGATTCACATGTCGTGGTCACAAGCAGTAACAGCAACAGAAGCAGCAGCGTGCGCAGTAGCCGCGCGCGCACCGGCAACCGTGCGCCACCGCCACCGCCGTGGCCGGCCACCCTGGTCGGAAGAACCCAGGTGTACCTCCCCTTGGCGGCCACCATCTTCCCCGATGTGCCGCCTAGCCGATTCCTGCATTTTGTACGAAATCCCATCGTGACGTGCGATTTGTGAAAACAGAAAGTGCGCTTCGTCGCAGCGACTTCGTGCACATTTTTCGAAAGATTCGACCGTTGGATCGACTAACTCTTTGCTTTGTCACAATTTAGGTATATCCCTCTTCATTCCCTCATGTTTCATCCGTTAATTTTGTCGTTTGATACATCAAAATCGACCGCCAAGTTGACTGTTTAAATTGTGTTATTTTTGGACAGTTTTGTGGAGCCAACTTCGTCGACTCGTATCACCGCCGTCGCACATCCGTTTGATGTGCCGTCAGTTCCTGTGCACAGCTGATATAACCCTATTCCTTTCCATTCAATTTTGTTTCATTGTGAACACGTTTGATTGGTTGAATTTGACGCCAAAGTTGGCCGTCCGAATTCATAATTTCTAACTTATAAAATTCTATTTTTGAACTCGGGACTCCGGATTTCAATTCTGACACCACCAGTAGACTCGTGCGTCATTCTGGAATGATTTTATATAAAGTTTATTAGATTTGGATGACGTAGGCCCTGGCACGTATTTCGGTGCAAAGCGGGCCCCACAGTCCGAGTCAACGGGTCACTTTGAGATCGGCTCATCGAAATCCAATTTCGGATATACGTTGAGTTCGTGTCGTCATTCTGGACTCGTTGACATATACTTTGTTAGATTTAGTGGACTTTGGCTTCGACACGCATTTTCGTACAAATCGGATACCAATATCCAGGTCAACGGACCATTTTGTGGTCGGGTCATCGGAATTCCATTTCGGACATACCGTTGGGTTCGTATCATCATTCTGGATTCGTGGACATATAATTTGTTAGATTTTGGACACTTCTATCCTGACATATTTTTCGGTGCAAAGTGGATCCAATGGTGGACATCATTTTAATCCAAAATTACCATTTTGCTCCTGTATCCAAATTGGACTTATGGGTAGGCTATCCTAGCTAATGTGACCATTCTGGACACGTTGGTGATATTTATTTTATCATTCGACAACATCTGTAGATTTTTTCTTATGTATCATCCTTAATTTATAATAAATTCTTATTATTAGTATATATTTATATACTTGGTTTTTATAAAACTCTAAAATAATCTTTGAGTTTCTAAGGACTCTGAGTGTTGGTATTAGGCATAGTGTCACCCCAAATTGGTCTACTATACTAGGGCATCACTTAGCTAAGTGTCCAGTTAGAAGTCGTGGCACACCACTAGTGTCGGAGTTAGCAGTCTAGAGTCTTGAACATAAAAAAGGATTTGAGATTGTTATACCCTTTTTGACAGTGACAGGACACCAGGCTTCTTCCTCTATATTTTTATTTCGTTGTCTTGCTAAAGGCAAGTACCCCTACAAACTCTATTTTACTGCATATGATAATGAATTGCGTATGAACCATGTTAAAATACCGTTTCTTGAATTGCAAGTCATATCTTCACATGCTTTATACTGCTCTAAGTACCTACCATGTTTTATACTGCTCTCAGCCTACCATGCTTTATACTGCTCCAAGTATCTTTCACATGTTTTAAACTGCTCTTGTATCTCTCACATGTTAGAACTTGGGTTATGGAGAAACTGATAGTTGAGTACGTGATCATGCCCCCTGTAGCTCCCCTTCATGAAGATTTTGAAGTATTTTATTATTATTTATTTGATTTAAATGATGATTTTAGATTTTTTGTGAATAATTATTTATTTGATTTATTTAAATTTGTACAATTTAAGTTGTTTTGATTACATTCATTATTATTATAAAGTTATTATGTCGTTGCTTACTTTGTTTTGAATATATATGATTCGAACATGTTAATTTAAATTGGTATTCCTATCTACTAATATATCTCGATTAGATTGAAATATTTTAAATTTTATATTGATTTAAATTAATATTAATATCTACTTGGATTATGATTAAACTTGTTTTAGATAATTATTTAATTTAAAATAAAGGGAGAGGTTATCCTAATCGGATTTGTAATCCTTATCTAACTATGAAATTGCTTGTAAAACTCCTATTTAAGGAGAACCTCTACCAAAATTCTTCTCAAATAAAATGTATTAGCTAGCCACAAAAGCCACCAACCTCGCCTTTGTTCATCCCTGTGCGATCGAGCACCAAAGTCAAACCCGTCGACCGACATTGAAAACACCGACCATTTTATTTCTGCCAACAAACCAAATAGTCCCGTCCGACCAAGACATCACAACATCATCACCATTACCATTGTGTCCCAGTGTCCGTGTCCTCATGTCTGTAGTGTCCGGACCCGTGTGTCCATATCTGCATCCATTTCCTTTTAGCAATACATCCACAACTCCGCCACCACCCACATGCGCCACCCCTACAAACCCTCCGACCGCAGCCACACCGACCACCACAGGGCCAATCGTTCATCACCAAATCCACACACCTTATCGAAACCAGCCGCCATGGAGGTTCCTCTCCTCCGCTCAGCGCCTCCTCCGGAGCCCACCACCGAGGAGAACCATACGCCGCCTCTGCCTCGGATCGGGATCCGCTCGACCGTGCGTGCCAGTGAGCAATCGTCGAGGCCGCGCTCTGTCGGTTTCTTCCTCCTGCATCTGTACCACGTCGGCGAGCAACGCCGAGTGCATCCCCAAGTCTCCTCCGTAGACCTCCACCCGTCGAGCGCTGCAAGGAGCGTCGTCGCGCCACCTCCTCTGTCCTGGCTCCCGCTGTCGTGACCGAGGCAACTTCATTGATCAGCCCCCTCGCGTGAGCCGTCGTCGGTGATTTATTGCTTGTGTTGTAGCCACACCCCGATCTCTTCGTCCGCCACAGAGCTTCCTTCCCCGAGCCGAGATCGGTATCGCCAAGATAAGAAGTGAGAACCCTTCTCTCGCTTCTTCTTCCTCTTCCTCTCCACAGCTCTGGTGCTCTTTCTCTTCCTTTCTTCTTCCTTTAATTGCTTCTCTTTCTGTTAGGAACAACTGCTTTATTCATTTTAAGTTTTGTTATTTTGTATTTGGGCTGGGTATATGGGCCTTGGAATTTTTTCTAGTAAATAAAGAATAAACTTTGGGCTGTGATTTCCTTTTGGTTTTGGGCCTCCAGTTTATAGGAGTAATAGTTAGTTTTAAGTTTTATAGAACAATTAGTATAGTATTTACTGTTAGTAATATACAAGTACAATTAAGTTATATGTATTATCAGAATTATTCTTATTATTATTATGACAGAGAAGAGAAGTGAAATTGGGCTTGGGCCTGAGGGTTTTAATATAGAGAATATTTTTTGATGGGCTTTTAGAGACTTATATAGTTTGGGCCTTGGGTTTGAATATTAATTTTGGTCAATGGGCCCTGGTATTAGGCTTAAACTATTTTGGCTTATTTAGTAGTAAAATTTTGGATTTATATATATGGTATTGGAATTATTTAAGTTGGGTTTAAAGGTATATGTATATATCTTTTATTTAAGCAAGTTTCTACAAGGATTTTTAATATTGTATTTTGGATTAAAGAGGAATTTGAAAGTATATATAAATATACATGTAGTATATGGGTTTTGATATGTATATCATAAATAATTGCTTTTGGGCTTTCAGAATGGGTATAAATATTTTCTAAATAAACTTTCCAAGATATATGCTGTTGACTAAATAAATAATATAGCTTTCAAACCATATAGTAATTTCCAAAATAGTATAAATATTTATTTACGTAAATTATTTCGATTATAAGTCATTTGCCATGACTAATCGTGTTTCCCATTTTCTTATGATTTCGAACTCCTACATATCCATCCTAGCTAACCGGACCATTCTGGACCCAACGAGATTATCGGTTTCACCAGCACAGGACCTCAGGCGAGTACAACTCTGATAGTTTTCGTATTTGATTATCTCTATACTTCTTGTATTTAATATTGTTTTACATTGATATCATGTTGATTTTAGACACGCTTGTCACACGAGATAGTAGTTATGGATTCTTGTATGTTGTTCGTGACCAGAAAAATTTCGTGTTCGTGACCTGTTTGAATCCATGGGTACTAGCCGGGCGGAGAAGTACATTAGTAGACATGTAAACATACCTAAAAATATTCTATGAGTCTATTCTTGAATAATAGCAGCTGTACACGACACGTGGTGGGTGTCGGATTTACCCCTTAGTCGTTTACATATCGAAAGTGTATTTCAAATCACTTGTTAGATATAGTCTTGCTACATTACAGTTTTTGTCATTGCTTGCCTTGTGTACCATGTCTTCCTGCTTTTACTCGCATGATTCCTACCATGATTTTCTGTTTATCCCTTATCATGTATCTCAGTATTATTACAGATTTATGGATTTCGTCATTTATCGATTTTGTTGTGAGATTGTACTCGTTCCATTCCTGACTGGAAACCAACATTTTTTAGGTTTAGCCGCGATCACTCTTAGCACTTGGGAGGCATGGGTATGTTGAGGTCAACCTAGATAGTTGGATTAGCTGTCTTTTTCTATTTTGTGAGACATTATATTATTTGCTAGCAAATGTGAAGCTGTAAAACCTTGTAAATTTGTAAAAATTGATTTAGTAATGTGAATGAGCATATATGTTACATTTTGTGATTTTGAGCATCTTGGCCTTGACAGCGTTCTACAGCCGACTCTGCGGCGTAGGCTGGCTTGGACACGTCTCGTATCCGAAAAAGCGGGTGCGGGTCGTGACACCCCCTTCTCCCGAACGTATGTACCGAGCAAGGTTGACATTTTATATGTATACCTTGTCGTAGGCGTACCGGTTGTATTTGTGCGTATGTACATCTATCGCTTGCTTACTTGTACGGAAGTACATTTTATATACTTGTGCCATAGTACATTTTATAGCTATTGACGATCACGTGACTGCTCCAGTTTTAAATATTACATATACATCTGTCGCCATGACAAATGTATCTTCTACATGATAGACTGTGATATGACATGATTCTTATTTATTATATCTCTTTTTATTCCATGCTCATTATGTTTAGTTTGTAGAACCAGTACTTGCTCCCGTCCTGACAGGATAACGTTGTAGGCATACTTTCGAAGGAAGATTTTGCTCTGTGATCTTTATTATGGGCCCACTGCAGAGGACCAGGTCATTGTTCCCGAGGAAGTTCCCGCAGGGAACCTCGTGTAACACCCAGTTTTCTGAAATTGGGATATTTTAAAATTTTATTATTTTTATTATTAAATAATGGTAATTTAGTCATGTTATGAATTTTGGTGATTTTTAGATAGTTTAAAACTATTTTCTAAGTCATGGCTTATGACTTTGGTTAACTACTAGTGTAACCCTAATGTAACTCTAGAGATTATATGACTTAGAGACTAACTATGACCATATGAGCCTAACCATGTGATTAGGATATCAAATTACCACTTTTTAGTCAAAAGGGTATTTTGGTAATTTATTAGAATTTATTTGGATTTATATAATTTATTATTATTTAATTAGTTGTTAAGTGTCATGTTAGCTCCTAACCTAGTTTAGCACTAATCTAGAGGTTAGCAACTAACCTAGAAGACTAATGTTAGATGTTAGCTTATGTGTAAATATCTTAGGTTGAAAATATCTAAGATATTACTTTCTTAGATATTTAGAAAACCTAGAAATATCTATCCCCTTAGTCAAAACCTTAAGGGCTAAGTTTGCTAGGTGGAAAGGAACCCTAATATCTACCCATACCCTTCCCATGGCAGCTAACCCTACCCCCATCCTATATGACCACCCCCTCATCACAACACACCTCATATCATTTACACAAAAAACCTAGTTTTTCCTACAACTTCAAGACCTCATTCCTTAGCCATTTTAACTCCAAATTGAGCCTAGTTTTTTGCATTGGAACCCCCTACTATTGAGGATGCTAAGGGAGGCTAGCTAGCAAGGTTTACAAGACATTTGGGCATCATCATTTGAAGAGGACACCCCCTACTTTGGTGTTTTCTTGAGTTTTCACTCAATAGGTAAATACCCCCAAACCTTGTTAATATTGTATTTTGTCTTCATGGTTGCATGTATATAGGTATACCCTAGCTGTGGGTCAAGTTTTGTAGGAAATAGGTTTGGTTTGGTGTCCGTATCGGACACGTATCTATGTTTAAATTACAGTGTTTGGTGAAATGCCACTTAGGAATAAAAGTTGTTGTTTTCCAAAACAAAATACATTTTTGGGTAGCCCTAGACATCCTGAATCCAAAACACTAGGACTGAGCACGAATCCGAGTCGTGTCCGTGTCCAAAACGGACACGAACTCACTGTACGATGTACATACACTGTGCCCTACTACCCGACACGGATTTCTTCGTGTCCACGCCACGTGGATACGTGCCACTTGGCACAGAGGTGGGGGCAACCACTGACAGGCCCTCCCTCGAGTTTTGTGACACCTCGTGTCGTGTCGGACACGAAAACATGAGTGCACTGGTCTTGCACTGACTGTGAACGGGTGCACAAAGCACTTTGACACGCACGTCGTGTCGCATGGACACGATTCAATGACACCTCGTGTTGACACGAGTGTGTATCCCAACACGTGGGCTACACATGGACATGACCACGAGGTCCCACGTGGCTCGTGTCGTGTCCAAGAGACACGTGACTCACTGTACGACGCGGTGCTGTACAGCGTGTATCAGTCGAGAAAACTCGACTGATACGGGCTTCGTGCCGTGTCCTGGTGACACTTGGACACGGGACATGCACCTAGACACCTAGACCTACCCTAGGCGAACCTACACACGTGTGCACGAGACACTTGGACACCTGTGTCGTGTCCTACACGCGTGTGCATCTCTGCACGATGCTGTGACACTGCACAGTACACTGTACTTACCCGATTGGGTATTTTGACCACTGGACATGCCGTGTCGTGTCGTGGTGGACTCCCATGGACACACACGACACGTACACGTGTAGGGGCACAATTACCAACCACCACTTTGGCATCTTAGCTAGGTTTTTGGCTTTGATTTGGGTTTTCCCCCAATATCCTTCACTGTCTACAGTGAAACCCAGTTTCAGTATTTTCATGGTATTTAAAATGAGTTTTGAAATAATTTTGATATATGTATATACGTATTTTTGGGTGTATATATATTGTATACATATGTATATATGTATGTGTGTGTGTATGTGAGTATGTGAGTGTATATATGTGTGTGTAGGTGTAGGTATAGATGTAGATATGTATGTAGTGTGTGTGTGTTTGGGTTGTTCTCAGAAATTCTGAGAACCCCCTTGCTGTCCCCCTTCCCTGTCACAGCCCATACACACACACGCACACCATAACCCTAACCCTAACCCTTTACTCCCTTCCACTCTCTCTCTCTCTATATATATGTTATATTATATATAATTATATATTGGTATATATAGTTGAGTGTATATATGGGTTTATATATATATATATATATGAAAATGTATATATATGTATATATGTTAGCTATCTATATATGTATATATATATATGTATTATATGTATATATATTTGGTTATCTATATAGTTGAATATATATGTATTGATATGGTTAGGTATAGTTGGGTATATATATATATATATATATATATATATATATATATATATATATATATATATATATATATATATATATATATATATATATATATATATATATATATATATATATATATATATTGATAGGCTATGTATAAATATTGTATATATATATATATATATATATATATATATATATATATATATATATATATATATATATATATATATATGTATAGATATGGGTAGGTTTATATTTTATATAGATATAGATACCTATATGAGGTATCCTAGATACATGAGCCTATGTCCTATGGCTAGTTTTGGCTTAGACTTGACCAAATTGACCTAGAAATGACTTGGATGAACATAGAAGGACTATTTGACCAAGAGTTGACTTTAACCTAGATTAGACTTGTTTAACCTTGTTTGACCTTGTATGACTTAGTTTAACTTCTTGTGACCTAGTATGACTTAATTTGACTTAGTTTGACTGAAGAGTTGACCAAGTTTGACTTTGACCTATATTGGCTTAGAAATCATGTAGATTGTATTGTATCTTATATTTACCTTCATATTAGACATGTCATAACTGTATTGCTCTATTTTAGGACATTGTGACCCTGGTACAGACATCTGATATTACACTACTCTTTTCAGAGTATCAGACGAGTACATTCTCTGATAGTTCTCTCATTTATTTGTCAATTACTGTATTTCAGTTCTAGTTAGTTCTATGTGATTCTCTGTATCAACACGTATGGATATTTCTGGATTCATGTATTCGACACATACCTTACTTGCTGGCCTCTATTACTGGAGTTATTGGAATCATTCCGGAATCATTTCTGGAATCATCATGTATTGGCCGGACTCATCTCGATTCTTTTGTCGATTTTGGATTCACTTGCTGGGCGGGAAAATATTGAGTAAGACATGTAGACATACCCCAAAACCGAAATCTTCCACTGGAATCTACCGGAAGCATAGCTATCTCTTTCCTGATCAGTGAGAGATGTGCCTGATACCTACAGCCGTTTACATGTCGACCTCGGTATTTAAAAATACACTGTTAGATCATAGTTGGACTCACCCTGGATTCATTGATCACTGTTGGACTCATCTTGTACCGGAAATCATCTGGTATCGGATTATATGGACTGGACTCACACTGGGATTACATTAGACTTATATCGTACTGTCTGGACTCATATATATTATTCTAGTTCAGTTAGCTTTTATTACCGTCTTCATTGCCATGATTTTTCTCTTGTTTTAGTTACCTTTCTTTTCTTGTATCTTACTGTTTCTCTATGCCATCATTACCTGTATAAAACTGCCATGCTTATCAATAAAACTGTCTATAACTGCTTTATAGTTCTTTGTCATTTACTTGGATTTTCTAGATGAGTTGTACTCGTTCCTGTCCTGATTGGACCTGTTAAAAATATTACAGATGATAATCCTGAGGACACATGCCCTATTTACCATAGACATGGCGAGGGATTAGCTACCTTTGGTCCCGACTCTCAGGAGTGATTCAGGAGATTAGCTAGTAGACTACTTTAGCTTTCATGTTTTGACTTGTTGTATTAAAGTTAAGATATTGAGTTTGTATTAAGTTTGTTTGAGATAATGTTGTATTATTTTAGTAGTTAATTGTTGTTGTCTTTAATTCCTTAGGTATAACTTCTGTGTTATCTTATCGTGTTTTAGACTGTGTTTGAGTATATCCTATCCTTTACTTGTCCTCCATTCGGAGCTGACATCTGGACAAGTACATTATATACACTGTATGAGATTAGTTAGCAACCTAGGACAGCTTACTACCGCCGACACTGCAGCGTAGGCTGGACGTACCCACTTCTCGTGCCCCTATACAGGGTGCGGGTCATGACACGTTTTTAGTGGTGGCCCATGCAGGTCGAGACTAAATTGTTTGGTTACGTTATTGTACCAAGCATGCCTGCAATTAGGAACTTAAGGTAATTAGACAACATTAGGAATGACGCTTAGAACACCTAGAGGAATACTAGGATTGCAACATAGGAAATACATCACATGCTTGCTATTATAATTAGATTTTCTTGTCTATGATTGTTTTGCTTTAAAGAGTCCTTATAAGTCCTTTTTATTGTAATTAGATGGTGCTTACTCGTTCATCCCAGTATGTCACACCTGAG
Organism: Iris pallida; assembly: GCA_029216955.1. Classification (NCBI taxonomy): domain Eukaryota; kingdom Viridiplantae; phylum Streptophyta; class Magnoliopsida; order Asparagales; family Iridaceae; genus Iris; species Iris pallida. The sequence continues at coordinate 1,277,430 of JANAVB010010999.1, read as the reverse complement.
AATAGCGTACTCCATATCCAGTCAGCTGACCAGTTGACTGATACACCCCCACCTCCACCTACCACATTCTTCCACTCCACAAATCCACAACCCCAGTTGCCTCCACCACCTTCCACATCACAGGCCCAGCAGGACCCGATACTTCCACCACCCCCTATCACTATACCTACCCAGGCTTCCGTCACACTCGACGGGAACCAACTGCTCACTCTGATCCAGGGGTTCCTAACAACCCATCAGGAGCAGACCACCCTACTCCGCCAGAGCATAGAGCATTCTGAGGAACGTACCGTGGTCCCACCACCTGTAGAGCCGCGGCAGAGAGTAGGGACGATCAAGGACTTCATGGGTCTGAACCCCAAGGAGTTCTTAGGGACTAAGGGCATAGTAGTAGCAGATGACTGGCTAGAGTCGGTAGAGAGGAAGCTCCTTGGAGTTAGGATGCCGAACAACCTCCAGGTCGAGGCAGCGGGATTTCTGCTGATAGACTTGGCAGGAATTTGGTTCCGGAATGAGCCGATATTCGCGAGAGGGAGGGCCACTTGGGATCAGTTCAAGACCCAGTTCAAGAAAAAATTCTTCTCGACCACCGCTAGGGTAGCCATGGGGCTACGATTCCAGAACATCCAGCAGGGGAATAGTTCTGTCGACGAGTATGCGGCATAGTTTAGTCGCCTGAGCCGTTTTGCTCCTAGTCTGGTTGTTGACCCCGAGGAGATGACGCGTAGGTTTTGCCATGGTCTAGTTCCAGACATTGGCATTCTTATAGTGGCGAACGGTATGACTGACTACTACCAGAGCTTAGAGTTAGCCCGGAGTATCGAGGAGCGTCTTCTGTCTTGCAAGAGGCCGGCTTCTGTACACATTGAGGGACCCTCCAAGCGTTAGGCTTTCCAGCAGAAAGTGCCGACGCCACACCAGCAGACATATCGTCCTCCCACACCACATCATTTGACCCCGCCAGTTAGAGCCCCGGGACCCCGGCAGCAGCAGAAGGGAGCTTTGTGTGTATACTGTAAGGGGCCACACTTTCGGCATCAGCAGCAGAGGCCATTTCAGCAGGTACAGCATCAGTATCGGGGTCAGGACCCGAAGACGATCAGTTGTTCATACTGCAGGAAGCAGGGACACACCAGGGAGCAATGTAGGAAGAGGCTGAAGGTTTGCTATACCTGTGGGTCTGATACCCACCAGAAGATGGATTGTCCTGTTGCACCTCCTTATAAGGGTGCTAGGCCACCTGTAGCTCAGCACCAGAGGGGTGGAGCTTTTGCGATGACGGTCGAGGAGACCAACGCGGCAGGTGACGGGTTAGCAGGTTTGTCTTTTTGTCCTTCCTTTTCCATCTTGTTGTGTGATTCTATTAGTACCTGTCAGGATATGCTTGTGATATACTAGATAGTGTAGTTACCCTATTCAAGATGGTGGAATCACGACCAGTAGGACTATGATTGCATGTTATCTTTTGACTTTGATTGACTGGGGGTTTTGACCTAGGAGGACTACGACCATCTTAATTTCGAGGACGAAATTTTTCTAAGGAGGGTAGACTTGTAACACCCAATTTTCTGAAATTGAGATATTTTAAAAATTTATTATTTTTATTATTAAATAATGGTAATTTAGTCATGTTATGAATTTTGGTGATTTTTAGATAGTTTAAAACTATTTTCTAAGTCATGGCTTATGACTTTGGTTAACTACTAGTGTAACCCTAATGTAACCCTAGAGATTATATGACTTAGAGACTAACTATGACCATATGAGCCTAACCATGTGATTAGGATATCAAATTACCACTTTTTAGTCAAAAGGGTATGTTGGTAATTTATTAAAATTTATTTGGATTTATGTAATTTATTATTATTTAATTAGTTGTTAAGTGTCATGTTAGCTCCTAACCTAGTTTAGCACTAATCTAGAGGTTAGCAACTAACCTAGAAGACTAATGTTAGATGTTAGCTTATGTGTAAATATCTTAGGTTGAAAATATCTAAGATATTACTTTCTTAGATATTTAGAAAACCTAGAAATATCTATCCCCTTAGTCAAAACCTTAAGGGCTAAGTTTGCTAGGTGGAAAGGAACCCTAATATCTACCCATACCCTTCCCAAGGCAGCCAACCCTACCCCCCATCCTATATGACCACCCCCTCATCACAGCACACCTCATATCATTTACACAAAAAACCTAGTTTTCCCTACAACTTCAAGACCTCACTCCTTAGCCATTTTAACTCCAAATTGAGCCTAGTTTCTTACATTGGAACCCCCTACTATTGAGGATGCTAAGGGAGGCTAGCTAGCAAGGTTTTCAAGACATTTGGGCATCATCATTTGAAGAGGACACCCCCCCTACTTTGGTGTTTTCTTAAGTTTTCACTCAATAGGTAAATACCCCCAAACCTTGTTAATATTGTGTTTTATCTTCATGGTTGCATGCATATAGGTATACCCTAGCCGTGGGTCAAGTTTTGTAGGAAATAGGTTTGGTTTGGTGTCCGTATCGGACACGTATCTATGTTTAAATTACAATGTTTGGTGAAATACCACTTAGGAATAAAAGTTGTTGTTTTTCAAAACAAAATACATTTTTGGGTAGCCCTAGACATCCTGAATCCAAAACACTAGGACTGAGCACGAATTCGAGTCGTGTCCGTGTCCAAAACGGACACGAACTCACTGCACGATGCACATACACTGTGTCCTGCTACCCGACACGGATTTCTTCGTGTCCACGCCACGTGGATACGTGCCACTTGGCACAGAGGTGGGGGCAACCACTGACAGGCCCCCCTCGAGTTTCGTGACACCTCGTGTCGTATCGGACACGAAAACACGAGTGCACTGGTCTTGCACTGACTGTGTACGGGTGCACAAAGCACTTTGACACGCGCGTCGTGTCGCGTGGACACGAGTCGAGGATACCTCGTGTTAACACGAGTGTGTAGCCCAACACGTGGGCTACACATGGACATGACCACGAGGTCCCACGTGGCTCGTGTCGTGTCCACGAGACACGTGACTCACTGCACGACGCGGTGCTGTACGGCATGTATCAGTCGAGAAAACTCGACTGATACGGGCTTCGTGCCGTGTCCTGGTGACACTTGGACACGGGACAGGCACCTAGACACCTAGTCCTACCCTAGGCGAACCTACACACGTGTGCACGAGACACTTGGACACTTGTGTCGTGTCCTACACGCGTGTGCATCTCTGCACGATGCTGTGATACTGCACAGTGCACTATACTTATCCGATTGGGTATTTTGACCACTGGACACGCCGTGTCGTGTCGTGGTAGACTCCCATAGACACACACGACACGTACACGTGTAGGGGCACAATTACCAACCACCACTTTGGCATCTTAGCTAGATTTTTGGCTTTGATTTGGGTTTTCCCCTAATATCCTTCACTGTCTACAGTGAAACCCAGTTTCAGTATTTTTATGGTATTTAAAATGAGTTTTGAAATGATTTTGATATATGTATATACGTATTTTTGGGTGTATATATATTGTATACATATGTATATATGTATGTGTGTGTGTATGTGAGTATGTGAGTGTATATATGTGTGTGTAGGTGTAGGTATAGATGTAGATATGTATGTAGTGTGTGTGTGTGTTTGGGTTGTTCTCAGAAATTCTGAGAACCCCCTTGCTGTCCCCCTTCCCTGTCACAGCCCATACACACACACGCACACCATAACCCTAACCCTAACCCTTCACTCCCTTCCACTCTCTCTCTCTCTCTCTATATATATATGTTATATTATATATAATTATATATTGGTATATATTGTTGAGTGTATATATGGGTTTATATATATATATGAAAATGTATATATATGTATATATGTTAGCTATCTATATATGTATATATATATGTATTATATATATATATATTTGGTTATTTATATAGTTGAATATATATATGTATTGATATGGTTAGGTATAGTTGGATATATATATATATATATATATATATATATATATATATATATATATATATATATATATATATATATATATATTGATATATATATATATCAATATGGGTAGGTTTATATTTTATATAGATATAGATACCTATATGAGGTATCCTAGATACATGAGCCTATGGCCTATGGCTAGTTTTGGCTTAGACTTGACCAAATTGACCTAGAAATGACTTGGATGAACATAGAAGGACTATTTGACTAAGATTTGACTAAATCCTAACTAGATGATTAGGTTAACCATATGCATTACGAGGGTAGTCCTATGCAGATTAAGATATGTATGGGGTTAAGTGAGATACTTTAGAGTTAGGTCATGATTGGATTGGAGAATAGGATTAGCTTAATTACAAGATTAAGGTTGGTATTGTACTATATATATTTTGTGTGATATACTTTGTATAGATAATTGGTTATACCTTAACATTGTGGTATAGTATCTTAGGTATCCTAAGACATGTTAGCCTATGTTTGGGTTTGAGTTAGTCTTATGGAGTATTGACTTAGATAGTTGACCATTGACCTAATTACCTTGTTGACTAGTCTTTGTTTAACCAAAACCTTAGTTAGTCTAAGGTTGACCTAGACTTTGACCTAGTTTGACCATTATTGACTAAACCCTAGATAACTCGACTAGTTTGGCTAGAATGTTTGACCAAGAGTTGACTTTAACCTAGATTAGACTTGTTTAACCTTGTTTGACCTTGTATGACTTAGTTTAACTTCTTGTGACCTAGTATGACTTAATTTGACTTAGTTTGACTAAAGAGTTGACCAAGTTTGACTTTGACCTAGATTGGCTTAGAAATTATGTAGATTGCATTATATCTTACATTTACCTTTATATTAGACATGTCATAACTGTATTGCTCTATTTTAGGACATTGTGACCCTGGTACAGACATCTGATATTACACTACTCTTTTCAGAGTATCAGACGAGTACATTCTCTGATAGTTCTCTCATTTATTTGTCAATTACTGTATTTCAGTTCTAGTTAGTTCTATGTGATTCTCTGTATCAACACGTATAGATATTTTTGGATTCATGTATTCGACACATACCTTACTTGCTGGCCTCTATTACTGGAGTCATTGGAATCATTCCGGAATCATTTCTGGAATCATCATGTATTGGCCGGACTCATCTCGATTCTTTTGTCGATTTTGGATTCACTTGCTGGGCGGGAAAATATTGAGTAAGACATGTAGACATACCCCAAATCCGGAATCTTCCACTGGAATCTACCGAAAGCATAGCCATCTCTTGCCTGATCAGTGAGAGATGTGCCTGATACCTACAGCCGTTTATATGTCGACCTCAATATTTAAAAACACACTGTTAGATCATAGTTGGACTCACCCTGGATTCATTGATCATTGTTGGACTCATCTTGTACCGGAAATCATCTGGTATCGGATTATATGGACTGGACTCACACTGGGATTACATTAGACTTATATCGTACTGTCTGGACTCATATATATTATTCTAGTTCAGTTAGCTTTTATTACCGTCTTTATTGCCATGATTCTTCTCTTCTTTTAGTTACCTTTCTTTTCTTGTATCTTACTGTTTCTCTATGCCATCATTACCTGTATAAAACTATCATGCTTATCAATAAAACTGTCTATAACTGCTTTATAGTTCTTTGTCATTTACTTGGATTTTCTAGATGAGTTGTACTCGTTCCTGTCCTGATTGGACCTGTTGAAAATATTACAGATGATAATCCTGAGGACACATGCCCTACTTACCATGGACCTGGCAAGGGATTAGCTACCTTTGGTCCCGACTCTCAGGAGTGATTCAGGATATTAGCTAGTAGACTACTTTAGCTTTCATGTTTTGACTTGTTGTATTAAAGTTAAGATATTGAGTTTGTATTAAGTTTGTTTGAGATAATGTTGTATTATTTTAGTAGTTAGTTGTTGTTGTCTTTAATTCCTTAGGTATAACTTCTGTGTTATCTTATCGTGTTTTAGACTGTGTTTGAGTATATCCTATCCTTTACTTGTCCTCCATTTGGAGCTGACATCTGGACAAGTACATTATATACACTGCATGAGATTAGTTAGCAACCTAGGACAGCTTACTACCGCCGACACTGCGGCGTAGGCTGGACGTACCCACTTCTCGTGCCCCTATACAGGGTGCGGGTCGTGACACCTCGCTTGGTAGTCTCGCTTAGATTATTTTTTTGGCTTAGTTATTAAACTGTTTAGACTATATCTTGTAGTCACTGGACTTTGTCCCCAGTTTGATACTTTGGAAGTGTATTATTAAGTCTGTACTTATTTTACTTTCGCTTATAGATGCTGTGTTGTGATGAACCTTTTAAATGTGATATTAGAACTGTTAGCATCTTAGATCCTTTATTATTTATTCTTAGAACAGCTTACTATGCTTTAACCAAGCGTAGGCTGGATATGGCTCGGCCTGGCCCAAAAATTTGGGTAGCGGGTCGTGACAGCGTCCCCGACGCTTCATCAAAATAATTCATAAGCCTAGCTATACAAAATGATAAGCTAGTACCGAGAGTCGATAGTACATAACTATAGTCAGCTGCAGTCTGATTTAATTACAATTATGTAAGGAGCTAAATGTCCATAACATCCGGCTAACAGGTGTCGGTGGCTAAACGCCAAGTACAAAATAAAAGATATCAGAGCGGTGAAGAAGAAACCCACTCATGGTCTTTAGCGACCATACTCCTGGTGTGCACCATTGTTCGGGTAGAAGGCTGGAACCTCTGGTGCTGCTACGATATCTGGCTAAACAAAACCAGCGGGATCAGGTCCCGAATAGCAAGTACCACAAAGGAGCACAAAAGAGTGAGATAAAACCCAAGTATAATAATAAATAGTAATAATTAATAAAAAGCTTCCAGTCGTAACCTCGGTCCACAGCCTGTCGTAGCACGATAGCCCAACCCAACAACCAAACAAGGACATAGGTTGGACCACGCACCATGATAGTCCATGTCCCTCGGCTACTATCGGAAGGTACAAGGCACAGTCAAGTAATTTTTTAAGCGGCCATTCATTCCTGTAGTTTTCTATATTTGGCGGGGTTATCCCCGCAATGCTGTTATAGGAATCCTCAAATCGTGTCGTTCCAGCAGGGTAGCCAATCCATCATATATATAATACGTAACACTTTGATTATGCACCGGTCCCCCCGTAAGGCTACCGCGCTAAAATATATAACACATAGCACATAGGAGTCGGATATGGTCATCTACCATAAGAGGATAAAACCATATCCGTGGAGGCAAACCCGGCACGTCAGGATGGGTAATGGGGTGGCTAGTATGGCACGATCTCGACATTCTTTTCACCCAATAAATCTACCAGATTAGTTGCCTAGTTAACCATAGGTTAATATCGAGATTCACATGTCAAGGTGTCACGCCCCAGTACCCGAATACTGAGATGGACAAGGCCAGCTACTCCATATGAGGTATATAAACGTCATGCGGCGATTGTGGCCGTCAAGAGACAAGGGAGTGCATGCTACAATCAAGTCTCCTATGGTCTCACAGAACATCTATGTCTCAATCAATCAAAATAAGAAGCAGTAAATAATGATCATATAAGACAAAGCAGTAAGGCATTCCCGACGCTTCATCAAAATGATTCATGAGCCTACCTATACAAAATGATAAGCTAGTGCAGAGAGTCAATAGTACATAACTATAGTCAGCTGCAGTCTGATTTAATTATAATTATGTGAGGAACTAAATGTCCAGAACTGCCAGCTAAACAGGTATCGGTGGCTAAACGCCAAGTACAAAATATAAGTTATCAGAGCGGTGAAGAAGAAATCCACTCATGTTCCCTGGAGCCCATACTCCTGGTGTACACCATTGTTCGGGTAGAAGGCTGGATCCTCTGGCGCCGCTGCTACGAGATCTGGCCAAACAAAACCAGCGGGATCAGGCCCCGAATAGCAAGTACCACAAGGGAGCACATAATAAATAAGACAAAACCTAATGAGTAAATTATGACATGATTCACGAGTTATAGGCTTATACCATATCATTAAGACAATACGACACCCTTACAACCAAACAAGGACAAACGGTGCCAATATCGTGCCGAGATAAGATATATCCTATAACCATGGGCAGGTGAAGGGCTTCTGATCGTAACTTCGGTCCATAGCCTATCGCAGCATAATAGCCCAACCCAACAACCAAACAATGTAAGCCCCCTGAATTTCTGGGATTTATTTTTTGAATTTTCCTAAATGAATTATTATCGATAATTCATTTTTATTTAATTATTTTTTATCATTAAATGCTCTTTACCGTGACTTTGATTTCTAGAGCATCAGGGATGCCAGTCTCTGGAAATTTTCTTCTTGAAGTTTGTAGTAGACGAGATTATCTTCAATTTGATATATCATGTCCCACTCGAACTTGTTCCCTTGTGCTCCATTTGCTTCGCGCAACTTTCGGGTTAATTTAGACCAATTTATCGTTTGCCGTAATTTGTGACTTAATTTTCAATTTAGTTTTCGGGCCCGACATCGGTCCAATCTGTTCGACCCAATATATGGCCCTGGCCTGTTTTGAGTCTACTAAGCACGTGCCACTTGCGTGCCACCAAATTGATCTCCCTTGTGCTCCCATTTCATCCATGATTTTAATTGGTTTAAATTTGTTATTTTAATTAAATCTTGGTCCCGAGCCTGTCCAAACTTGACCCAACACCCAACCAAATTGGTGTGACCCCTGTCATGACTACCCATACACCCCACTATTGTATTTACATTTTCTCTACTCAAAAATATTCCTATTTTATATAAATATCTTATTTTCTCTCTCTATTATATATATATATATATAGGTATAATACTCTATCTCTCTCTCTCTACATTTAAATCCTTACACCCCCTCACCCATCACCATCAGTACGAGCCCTCCCCCTCTCTCTAAATATCTCTCTCTAAATATCTCTCTCCTTCTTTTACACACACATACTTTCTCTCTCTCTCTTCATAAATAACTCACCCCTCTTCTCTCTCCGCCCTCAACACCAGCAACAAGCTTCCTCCCATGGCTGACTCCCCACTTCTCCTCCTCCTCCTCCCGAGCATAGCCACCAGCAACTTCTCTTCCTCCTCCCTTCCCGAGCTCCCCCTCATCATCATCTTCTTCTTCTTTATTCTACAACATCATCACCACCATCACCACACCACATCCACCGCCATCAACCGCTACCACACGCCACCCCCACAGCCATCGGCCACCGTCGGGCAGCCACCGCCGCCGCCATCGTGCCAGGCCAGTGCAGCCACACAACAACAACAGCCGGCTAGCACTGGCAGCAGCAGCGTGCGCACAGTCGCACGCGTACCGGCAACCGTGCGCCGCCGTGGCCGTCGCCTTCGCCGGCGAGCCCCCTGGCTGGGAGAACCCTGGTGCACCTTTTCGTGGCGGCCACCGTCCTCCGGGACGTGCCGTCTAGGCGATTCGTGCGTTTTGTACGGAATCCCGTCGACGCGCACGCGAACGAGATCCAAAAATGGTGTTCCGTCGCAGCAACTTTGCGCACATTTTTCAAAAAATTCGACCGTTGGATCGACGATTTCTTTGCTCCGTCTCAATCTCGATATATCCATCTTCACTCCCCTCAATTTTCGTCCGTTAATTTTATCATTTGATACATCAAAACCGGCCACTAAATTGACGTTTTAATTTGAACTACTTTTGGACAGTTTCCTGGAGCCAACTTCGCGGATTCGTATCTCCTCCATCGCAGCTCCGTCTGGCGTGCCACTAGTTCCTATGCGTAGCTGGTATAACCCTCTTCCTACCCTCTTAAGTTTCGTTTCATTGTGAGCACGTGTCACGCCCAAGTACCGGAATACTGAGATAGATAGGCCAGCTACACCGTATGAGGTATATAAACGTCATACGGCGATCGTGGTTGTCAAGAGACAAGGGGGTGCATGCTACAATCAGGTCTCTTATGGTCCCACAAAGCATCTATGTCTCAATCAATCAAAATAAGAAGCAGTAAATAATAATCATATAAGACAAAGCAGTAATGCATCCCCGACGCTTCATCAAAATCATTCATGAGCCTAGCTTTACAAAACAATGAGCTAGTACCGAGAGTCAATAGTACATAACTGTAGTCAGCTGCAGTCTAATTTAATTACAATTATGTAAAAGGAAACTAGTGTCCAGAACTGCCGGCTAAACAGGTGCCGGTGGCTAAACGCCAAGTACAAAAAAAAAGATATCAGAGCGGTGAAGAAGAAACCCACTCGTGGTCCCTGGCGCCCATCCTCCTGGTGTGCACCATTGTTCGGGTAGAAAGCTGGATCCTCTGGCGATGCTACGAGATCTAGCCAAACAAAACCAGAGGGGTCAGGCCCCGAATAGCAAGTACCACAAGGGAGCACAAAAGAGTGAGATAAACCCAATGAGTAAAATAAGACCTGATTCACGAGTTATAGGCTTATACCATATCATCGAGACAATACGACACCCTTAAAACCAAACAAGGACAAACGGTGCCAATATCGTACCGAGATAAGATATATCCTATAACCATGGGCAGGTAAAAGGGCTTCTGATCGCGACTTCGGTCCATAGCCTATCGCAGCACAATAGCCCAATCCAACAACCAAACAAGGACATAGGTTGGACCACGCACCACGATAGTCCATGTTCCTCAGTTGCTAACAAAAGATAACATATCACAAACAAGTCGGCTTACAAGCGGCCAATCAAATTCTACGGCTTTCTACGATTTGCCTGGATTATCCCAGTAATGTAATGTAGGAATCCTCAGATCGTGTCAACCCAGCAGGGCTAGCCAATGCCATATAATATACATATACATAGCACTTTAATTATGTACCGGTCCCTCGTAAGGCCACCGTGCTAAAACATATAACACATAGCACGCAGGAGTCGGATATAGTCATCCACTATAGGCAGATGAAACTGTATCCGTGGCGGCCAACCCGACACGTCAGGACGAGACCCGGGGGTGGCTAGTATGGCACGATCTCGGGATTCTGTTCCCTTCCAATGCTTCTATCGATTTAAGTTGCTTAGCTTAACCCTATCTTGATATTGGAATTGCATGTCGTGGTCGCATGGTCATCCTCCTGTATGTCGTACCCTAAGTATGAATCCACATCGGCTCAAGGAGTCCCAAATCTAGATCCATGCTTAGTGTAATGCTTCAAACAACAATCATTATACCACGACACTATTGCTGTCCAATTACCCTGACTGTGCTGGAAAATACACATGTATTGACATATAACACGAATGATCACTTAGCACGTAGAGTCACACCTCAGTGCACTCATTATATAGCACCGCAGTGCATACTACTATTGTATCTCAATACACACTTAGGAAAGGTACCAGCACATATAAAGGTAATCAGGTCAGGAATATGGTCAAGTCAGGAAGTCACACGGACCTCTCGTGACATAAAAGTCACACATGAAATCCGGTTAAAGTGAAACATGAAGATTCTTGGATCCAACACAAGGATCTACCACTTTCATGTTGGAAGTTGGGAGAAATTCTAGCCATAATGCAATCATAGGACATAAAATATACAAAAATAGACAAAGTAGGTCCTATGCGGCCAAGGGTGAATGGGCTCATGTGGCTGGGAAAAGCTGGGCCATGCGGCTCAAGACGAACGGATGCATGCGGCTCAGAAATGCGGGTGTTCATGCGGCTGAAGGGATGCGCGCTCATGCGGCTGAGAATGGACGGGCGCATATGCGGCTGGGAGCATGCGGGTCATATGTGGCTGCGGCACAAAAGGCTTATGCGGCACGGTTGAAGCAGGCTTATGTGGCTGAAAAAGAATCAGGTTTATGCGGCTAAGATATGCGGGGTGCATGCGGCTCAAGAAATCAGAGTTCATGCGACAATGGGGGCTGGATCTTATGCGGCTGGGAAAGCACTCATGCGGCTGCAATGGCTCATGCGACTGAGAATCCACATGCCACTGCAAATGCTTATGCAGCTGAAACTGCTTATGCGGCTCAGAATGCCAAGTGCAACGTGGTCAAAGGAAACAGCTTATGCGGCTGGAAGAAATTAAGTTCATGCGGCTGGGGATAAAGTCTTATGCGGCTGGACAAGGGAATCATGGCCCATGCGGCTCAAGCTAACAAGTCATGCGGCCAGGGAAACTTGCCGCATGAAAGTTCATGCGGTCACGCACTGTTCTTCTTCTCCACTTTTCGAGAAGAAAACTATGGAAAGCCATGGCTTCAAAGCTTCATAACTCCTTCATCCAAGGTCAGAATCCAGACTTCCATAGGTCAAACTGGGGTAGAACGAAATTCTCTACAACATGAAACCATCAAAACTTGAAAATAACAAGGTTTACTAGATCAAACCCAAGAAATCCAAAAATGACATAAACGTAGATCTACAAGAATTTATCCATGAAAATCAAAAATACTAAGTACTAAACTTGTAGAGGATAATTAGAAGAACAATATAGATAAATCATATCAAAGCAAATCAAGAAATAAAAAATGCAATAATCTCTCCATTTGGTGCAAGATGTACTTGCCTAAACGTTGGAAGGAAAAGAAAATAAAAAGAGTGAATGAATGAGGAGAGAGAGTGAGGAAGAGAATATATATAGGGGTTGGATTGACTCAAAGAAAACCATAATCTCAAGCATGCTCTTAACCATGTGACTAATGACATGTTAAATACTACATGCAATAACTAATTAAATTAATTAAATAAATCCTAACCACAACACGGTTCAAAAATCCTATTATCGAAATAGTGAACCACGCCTACAACCAAACAAGGACAAGGGGTGACACACTAATCCGTGACGAGATACTGTCCCATGCCATGGCTAGTTACAAATACATGATACATACATTTAAGATACATGTGCCAGATACCATATACAGGAAAAATAAAAAATTTACGTATTTCGGGAATGGGGAGTGACAGCACGTTTGATTGGTTGAATTCGACGCCAAAGTTGGCCGTCCGAATTCGTAATTTCCAAGTTATAAAATTCTATTTTTGAACCCAGGACTCCGGATTCAATTTCTGATACCACCAGTAGACTTGTGGCGTCATTCTGGCATATTTTCATATAAAGTTTGTTAGATTTGGAGGACGTGGACCCTGGCACGTATTTCGGTACAAAGCGGGCCCCATAGTCCGGGTCAATAGGACTTTTTGACGTCGGCTCATCGGAATCCAATTCTGGATATACCGTTGAGTTCATATCGTCATTCTGGACTCGTTGACATATAATTTGCTAGGTTTTAGTGGACATTGGTTCCGACACGTATTTCGGTGCAAGTCGAATACCAATATCCGGGTCAACGGGTCATTTTGAGATCGGCTCATCGGAATCCAATTCTGGATATACCGTTGAGTTCATATCATCATTCTGGACTCGTTGACATATATTGCTGATTTTTGAGGACATTGGATCCGACACGCATTTTTTCGGGCAAATCAGATTCCAATATCCGGGTCAACGGGCCATTTTGAGTTCGGCTCATCGGAATCCAATTTCGGATATACCGTTGAGTTCGTATCGTCATTCTGGATTCGTGGACATATATTTTGCTAGGTTTTAAGGACTTTTATCCTGACACATTTTTTGGTACAAAGTGGGTCCGACACGGACACCGTTTTGAGCCAAAATTATATTTTTGCCCCTGTGTCCAAATTGGACTTATGGATAGGCTATCCTAGCTAATTTGACCATTCTGGACACGCTGGTAATAGTTGTTTCACCATCCGACAACAACTGTAGGTTTTTACCCTATTATTATAATCTTCCTCCTTTTGTTGTATTTTGAGATCCATCGATTCCAGTGATTTCACCACTGAAATTGAATGTGTTGACCCTGTATATGTTTATATAGACTAGCCTTGACCCTATTTGACCATGGTTGACTGCTTTGACTGAACGTCGAAGTAGAATCAATATTGACCTAGGTTAGACTAATTTTGACCTTGGTTGACCACAGTTGACTATTTTGACCAAAAGTCAACCGGAAGTCAACCGTAGCCTAAAATTGACTAGAATTGGACCGAAGTTGACCAGTTGACCCAAAGTCAACTATTAGTCAACGTTAGTCAAGTTTGACCTAGAGTTGACCTCGAGTTGACCAGTTGACCAAAAGTCAACTGTAAGTCAACCCTTGACTTAGATTGACCTAGTTTGACTTGCTTTGACTTGCCTTGACCTAGTTTGACTTAGTATGACTTGATTTTACTTTCAAACTCTTATATTGTTACAGTATTCCATCTATAGGTCCTCGAGGCACTGTTTTTGAACTCAGTCGACTTATCCATCACATCACAGGCGAGTACATTCTCTGATAATGTTTCTGTTTTATGATATCGTCTATGTTTCTTATATTTAATGTAGATATTCTTGTTCTCTTGACATATTGTTCACACGGATTGGTATTTCTCTGGATCCCATCATGAGATGTTATTCCTTGCTTTCCTTGGTATGTCTTGTGCAAGTCTTTCTTGTTCCTTGTGCATTGTATAGACACTATTACTACGAAGGCTAGCTACCCTCTCAGAGAATCGCACGTCATGATGTGTCATGGTTGGATCCACTATACTAGTCGGGGAACAGGGAGTATTAGTGTAGATATATGGTCAAAACATATTGTGCACCCATTGTGCACCTATTGATTGTGAGTGTTGATCATACACCCCACGTATGGTTAGCCAGGCCTGTTAATATTGTGCAAGTTTCCAAGCCGGCCGGGTATTGTAGCTAGTACTCACACACCTAGATAGGTGATTCTTGATTCTTGTACATGTATGATCAGTTTTACTTGCCTTGTTCTAGCTCTAGATTTACAGCTTACCTTGTCATGATACTCACATGTACATTTCTTGATTTCTTGTATATTCTCTCTATTTACTGCTATATTTTCAATATCGTCTAACTAGAACTGTTATTTGAGATTTGTGCTCGTTCCATCCTGACTGGATATATTGACAATATTTTAGGAGAAATTGTGCCCTCAGTATTGGACTACAGGATGTTGCTAGCTGGGGTGGTTCTCAGTATTCTTTACCGTGAGTTGTCTCTCAGGAGTTCTAGGTCTGGTAGTTATTTAGTTTTGTTATTGTTTCCCTCTGTTTTATTCTTATCTCATATGATCCTTGTAGATTCTAGTTGTTCTAGTGAAATTGTTATTATTTCTTATCTTATCTTCCTTAGTTTTTGTGATGTGACATGAGTACATTTCTAGTTATAGATCTTTAGATGTTGTAGTTAGTATCGGGTACTTGACAACGCTCTACCGTCGATACTGCGGCATAGGTTGGACGTGGCCCAAGTATTCGTACTCGTATATCCGGGTGCGGGTCGTGACAAACAAGAACATGGGTTGGACCATGCACCACGATAGTCCATGTTCCTCTGTTGCTAACCGAAGAAAACATATCACAAACAAGTCGGCTTATAAGCAGCCAATCAATCCTACGGCTTTCTATGATTTGTCTGGATTATCCCAGTAATGCAATATAGGAATCCTCAGATCGTATCGCATCCAAGCAGGGCTAGCCAATCCATTATATATATATACACGTAGCACTTTGATTATGCACCGGTCCCCCGTAAGGCCACCGTGCTAAAATATATAACACATAGCACGTAGGAGTCAGATATAGTCATTCACTATAGGTGGATGAAACTGTATCCGTGGCGGCCAACCCAACACGTCAGGACAGGACCTGGGGTGGCTGGTGACGTACGATCTCAAAATTCTGTTCCTTTCCAATAATTCTACCGATTTAACTTGCTTAGATAACCATATCTTGATATTGGAATTACATGTCGTGGTCATATGGTCATCCTCCTATATGTCGTACCATAGTAAGTGTATCCTAAGTATGAATCCACATCGGTTCAAGGAGTCCCAAATCTAGATCAATGCTTAGTGTAATGCATCAAACAACAATCAATATACCACGATACTATTACTGACCAATTACCATGACTGTGCTGGAAGGTACACATATATTGACATATAACACGAATTATCACTTAGCACGCAGAGTCACACCTTAGTGCACTCATTAAATAGCACCGCAGTGCATACTAATATTATATCTCAATACACACTTAGAACAGGTACCAGCACGTATACAGGTAATCAGGTCAGGAACACGGTCAAGTCAGGAAGTCACGTGGACCCCTCGTGACATAAAAGTCACATATGAATTCTGGTTAAAGTGAGACATGAAGATTCTTGAAGCCAAGACAAAGATTTACAACTTTCATGTTGGGAGTTGGAAGAAATTTTGGCCACAAATCAGCCAAATAGGGTATAAAACAGTAAAAAACAGCCAAAATAGGCACTATGCGGCACTATGCAAGCCATGCGGCACTATGCAAGCCATGCGGCACTATTCAAGCCTACGGCACTATGCAAGCCATGCGGCACTATACAAGCGTGCGACACTATTCATCCATGCGGCACTATGCAAGCCTGCGACACTATTTATCCATGCGGCACTATTGTAGCTCCCCTTCCCGAAAATATTTTTGAAATATTTATTTATTCCTTTAATTGTTTTAATGGTGATTAAATAAATATATTTATTATTTTAGATAGTATTAATATTGGTCATTTAAAATATTTTATTATCTATATGAATTTGTGGTATTTATATATATAAATATCAGGATATATATATATTTCATATATCGGCATGTAAATGTATTTATAATTTATTAAATATATTATATATGTGTACATATATATATATATATATATATATATATATATATATATATATATATATATATATATATATATATATATATATATATATATATATATATGTATATGTATATATGACAATTGTGTGTACATATATGTATATATAAATAAATAAATAAATAAATAAATAAATAAATATATATATATATATATATATATATATATATATATATATATATATATATATATATATATAATATGTGTATATGTGTTTTTATATATAAAAATATATTATACATATATATATGTGTGTGGTGTATGTATACATATATATTATATATATATGTATATGCGCGTATATATGTATGTATACATATGTATATGCGAATATACATATATATATAGGTATATAAATATATAATTGTATTATTGTTAATATAGAATAAGAATAAGAAAAAGAAAACGTATTTAGAAGCCCAAATAGCTGCGGTGGGCTCGGCCCCAGCCGAGCCCAACCAGGCCCAGCCCACCATGGGGCAAACCTTCCCACGCCAAGAGCTCTGAAGCCTGACTCTTTCCCCAGGCTAACAGAGCCGAGTATATATATAGTGAGTCGAGAGGAGTTTATTAAAACCCTAATACCACAGCGCCCGACCCGACGCCACCCCCAGCCCCGATCTGGCGCACCACCCTGACCACGCGCGCCGCCGGCCGAAATGGTCGGGCGCGCGCACGCGTGCAACTCAAACAGAGCGCAGCAGCAGTAGCGTTGTAGGGGACTTCGCGACGGGATATCTCGACGCGTGGTCAATCAACTTCGGAGCTGTCTTCTCAGGTATGCTCACAACCTATAGGCCTACAAGCCTATTCATCTAATTTAAATTAGTACGGCCTAGATCGCCCTCAAAATCGACGCAAAGTCGGCGAAAAACCACTCCGAAACCGGACATGTAAGACAGCCTACACACCATGTTCGAGGATCGATTTCGATCGATCCAGTAACCTTTTTGAGAATCCATTTAATGGCATTCCTAGACAACCTATAGGACATCATAACCCTTCTTGTAGATTGTAATTTCATTAAAGAGATAGGGAGTTATTCGATTCCGAAGTTGACCGAAAACCTGTTTTAAAAATTAGAAATTGTTCGATATGACGTGCGTCCCGTCAAACCGGGCGACATGGTCGCGAACCGTAAGCATCGAAAGCTGTGTAACGGCTTTGTGGTCGTGTGGGCTTTGACGGAATTTAAATTGGTCGCGTGTGCGCGACGAATTTGATGCGTATCCGTCAAAATTCACCGTATCGTGCACTTTGCAAATTCTCCAATTACTTTATGCATGCTCGTCAGATCGAGACAAAACTTGCGCCAATAGAACCGTATCGTTTTTCTGGTCTTGTATGCCAAGTTTGGTCCGATTCTGAGACAGTTGATAAAATTGCCGTATCGCGGGCCCCCGGTCCGACTCAACGGGCGATTTTGTGTACGGTCCGCCGGAATCCAACTTTGGACATACGATTGGGTTCGTATCAGAAAACTAGATCCGTAGACATGTAGTTTGATGACTTTAGAGACCATTGACTCTGGCACGCTTTTCGGTGCAAAGCGGGGTCCAACGGCGGACATCGTTTTTGCCCAAAATTACCGTTTTGCCCCTGTGTCCAGAATTGGACTTAAGGACAGGCAATCCTAGCTAATTTGACTATTCTGAGAATATTGGTACTATTTATTTCAGCATCTGGAGACTTCTGCATGTGTTGACTGAGTGTGGCTCGTTGAGGGGTATATTATTATTGGTTTCTCCAGCTAAGGACCCCAGACAAGTGCACTTTCTGATTGCTTTTCGATTCATAGTAGTCTTTTCATTTCATATCTATGCATATATCTTGCTGCTTGTTGACACGCTCGTCACACGGAGTAGTCAGGAGGGAAAATATCTTAGCAGACATGTGGACTACCCAGAACTATCTCTCGTATCTTTCGTGAATGCTAGCCGCTGCACACGACACGTGCAGTGAGCCTGATTTACCCCATAGCCGTTCACATGTCGAAACAGATATTTTACACCTCCTAGATAGATGTCTTTTATTAGTTTTTTTCCCTTTTTATCTCCACCGTGCCATGTCATCAGTTTTCTTTCCAGTTTTTATATCTCATATGTTATTTTCATGTCTTGTTAATTCTATTATGTTTTGCATTGCCATCAGTTTGTGTACTTGTTCCATTCCTGACTAGAAACCATCATTTTTTAGGTTTAGCCGCAATTACTCTTAACACTGGGGAAGGCTTGGGTATGCTGAGGACAACCTAGAAATAGATAGCAGTTGTATCAATTTCATTAATTGTAAAATCTTGTATTTTCTTTAATGATAAATGTTGTAAATATTGTAATAAATCTAGAAATGTGAATGAGCAGCAAATGTTATACTTTAAGCATTTATTTCTTGCGGGCTTGACAACGTTCTACCGCCGACTCTGCGGCGTAGGCTGGCTTGGACACGTCTCGTATCCGAAAAAGCAGGTACGGGTCGTGACAAGTTTTTGTGGTAGCCCATACAGGCCAGTCTTCGCAAAAGACTGTGAACTCGTGGTGGTACGTATCTTAGTCGTAGTACTGCGAGCCTGCGACCAGGAAATGCTCATTCACAAACTAGGATTAAAATGATTTAAGAGAATGACTAGGACTAGGAGTCCCTTGTTCAAATTGACCGTTGGGTAGTTAAGGTTGTTAGATAGGCCATACTATATTAGATAACTTGCCAGGTCTCTATAGATACACTACTAATTTTGAATGTGACATTGTGATCCAATATGGATCCACTATTCACTTTGTATGTTAGGCTTGCCTAGAATTATGGCGTTAATTTTGATAAATTGTTTAATTTTCTGT
Source organism: Iris pallida (assembly GCA_029216955.1). Taxonomy (NCBI): domain Eukaryota; kingdom Viridiplantae; phylum Streptophyta; class Magnoliopsida; order Asparagales; family Iridaceae; genus Iris; species Iris pallida. The sequence continues at coordinate 1,257,793 of JANAVB010010999.1, read as the reverse complement.
TGCTTATTAGATATAAATCTTATATCATAAGTTAGAATTGCCTATTTTAAATTCTCTTTTGCTGTAAGGAGTTAGTTTATAAAATTTCTGATTCTGTTATTCGCATACGAATCTCGATTGTAGATTTGATTTAAAGTTTCCCTCAACCATTGAAATGCACATAAAATAGATACTAGAATGTTTGTATTCCTTTCGTCTTTAGTTTCCTCCATATTAACTCTTTTATTTTAAGTGTTGTGACTGATAGGACAATTACCTACGCTTTTATTTTAGTCAAACTGTTTTGAATCTCTAGAGGCTCATGAATTTTTACGGATATAGTTAAAGGAATATTAGTTAACTAGTAGTGGTTAGACAGCAGCGCACTGTCGTCATTTATTCAAGAGCGGAGAATGTGGGTTCACTGCAGCCAGCAGCGCACTGGCGAGGCACAACCCATAGAAATAAAATCATTCCGAAGAATCATAGTCTATGGAACATTTCTAAAACTATGTTCTCGTTGACTTCTTTAGATCTTAGATACCTTTGTGCCAATATAGAATAGAGTACCTTATAGCATATCACATCTGAATCACGGAATCAAGGATTTACCTAGAATATAGAATTTAGAGTTCCATAACTCATTAGTCGACCAAGGCCTTATTGATAGGAAGATAGTAGGAAGACTGTATGAGCAATAACACCATGTAAGGTTTCGACTCTCTCAAAACTCAAACTACTTGTGCCCACTCTCCAAAAAATCTCGCCTACTTATATTTTGACTATCTTGACCAACGCTGCAAGTAAAGCCTAGTTTTGCAAGCTTACTCTTTTATCGAGCTTGCTTCAAGATATATATTTATTGGGGACGCCCGCTAACATACTGTCTAATCAGAATTATTGTATTATGGTCTGATCAACCATGATGCATTTGGTTCGCTCTTCATTTAATTACCCTATGTGGATTGAGATATAGAGGTATCCAGGATCTCATCCATGATTGCTTTGACAATTCCTCTTGAATTATGCATTCGTCTTTTGAATCACGAAATTGTATTCAGTGACATCTCCCTTGAACTTTTATTATTTTGTCTTCCACTGATTTGGAAAGATGAAAGCTCGTGATTGGTAAATAGAATACAGAGTAACCCCGTGGCTATGATAGTTGTATATATGAGTGTAGCTACCATCGGCCAGCCATGTGATTGAGTTACTCGGCCTCCCTTCGACACTAAATCTACTATCTTGATCTTCTAGTCATTGGAGTCCGAGAATGATTCAAATTTTTCCTTTGATCAAATGGCAACCTAGGAGGCTACCTGTTCTTAAGAGACCGATTGTTGTGAGCCTCCCAAGATTTTGGGGTATACAAGGATTACCAATTGATTAGAGTAATTTGCATTAGGACGATAATTAGTGCCCATGGACTCCCACTTTCCCTTTCGATCATTTCGTGTCCCCTGTCGTGCCATTAATATTCGGAGCACGAGACCAGTTGTTACCTCCCAACAAATTTCATATACAAGGTCTAGACGAGTCCACCTTCATCTAGGTATATCATGTCCCACTTAAATCTGTCCCCTTGTACTCTATTTTTGTGCTACGACTTTCAGGTTAAAAAGGACCAACTATAACCCATACCATGATACCAGTATACTTCCCGACTAGCAACTAGCTCAACCACTTGGGTTGAAACCTATTCCAGGTCACCCTAATCTAGTAGGAATAGTTTTATCATTGGAATCCTGTCCAGCCAATGTAGATTGAAATCCAAGGATCATCCAACCAACGATTGCTGTCCAAATAGAGAACCCATTAAGACCACAATTTTGATTTCTCAAATTTCGTTCCATTATGGAACCTTGTTTGAATTAGAATTTTGAGAACGAGACTTTTGTATTGCACGGATTGCATGCCACTCTAAGTAACGAAGGGCTCTTCGATGTAGCAAGTGACTGAACTAGAGTAGCCCAATCTAGCAAATAAGTCAACGGTTCATAGACTTTCTTTCTATCTGCAACATTGGATACTCTCCACTGCTCTTAAAATTTCACAGTTGCTCCCGATTATTCTGCCTTATCTTCCTGTCCTCCCTACTTCGGAGCGACGAATAGTCATGTTTACTAGAAATTATCAATATTTTAAGCTACTTGTATAAATTTGTTGCTGTTAAATTTTGGATTGCTTGATAAATACGAGAGGAGTGTAGATACCATATGCCTAGATAATTGTTAGCAACCAGTTAGAAGATTATAAGATTTTTAGTTTGATGGAGTAGTGTGACCAAAGGTGGGTAGAAGTTTTCAAGTATTCGGAGTTATGAAATGGCTAGAAAAGGTTATAAAATATTTTGAGTGATTAAATTGAGGAGATTAAGATTAAGGTAGACTTTCTTTTGGAATTTTAAGAATAGTTACGAATTAGAATTTCGAGGACGAAATTATTTTTAAGGTGGGTAGATTTGTAGCTCCCCTTCCCGAAAATATTTTTGAAATATTTATTTATTCCTTTAATTGTTTTAATGGTGATTAAATAAATATATTTATTATTTTAGATAGTATTAATATTGGTCATTTAAAATATTTATTGTCTATATGAATTTGTGGTATTTATATATATAAATATCAGGATATATATATATTTCGTATATCGGCATGTAAATGTATTTATAATTTATTAAATATATTATATATGTGTACATATATATATGTATATATGACAATTGTGTGTACATATATGTATATATAAATATACATATATATATATATATATATATATATATATATAATATATATATATATATATATATATATATATATATATATATAAAATATATATATAATATGTGTATATGTGTTTTTATATATAAAAATATATTATACATATATATATGTGTGTGGTGTATGTATACATATATATTATATATTATATATATATATATATATGTGTGTATATATGTATGTATACATATGTATATGCGAATATACGTATATATATAGGTATATATATATAATTGTATTATTGTTAATATAGAATAAGAAAAGAAAAAAAAATGTATTTAGCAGCCCAAATAGCTGCGGTGGGCTCGGGCCCAGCCGAGCCCAACCAGGTCCAGCCCACCATGGGGCAAACCTTCCCACGCCAAGAGCTCTGAAGCCCGACTCTTTCCCCAGGCTAACAGAGCCGAGTATATATATAGTGAGTCGAGAGGAGTTTATTAAAACCCTAATACCACAGCGCCCGACCCGACGCCACCCCCAGCCCCGACCTGGCGTACCACCCTGACCACGTGCGCCGCCGGGGGGCGGCCGCCGCCGACCGAAATGGTCGGGCGCGCGCACGCATGCAACTCAAACAGAGCGCAGCAGTAGTAGTGTTGTAGGGGACTTCGCGACGGGATATCTCGATGCGTGGTCAATCAACATCGGAGCTGTCATCTCAGGTATGCCCACAACCTATAGGCCTACAAGCCTGTTCATCTAGTTTAAATTAGTACGGCCTAGATCGCCCTCAAAATCGACGCAAAGTCGGCGAGAAAACCACCCTGAAACAGGACATGTAAGACAGCCCACACACCATGTTCGAGGATCGATTTCGATCGATCCAGTAACCTTTTTGAGAATCCATTTAATGATAATCCTAGACAACCTATAGGACCTCATAACCCTTCTTGTAGATTCTAATTTCATTAAAGAGATAGGGAGTTATTCGATTCCGAAGTTGACCGAAAACCTATTTTAAAAATTAGAAATTGTTCGATACGACGTGCGTCCCGCTAAACTGGGCGACGTGGACGCGAACTGTAAGCATCGAAAGCTGCATAACGGCTTCGTGGTCGTGTGGACTTTGAGGAATTCAAATTGGTTGCGTTGGTGCGCGACGAATTTGATGCGTATCTGTCGAAATTTACCGTATCGTGTACTTTGTAAATTCTCCAATTACTTTGTGCACGCTCGTCAGATCGAGACGAAACTTGCGCCAACAGAACCGTATCATTTTTCTGGTCCTGTATGCCAAGTTTGGTCCGATTTTGAGACAGTTGATAAAATTGCCGTATCGCGGGCCTCCGGTCCGACTCAACGGGCGATTTTGTGCACGGCCCGCCAGAATCCAACTTTGGACATACGGTTGGGTTCGTATCGGAAAACCGGATCCGTAGACATGTAGTTTGATGACTTTAGAGACCATTGACTCTGGCACGCTTTTCGGTGCAAAGCGGGTCCAACAACGGACATCGTTTTTGCCCGAAATTACCGTTTTGCCCCTGTGTCCAGAATTGGACTTAAGGACAGACAATCCTAGCTAATTTGACTATTCTGAGAACATTGGTACTATTTATTTCAGTATCTGTAGACTTCTGCATGTGTTGACTGAGTGTGGTTCGTTGAGTGGTATATTATTATGATTTCTCCAGCTAAGGACCCCAGGCAAGTGCACTTTCTGATTGCTTTCCGATTCATAGTAGTCTTTTTATTTCATGTCTATGCATATATCTTGCTCCTTGTTGACACGCTCGTCACACGGAGTAGTCGGGAGGGAAAATATCTTAGTAGACATGTGGACTACCCAGAACTATCCCCCGTGTCTTTCGTGAATGCTAGCCGCTGCACACGACACGTGCAGTGAGCCTGATTTACCCCATAGCCGTTCACATGTCGAAACAGATATTTCACACCACCTAGATAGATATCTTTTATTAGTTTTTTTTTCCTTTTATCTCTACCGTGCCATGTCATCAGTTTTCTTTCCAGTTTTTGTATCTCATATGTTATTTTCATGTCTTGTTAATTCTATTGTGTTTTGCATTGCCGTCGGTTTGTGTACTTGTTCCATTCCTGACTGGAAACCATCATTTTTCAGGTTTAGCCGCAATTACTCTTAACACTGGGGAAGGCTTGGGTATGCTGAGGATAACCTAGAAATAGATAGCAGTTATATCAATTTCATTAATTGTAAAATCTTGTATTTTCTTTAATGATAAATGTTGTAAATGTTGTAATAAATCTAGAAATGTGAATGAGCAGCAAATGTTATACTTTGAGCATTTATTTCTTGCGGGCTTGACAACGTTCTACCGCCGACTCTGCGGCGTAGGCTGGCTTGGACACGTCTCGTATCCGGAAAAGCGGGTGCGGGTTGTGACAACTATACAAGCGTGCAGCACTATTCATCCATGTGACACAATACAAGCATGCGGTACTATCATCCATGCGGCACTATGTAAGCCTGTAGCACTATGCAAGCCTGCGGCACTATTCATCCATACGGTACTATACAAGCCTGTGACACTATTCATCCATGCGGTACTATTCATCCATACAATACTATGCAAGCCTGCGGTACTATTCATCTATGCGACACTATACAAGCCTGCGGTACTATTCATCTATACGACACTATTCATCCATACGGCACTATTCATCCATGCGGCACTATGCAAGCCTGCGGCACTATTCATCCATACGGCACTATTCATCCCTGTGGCACTATTCATCGTCCATGCCAGAACCAGGATAGATGAACATAGAAGATGTCCAAATATTGTTTTGGCCATAACTTCCTCAAAACAAGTCGAATACTAACTTTTCAAAGGTCAAAATTGGGTAGAATCAAATTCTCTACCACATGGAACAATTAGTTTTCGAAAACCAGTAAGTTTGATAGATCAAAACCTAAGAAAACCGAAAATGACAAAAACTTGGATCTACAAGAATCCATTCATCAAAACCGAAAATACCAAGTACTAAACTTGTAGAGGATGATGAGAAGAACAATATAGACAAATAATATTAAAAAAAAAAATCAAGAATGAAAAATATAAGAATCTCTCCATTTGGTGTAAGGTGTACTTGCCTAAAGGTTTACTTGAGGAAAATAAATGAAAGAATAAATGAGGAGAGAGAGTGAGGAAGAGAATATATATAGGGGTTGGGTTGACTCATAAAACCCTAATCTTAAGCATGCTCTAAACCATATGACTAATGACATGTTAAATGCTACATGATACAACTAATTAGATTATTTAAATAAAATCCTAACCATAACATGGTTCAGATATCTTATATCGAAGTAGTGAACCGCGGCTACAACCAGACAAGGACAAGGGGTGGCATACTAATCCGCGATGAGATATTGTTCCATGCCATGGCCAGTTACAAATACATGATACATACTGTCACGACCCGCACCCTAGAGTAAGGGCACGAGAAGTGGGTACGTCCAGCCTACGCCGCAGTGTCGCGGTAGAACGCTGTCCTAGGTCAATCATCTAACAATATAAGGTACCTGTACAGTTATACTCTCCGAGTGGAGGTAACATCACAACATATAGTCTCAATCACATCTAAGGCAGAAAAATGAAAGACAGAAGATAGATAGTAACGCAAAGAGAACCATAGCATAGATGAAATAAGTCTAAGTGTCTAGGATACATAACATCCAGAATGTCAACTCATAATACAATAAGTCTAAGAGTCTATACATCTCCACATCTCAAAATACAACTCAGAATGTGAGACAAAAAGTAAATATAGAAAAGACTGCCTAGACTAAACTGGTCTAGACTACTGGAACAACATCCTCAGCTGCAGGTGGATCCTGCTGAGGGTCCTCAATACAAGTGTCATCTAGTCCTGCTCCATAATAAGTAGTCACCCATGCCTCGTCCTCATCCTCTGTAATATTTTCAACAGGTCCAATCAGGATAGGAACGAGCACAATACATCTCACGCAGTTCATATCAGGTTAGGAAGTACGATACAGGCAATAGAGTAAGATACATGAACTACTGAAAGGAAATATACGCTGTAAAAGAGATAGCTGTAATGAAATATCTACTGTATATAGAGAACTGTAAGTGACTAGTGATATAGAGCACAAGATAGGTATGTGAATGGCTAGAATTTATACATGATTACACTACTGAGTTTGCACATGATTACACTACTTTGGAATTATTCACATGTCCACTTCTACTCCCCCGTTTCCCCAATCAATACACAAGGATCTATACAAGTTACGTTATTATACATGATATCACATGGGGCCCATGAAAGGGTGCACATGATAGTATACATAAGGGCTCAGTAAACATGAGAGTACATGATCACATGAGTGCACATGAATGATGGAAGCATAGGAGTACATGATGATAGTGAAACACACATAACATGAAGTACCCGATGCTCCCGAGAGGGATAACATCTCATGTAAAGATCCATATAGTACCAATCCGTGTTACCAATGTGACAGCAACAAGTAAAGTAATCTAGAGCAAGAAGTAATGCCTGAACAAGTATGAAACGGTCAGAGAATGTACTCGCCTGCTGTATGAATGTCTGTAGAGAATATGCTGTCTGAGGAGAGGTGTCTGGCTCCTGATCAGAGCAACACAAGTCACAATGTGTTCTAAATAGTAAAAATGATGTCTACTATGCATACTACATGATTCTAGATCAAACTGGTCAAAGTCAACTCTTGGTCAACTTTGGTCAAACTAGTCAAAGTTAGGTCAACACTAGTCAACTAGTTAGGGTTTTAGTCAAACTAGTCAAACTAGTTGTTTTAGGTCATTCCTAGTCATTTCTAGGTTAACTAGGTCACTTTTGACCGAAGGTTGACTTTGGTCAACCCTTAGTAATCAAGGGTCAACAAGTAGGGTTTTGGGCCATTAGGGCTAGCCCCAAGCCATAGGCTAGTGATCTTGGCCATAGGCTAGTCATGGGGTTTTCATATAAACCTATAACTAGAAGATATACATATATATATATATATATATATATATATATATATATATATATATATATATATATATATATATATATATATATATATATACATACATACTACCCAATACCAATATATAAGTACTATATATAATACAAAACCCTTATACACATAACACACTATATGCGACCTAATGAGACCTAATACAAACATATATATCCTTTATATATATATATACATTTATATATATATACAACTATATATATTACATATATATATAGAGGGAAAGGAAATGAGAGAGAGACTTAGAGAGAGAGACAGAATGAGAGAGTGAGTGAAGGACAGTGAGAGAGAGGGAGTGAACACAGGACAGTGAAGGGGGAAAATGGTTCCCAAATTTCTGGAAACCAAGTTCCAGACCCTAACACACACATACAATAACATATATACATACATATGTATATATATACATAACTCCACAAATACCCAACCAAATACTCCCAAAATTGACCCACACTCACATATACATATATACTACACATATACACACTAAAATACACTCTCACAATGGATTAATCATACTAAAATCGGGTTTGAAATCCATATTCAAAATCTGGGAAAAATCCCAAAACAGGAAACCTGTGCACAGTTGCTCGAAACTAGGTAATTCAAATTACCCACACTAAACCGAGCTATGGCTCATATCAAACGGTTGGTAACTAATGCCCCATAGATAAACTAGTGTCCTAGGTTCCTGATACGACACCACGACACAGTTTCACATGTCCAAACACGCAAAACAAACACTCGGGTAAGCTTCTGATACGCGCACACAATAACAGTGTCGTGCACGCGTTCCAGGAGCTCGTGGACACACCATGAGACACGATACGTCTCGTAGTCGTACATACATGTAGCCCACACGTAGGGCTACACGTTCCATACCTTGATACGTGTCCACGACACTCATGGACACAGAACGAACACCGTATCAGTCGTGAAAACACGACTGATACACGCGTGTTACGACAGCGTCGTGCACGCGGTTACACGCGTCGTACTCGCGACACAGGACACGACACACCACGTGCTCGTGTCCACGTGTACGCCACATGTAGGGCTTCATGCCCATGTCACTATGAGACACTCTAGTGTCGTGTCCACGCGACACGACACGATCAAAGTCGTGCCCGCGCGCGTGTGCGCTGACAGCGCGTGTCCAGTGCGAGTGAGTTTTCTCACTCGACACGACACGAAGCGACACGAGACTTTGGGGGCATGTTCGCAGACATTGCCCCCTTGTCTGTGTCAAATCTTACGTGTCCTAGTGGCCTGTGTAGTGCACACGAGGTGTCGGGTAGCAGGGCATGCACGATGGGCTCATGCGGTCGGTTCGTGTCCAATTTGGACACGAACACAGCACGAAAATGTGCTCAGTCCACGTGTTTAGTGATCAGCAAGTCTAGGGCTACAAGTTTGTGTAATTTGTTTTACAAAAACACAAAAACAAGTCCATTGTGGCATTTCACCAAACAAGGGTTTCTAGCTTAGGATACGTGTCCGATACGGACACCAAACCACTTCTAAATCCCACCAAACTTTACCCACAGTTATGGTAGTCCTATATGAATGCATTTATGAAAGAAAAAACAGGGTTTTAACTAAGTTTGAGGGAAATTACCTATTGTGCAAATCTAAGGAAAATCAATGAAAATGGGGGTGTGTGCTCTTCCACTTGATGATGTCCAATGCTTCCAAATCCTTGATTGCTAGCCTCCCTTAGCTCCCTAGATGTTGTAGGGTCCCAATGCAAGAAACTAGAGTGAATTTGGATCAATATTGCTCAAGTTATGAAGGGTTGAAGGAAAAGGGATTTTCTAGGAATTAATTTCATGTAATTTATTCATGAATTAATTCAAGGGGTTAAATAGAATGTGTAGGCTGCCAAGGGGGGTCCTTGGCCGGCCATGGCATGGGGGGGTGTCCTTGCCCCTTCCTTCATGGCTAAGGCTTGGACTTTGGTAAAGGGTTTAGATATTTGGAGTGTTTTGTGCAAAATATCAATAAAGTTAATATCTAGATATTTAACCACTTTATCCCATGACCAAAACTTCATCCTAATGCTTCTAGGTTAGTGGCTAACCTCTAGTTTAGGGTAGGATAGGTTAGGGACTAATCATGGGACTTTAACCATGATTAAATAATAATAAAATCATATAATCTCAAATAAAGTTTAGTAAATTACCAAAATACCCTTTTGGCCAAAAACTACTAATTTGATGTTCTAAGCCTATGGCTAAGCTCTCATGGTCATGGCAACTTCTAGGTTAGAGAAAACTAGGATTTACACTAAGTTATACTAACAAAATCACAAGTCATAAGTCATGACTTAGCATGACTTAGGAAATGGTTCTAAGCACACTAGAAATCACCATAAATCATATCATGCCCTAAACACTTAATAATTAATAAAATAATAATTTTTCAAAAATCCCTAATTTCAGAAAATAGGGTGTTACAAGTCTACCCTCCTAACAACAATTTCGTCCTCGAAATTTAAAGACGAAACTGAAACAAATGAGAAAGATAGAAATCATACCTCAAGGTACAAATAGATAAGGGTATCGCTCGCGCATCTCATCCTCCCGTTCCCAGGTGGACTCTTCTGGAGAATGATGCCTCCATGAGACACGAACCAATGGTATCGTCTGGTTCCTCAATGCCTTCTCCCGTCGATCCAGAATCTCAACAGGCTGCTCTGGATAACGAAGAGTAGGACCCACCTCGATCTCGGAATGATCAAGTACATGGCTAGGATCTGCCACGTACCATCTTAACTGCGACACGTGAAATACGTTGTGGACTCCAACCAATGCTGGTGGTAAGTCTAGCCTGTAAGACACGTCACCGACTCTCCCGCTGATAACGAAAGGGCCGATGAAACGCGGGCTAAGCTTCCCACCTCCACCAAAACGTATCGTGCCACGTGTCGGAGATATCCTCAAGAATACCTGGTCTTCGACCTAATCACAAACAAGGTCTTAATTTAATTATGATAAACAAACATGATTAACAAAACACAACAAGACAACCTAATTCTAATCCTATCTCTAAACTGTACCTCAAACTCCAAAGGTCTGCGGTGGCTGTCGGCCCAATGTCGATGTCTGTCCTGCGCCACGCGAAGCCGATCTCTGATAAGCTTCACCTTCTCTGCTACATCTACAACCATCTCAGGCCCCAATAAAACTCGCTCCCCAACATCGTCCCAAGACAAGGGTGTACGACATCTACGCCCGTACAATGTCTCAAAAGGGGACATCTCGATGCTGGCCTGAAAGCTGTTGTTATATGCAAACTCTACTAAGTACAGGTGACTCTCCCAAGATCCTCCAAAGTCCAGGACACAAGTCCGCAACATGTCCTCCAGTGTCTGAATGGTCCGCTCTGACTGTCCGTCTGTCTGCGGGTGGTATGCGGTACTAAACTTGAGCTGAGTGCCCAAGCTAATATGCAAGCTCCTCCAGAAATGTGAAGTGAAACGGCTGTCCCGGTCCGATATAATGCTCACTGGAATCCCATGAAGCCTGACTATCTGCCTCATATACATCTCTGATAGCTTCTCGGTAGACAAACCCACTTTGAATGGCAAAAAGTGGGCCGATTTGGTCAACCTGTCGACGATGACCCAAATCGCATCCTTCCCTCCTGGAGTACGCGGCAATCCCGAAACAAAGTCCATCGTGATGTGCTCCCACTTCCACTCCGGAATGGGCAATGGCTGCAACAGTCCTCCTGGCCTCTGCCTCTCTGCCTTGACCTACTGGCAGATCAAATACCTGGCTACGAAGTGTGCTACCTCGTGCTTTATTCCACTCCACCATACATGCTCTCTCAGATCCCTATACATCTTGTTGGCTCCCGGATGTATCGAGTACTAAGAACGGTGGGCCTCCTGCATAACCTGCTCCCGAAAGTCTCCACTGGGCACACACAGTCTGGAACCGTGCCTCAATACGCCATCCCCTGCAAGAGTGAACTCATCGTCCGTAAATCCATGTCTGACCTGCTCCCTGATGCATCGTAGAGAAACGTCATCGAACTGAGCCGACTTGATCCTATCAATCAAGTTCGATTGAATCTGGAGGCCCAACATCTGCATCTGTACTCCCCGTACAATCACCTCGATCCCAAGGCTCTCCAAGTCCGCTAACAAGTGACGATCCATCGTCAAGCACATAGCTGTCGGATATCTGCTCAACGCATCAGCAACTACGTTGACCTTCCCTGGGTGATACTGCAGAAGAATATCAAAGTCCTTCATCAGCTCCAGCCACCTGCGCTGCCTCATGTTCAGCTCCTTCTGCATAAACACGTATTTCAAGCTCTTGTGGTCTGTAAATATCTCCACACGCTCTCCATACAAATAGTATTTCCACAGCTTCAGAGCAAAGATAACTGCCGCCAACTCTAAATAATGGGTAGGATAGTTCTTCTCATGGGGCCGTAACTGCCTGGAAGCATAGGCAATCACCTTCCCATGCTGCTGCAAGACACAACCCAAACCCTTCTCCGAGGCGTCACTGTAGATAGTGAACCCGTCTGATCCTGATGGCAATGTCAGAATCGGGGCTGTCGTCAACCGCTTCTTCAACTCATCGAAAGCGGCCTGACACTCCTCTGACCAGAGAAACTCTGCGTCCTTCCGGGTAAGCCTAGACAACGGCTCTGCAATCCAGAAGAAATCCTGGACGAACCTCCTGTAGTAGCCTGCCAATCCCAGAAAGCTCCTGATCTCTGCTACTGACGTCGGCGCTGCCCAAGCCTCAACTGCTGATATCTTCCTCGGGTCGACTGAGATCCCATCTCCAGTCACTACATGACCCAGGAAGTCAACTCTATCAAGGAAGAACTCGCACTTCGAGAGCTTGCCGTAAAGCTGCTCCTGTTTGAGAGTCTCCAGGACCACTCTCAAGTGCTCCTCGTGCTCATCCTCGGTCTTCGAGTACACCAGGATATCGTCGATGAACACCACCATGAACTTATCTAAGTACTGGTGGAACACCTTGTTCATCAAGTTCATGAACACTGCCGGAGCATTCGTCAACCCAAACGGCATCACCATAAACTCGAACTGGCCGTACCGCGTCCTGAACGCCGTCTTCGGGATGTCCTCCCTCTTCACCTTTACCTGATAGTAGCCTGACCTCAGATCAATCTTCGAAAATACCTGAGCTCCGCTCAACTGATCGAAGAGATCATCGATCCGCGGCAGTGGATATCTGTTCTTGATCGTCAGACTGTTGAGTGCCCTATAGTCGATACACATACGTACCGACCCATCCTTCTTTGGTACAAAGAGTACCAGTGTACCCCAAGGTGAAGAACTAGAGCGGATGAAGCCTTTGTCCTGCAACTCATCCACCTGTGTCTTCAATTCCACCAGCTCGCTGTTGTTCACCCGATAGACATGCTGAGAAATGGGTTTCGCACCTGGAACCAAGTCTATCGAGAACTCAACGTCTCTGTCTGGTGGAAGCCCAGGCAATTCCTCTGAAACACGTCTATGAACTCAGCAATCAAAGGATGTGGAGCTGGCTGCTCCTCGACTGAAGCTCCACAGAAAACTCCGCAAGTCTGCTCTGCCTGCCGTCGGGAATATACAAACTCTGGCTCTCCTGGCACTCTGAACAGAACTCTACCCCCACGACAATCTATGCTAGCATGGTGCATGCTCAACCAATCCATACCGAGTACAATATCGTAGTTCGGTAGTAGCATTACGAGCAAGCACACATCCAACTCTCGGCCTCCCAAAACTACTCTTCGTCCCTTGCAAATATCACGAACGAGGATAATGCCACCCCCGGTCGTAATCTTGCAAGTCCTAGGCAACGATTCAGATATAACATGATGTCGAATCACAAAAGATACTGATACAAAGCTATGGGAAGCCCCAGAATCGAACAATGCATAAGCTGGAATAGAGTCGAGAAGAATAGAACCTGCTATCATCTCTCCAGTAACCTCGGCATCCTCTGCTGCCATAGCATAGGCTCGTCCCTGCTGACCACCCCTGGCCTGATGCTGGATGAACCTCTGCTGCTGAGTCGGCAAAGGTCCCTTCTGCTGCCCTGCCGGAGCCTTGGCTCCGCCTCCCTGAACTGGTCATCCAGAAGACATGGGACACTCCCTCAGCTGGTGGTCTCCAGAACCACATAGTAGACACCTGCCAAGCCTCTTTCTGCAGTCATTCCATCCATGACCCTGCTTCTTGCAGAAAGAGCAACTGACGACCTGCTGCCTGGGTGCCTGCTGCTGGTGCCTCGGCTGCTGTACCTACTGGAACGGCCTCTGCTGCTGGAATGGCCTCTGCTGCTGGTGCTGATAATGAGACCTCTTGGCCTGTCCTCCACTGCTGCCAGCTCCCTGGGTGTCGCGGCCCCTCTTGAGCTTCAGCTCAAGATCATCCTCAGCCGCCATCGCTTCTGATAGGATCTCCTCAAAAGTGGCATTCCTGTCACTCTTGGTCAAGGACTTGACCTCCTTGACCAAGCCCTTCCTGAACCTCCTCGCCTTCGCTGTCTCGCTAAGGCCCTCCACGAATCTGCTCAACCGGCAAAACTCACCGGAATACTCCTCTACAGTCTGGTTCCCCTGAACCAGGTTCTCGAACTGGGTCTCCAAAGCACCGACTGCCTGATCCGGGAAAAACTTCTCCTTGAAGAGCTCCTTGAAAGCTCTCCATGTCTGCCCTGGAGTGCCTACTCTCGGGTCCGTCTAATACCATGTACGGGCAAGATCCTGCATCTGGCTGGCTGCTGCCTCGATCTGGAGTCCGACTGGTATCTCCGCCAGTCGAAAGATCTCCTCAATGTGCGCAATCCAGTCATCAGCATAAAGAATCCCCTCTGTCCCCAAGAAGTCCCTGGGGTTCATCTTCTTGAAGTCCTGTATGCCCGGAATCCTCTGCTGTCGCGGCTGTCCTGATCCTTCCTGTGGCTGGACTGCCAACCTCTCCATCGTCACTCTAGCCAGCTGATGGACCTCATCAATGCCTCTGGTAAATGCCGTCATCTGACGCTGCTGCTGGGTCTGCTGCGACTCTAGGAACTGCTAGAAATATGTAAACATCTATGCAGCATCCACAAATCCAGATGGCATCTGCTGCTGGTACTCCTGCTGGTACTGCTGGTGCTGCTGGTGCTGCTGGAACTGAGGTTGACGAAACTGCGAGGGAGGCATGTCTGGGGTAGCTGGGATGGTCCCCCAAATAAGTAGAGGTGCACCCCCAAATGTGGCAGAAGCTCCCACATGAGCTGGAGTAAGGGGAGCTGCAGTCCCTGGGTCCTGGTGAGCTGGACGAGAGGTGGCAGACCTCTCAGTGGTGTCACTTGGACCGAGACGCTGCGATCGTGTCTCCACCATCCTGAAGACAGATCAACAAGAAAATCAATACGGAGAAGAAATGATATAGTCAAAGAAGACAGTTTATTTTCAAAAGAAAGACAATATCAGCAAGAATTTAGATAGCAGGGATTTAGATAAGAGTTTTTCCTAATGTGATTGAGTACCTCAACTACATCCTATTTCCTACTGCAGGCTGTGGCGATACTCTAGTTCGAATATCACCACATAAACTGGACCTGCATGGGCCACCACTAAAAAACGTGTCACGACCCGTACCCTAGAGTAAGGGCACGAGAAGTGGGTACGTCCAGCCTACGTCGCAGTGTCGGCGGTAGAACGCTGTCCTAGGTCAATCATCTAACAATATAAGGTACCTGTACAGTTTATACTCTCCGAGTGGAGGTAACATCACAACATATAGTCTCAATCACATCTAAGGTAGAAAAATGAAAGACAGAAGATAGATAGTAACTCAAAGAGAACCATAGCATAGATGAAATAAGTCTAAGTGTCTAGGATACATAACATCCAGAATGTCAACTCATAATACAATAAGTCTAAGAGTCTATACATCTCCACATCTCAAAATACAACTCAGAATGTGAGACAAAAAGTAAATATAGAAAAGACTGCCTAGACTAAACTGGTCTAGACTACTGGAACAACATCCTCAGCTGCAGGTGGATCCTGCTGAGGGTCCTCAATACAAGTGTCATCTAGTCCTGCTCCATAATAAGTAGTCACCCATGCCTCGTCCTCATCCTCTGTAATATTTTCAACAGGTCCAATCAGGACATGAACGAGCACAATACATCTCATGCAGTTCATATCAGGTTAGGAAATACGATACAGGCAATAGAGTAAGATACATGAACTGCTGAAAGGAAATATACGCTGTAAAAGAGATAGCTGTAATGAAATATCTACTGTATATAGAGAACTGTAAGTGACTAGTGATATAGAGCACAAGATAGGCATGTGAATGGCTAGAATTTATACATGATTACACTACTGAGTTTGCACATGATTACACTACTTTGGAATTATTCACATGTCCACTTCTACTCCCCCGTTTCCCCAATCAATACACAATGATCTATACAAGTTATGTTATTATACATGATATCACATGGGGCCCATGAAAGGGTGCACATGATAGTATACATGAGGGCTCAGTAAACATGAGAGTACATGATCACATGAGTGCACATGAATGATGGAAGCATAGGAGTACATGATGATAGTGAAACACACATAACATGAAGTACCCGATGCTCCCGAGAGGGATAACATCTCATGTAAAGATCCATATAGTACCAATCCGTGTTACCAATGTGACAGCAACAAGTAAAGTAATCTAGAGCGAGAAGTAAAGCCTGAACAAGTATGAAACGATCAGAGAATGTACTCGCCTGCTGTATGAATGTATGTAGAGAATATGCTGTCTGAGGAGAGGTGTCTGGCTCCTGATCAGAGCAACACAAGTCACAATGTGTTCTAAATAGTAAAAATGATGTCTACTATGCATACTACATGATTCTAGATCAAACTGGTCAAAGTCAACTCTTGGTCAACTTTGGTCAAACTAGTCAAAGTTAGGTCAACACTAGTCAACTAGTTAGGGTTTTAGTCAAACTAGTCAAACTAGTTGTTTTAGGTCATTCCTAGTCATTTCTAGGTTAACTAGGTCACTTTTGACCTAAGGTTGACTTTGGTCAACCCTTAGTAATCAAGGGTCAACAAGTAGGGTTTTGGGCCATTAGGGCTAGCCCCAAGCCATAGGCTAGTGATCTTGGCCATAGGCTAGTCATGGGATTTTCATATAAACCTATAACTAGAAGATATACATATATATATATATATATATATATATATATATATATATATATATATATATATATATATATATCTACATACTACCCAATACCAATATATAAGTACTATATATAATACAAAACCCTTATACACATAACACACTATATGCGACCTAATGAGACCTAATACAAACATATATATCCTTTATATATATATACATTATATATATATATACAACTATATATTACAACTATATATACAACTATATATATTACATATATATATATATATATATATATATATATATATATATATATATATATATATATAGAGGGAAAGGAAATGAGAGAGAGACTTAGAGAGAGAGACAGAATGAGAGAGTGAGTGAAGGACAGTGAGAGAGAGGGAGTGAACACAGGACAGTGAAGGGGAAAAATGGTTTCCCAGATTTCTGGAAACCAAGTTCCAGACCCTAACACACACACACAATAACATATATACATACATATGTATATATATACATAACTCCACAAATACCCAACCAAATACTCCCAAAATTGACCCACACTCACATATACATATATACTACACATATACACACTAAAATACACTCTCACAATGGATTAATCATACTAAAATCGGGTTTGAAATCCATATTCAAAATCTGGGAAAAATCCCAAAACAGGAAACCTGTGCACAGTTGCTCGAAACTAGGTAATTCAAATTACCCACACTAAACCGAGCTATGGCTCGTATCAAACGGTTGGTAACTAATACCCCATAGATAAACTAGTGTCCTAGGTTCCTGATACGACACCACGACACAGTTTCACGTGTCCAAACACGCAAAACAAACACTCGGGTAAGCTTCTGATACGCGCACACAATAACAGTATCGTGCACGCGTTCCAGGAGCTCGTGGACACACCACAAGAAACGACACGTCTCGTGGTCGTACATACATGTAGCCCACACGTAGGGCTATACGTTCCATACCCTGACACGTGTCCACGACACTCATGGACACAGAACGAACACCGTATCAGTCGTGAAAACACGACTGATACACGCGTGTTACGACAGCGTCGTGCACGCGGTTACACGCGTCGTACTCGCGACACAGGATACGACACACCACGTGCTCGTGTCCACGTGTACGCCACGTGTAGGGCTTCATGCTCGTGTCACTACGAGACACTCTAGTGTCGTGTCCACGCGACACGACACGCTCAAAGTCGTGCCCGCGCGCGTGTGCGCTGACAGCGCGTGTCCAGTGCGATTGAGTTTTCTCACTCGACACGACATGAAGCGACACGAGACTTTGGGGGCATGTTCGCAGACATTGCCCCCTTGTCTGTGTCAAATCTTACGTGTCCTAGTGGCCTGTGTAGTGCACACGAGGTGTCGGGTAGCAGGGCATGCACGATGGGCTCATGCGGTCAGTTCGTGTCCAATTTAGACACGAATACAGCACAAAAATGTGCTCAGTCCACGTGTTTAGTGATCAGCAAGTATAGGGCTACAAGTTTGTGTAATTTGTTTTACAAAAACATAAAAACAAGTCCATTGTGGTATTTTACCAAACAAGGGTTTCTAGCTTAGGATACGTGTCCGATACGAACACCAAACCACTTCTAAATCCCACCAAACTTTACCCACAGTTATGGTAGTCCTACATGAATGCATTTATGAAGGAAAAAATAGGGTTTTAACTAAGTTTGAGGGAAATTACCTATTGTGCAAATCCAAGGAAAATCAATGAAAATGGGGGTGTGTGCTCTTCCACTTGATGATGTCCAATGCTTCCAAATCCTTGATTGCTAGCCTCCCTTAGCTCCCTAGATGTTTTAGGGTCCCAATGCAAGAAACTAGAGTGAATTTGCATCAATATTGCTCAAGTTATGAAGGGTTGAAGGAAAAGGGATTTTCTAGGAATTAATTTCATGTAATTTATTCATGAATTAATTCAAGGGATTAAATAGAATGTGTAGGCTGCCAAGGGGGGTCCTTGGCCGACCATGGCATGGGGGGGGGGTGCCCTTGCCCCTTCCTTCATGGCTAAGGCTTGGACTTTGGTAAAGGGTTTAGATATTTGGAGTGTTTTGTGCAAAATATCAATAAAGTTAATATCTAGATATTTAACCACTTTATCCCATGACCAAAACTTCATCCTAATGCTTCTAGGTTAGTGGCTAACCTCTAGTTTAGGGTAGGATAGGTTAGGGACTAATCATGGGACTTTAACCATGATTAAATAATAATAAAATCACATAATCTCAAATAAAGTTTAGTAAATTACCAAAATACCCTTTTGGCCAAAAACTACTAATTTGATGTTCTAAGCCTATGGCTAAGCTCTCATGGTCATGGCAACTTCTAGGTTAGAAAAAACTAGAATTTACACTAAGTTATACTAACAAAATCACAAGTCATAAGTCATGACTTAGCATGACTTAGGAAATGGTTCTAAGCACACTAGAAATCACCATAAATCATATCATGCCCTAAACACACTTAATAATTAATAAAAATAATAATTTTTCAAAAATCTCTAATTTCAGAAAACAGGGTGTTACACATACAATCAAGATACATGTGCCAGATACCATATACAGAAAAATCAAAAAATTACGTATTCTGGGAACGGGGAGTGACATCTCTACCCTCCTTAGAAAAATTCCGTCCTCAGAATTTCGTTAAGGCTAGTCGAGCGCGCTCTCAGATCATGAAATACTCTCAGAACACATAGCAAGCACAATCATCAAACAACACATGGCATATGAACAGATTACGAAAGAAAGAACAATTAAGTAAAAGCACAAACAATAATCATATCCTAGAAGAAAAGTGATCGGAGACATACGAATAAAATATGCCTCCCAAGTCAGTTGGGTAGGAATTCGTCCTCGAGGTCCTACACTGACTCCCAAAGTGGACAAGGGTCAACGCTTGAGATAAGTCGGTACCAATGACTTAATCAAGAATGAGACTCTGCCAGGACGTACTCTCATAATCAAGACACATGATAAATATCACGTATCACATGATACGAGAGCAGATGAGTAAGACGAGAAAGTCGCCTTCACTCTTCGAATATAGAACTCAAGGAATTATAATGAATAATACTCAAAAATTATCCACAATCTGACCGCCTTCGGCCAACCTCTGCTCTAATACTCCAAATTCTATTTGCCTCTGCCCCTGCTGGACTCTCTGCTGCTGCCTTCCCTAGCCCTGCTGTTGTGGCCTCTGCTGTCCAACCTGATGCGGTCTTACATGATGTTGTGCTTGTCGGTACATCTGAGCTTGCATCAGTAATAGACGCTGGGCTAGTGGCCTCACTGCTAGTGCTGGCCCTTGATACGGTGCTACCTCTGGAGCTGGCAACACCGGAAACTGTTGAGCTGGCCCTCCTGGCCTCTGTATCTGTGGGCACGTAGCTATACGATGGTCTGAACCTCTATACCTCAAGTACTACCCATTCACTGACCGACACACTTCCCGAGTGTGCCCTCCCTTACCACAATAAGTGTAACCCACTGGTGCATCCTGACATTGCTGGTGCCTCGATTGCTGCTGTCGAACTGGTACCGTCACAACTATTGTGACCGGAGCTGCATCACGAATACGAACGCCAGGTGCTGGTGCTGACGTCCGAGGTACTGCTCCACCTCCTCCCGCACTCTGCGTATGAGACCTCTTCTGGCCTCCAGTCCTTGCACTACAAAAAAAATAGCCAAATAGCGACTGACGTTTTAGTTGCTAAAATTGATATATTAGTCGCTAAAGCAAAATAGCGACTAACTGGCGACTGAATCTTTCCGTCGCTGAATGCATAGTCGCTGTTCCTTTTTAGTCGCTGATTCGTCGCTGCACCGACGAACGAGCGACTAAAATAGCGACTACTATTAGCGACTAACCGGCGACTAATATGTTCGTCGCTGAATTAGTGACCAAATGGCGACTAACTTTCGACGACTTGTTGATTATATCAAATTTAGTTGGCAATATTTTTGTCGCTGGATAGTCGAAAGTTAGTCGCTGAATAGTCGCGAGTTAGTCACTGATTAGTTTGTTTTTTCAAGTTTTTAGTTGCTGATGCGTCGATAGTTAGTCGGTTTTTTATATTTGCAAAAACCCTGTTATACACATCCTGTAAATCCCTGCTACACATCCTGTAAAATGCTACTATACACATCCTGTAAATGCTGTAACAGTAATATAAACCAGTTCACAATGCACTTAAATATAGGGCAAATTTTAGCACCACAATAATTACCAAAGATATAAGCAAAAATAATATAACACAAAGTAAACAAACAAAAAACAAAGATATATATATATATATATATATATATATATATATATATATATATATATATATATATATATATATATATCATATATAGTGATGTCCAAACATGTTCAACCATCCATACAAAAAGATAATCTAATGCAACAAGTACAAACTAATATGTCTCTAGCGATATAAAAACATAGAAAATCAAGATAATGGTGGTTGCATGCTGCCCATAAACTGCGTCATAAGTGCAACAAATGCCTGCTGCTGGCTTGCCGTAAAAATTGGGGCTGGAACAGAAGTAGCCGGAGGAGCAACAGAAGGAGACGTAGCCGGAGGAGCAACAGATGGAGACGTAGCCGAAGGAGCAACATATGGAGACTTAGCCGGAGGTGCAACAGATGGAATAGTAGCCGAAATAAAAGAATGAGTAGCAGCAGGAGTAGGAACAACCGGAATACCAGAAGGAGCAGTGGTACCGTCAGGAGCACTGTTAGGAGACACCAACTCAGCAATATGTCTCAACTGTCTCTGAAAATCGAACATCATGGTAGTCATCTGCTCCATAGTAAGAACGCCAGTAGAAGGAGTAGCATGTGCAGGTGGAAGGTCTCTGGAATATATCGAAGGTTGCGATGCTAACGACCCGGTACCGTACACAGTACCACCCTTTCCTCTTCCAACAGCCTGTACCTACAAGTCATTCCTCGCAGTGGGCATACGTGGCATACTATTAATAGTCGCCGCCGCTTCCTGATCAGGGACCTGAGAGGCATGACTCTCCAATTTTTCGTAGGCCTCCTGTATATATAAAGGTATCATGAATATATAAAATTACAACCAAACTACATGTTTCGAAGAATAGGAACTAATAATTGCAATGATCAAGATGCCTATAAATCCATATTGGTAAAATCCATATTGGTAAAGCAAATAAGCAATTTTTGAACTGAAACAATATCTAAATTTTTACCAATGAAGCCATGTTTGCTTATTTTTTCTTGTGTGCAAAATTAACCATGCTTCAATACAACTGAAGACACTAGAGAACATGCATTCTTGCGAGGTAATCACAATACTGTTTCAGCATCAAACTTATGTTATGATATCTTGGAAACATACAATATTGATTTGGCAAAGGTCGACTAAAATTTTGATAAGTTGTTAAAAGACAAAAAAATACTTACAAATGCTTTGGTAGCCCGCTCGTCTACTAACTTCCCATCCTTCTTGCGTTTATGGGTACGTTCGAATATCTTGGGAAAGTCGACAGTACTCGTGTCTAAGCCTGCCTTGGCGGCCTCCTCGCACTATAAAAGTTAACTCTATGATATATGTAAATAATAAAATTTTACACTTTGATTAAGGATCTTACATACCATCCGACGAAAATGTTCAGTAGTCGGGATTGATCCACCCGTGTGGAGACCAGCCTTAGCACGAGCTGTCTTCGCCCTGTCCGACCTGGCCTTGTACTCTGGTTTGGCCATATCCTCTTGCATCTTCTTCCAATATTCCTCTTTTAGCCAATCCTTTCGCTTGTTTCCATCATGTGCCGCAAAAGCCTTTTGGTCACTTACCATATCCCCAAGCCTTCTGCCGGCAATCGACTTATAACATTTCTTGATCTCCGCCTCTCTGTGGTCCGGCCACCAATAGCTCTTCTAC
The DNA here is from genome assembly GCA_029216955.1 of Iris pallida. NCBI lineage: Eukaryota > Viridiplantae > Streptophyta > Magnoliopsida > Asparagales > Iridaceae > Iris > Iris pallida. Next base: position 1,234,896 of record JANAVB010010999.1, on the reverse strand, counting down.
AAATTAAAATAGATAATCACAAATTAGAACATATTAAAAAGTATAATGAAAATATTATAAATTATTCTTTTAACTATAAATTAAACAAGAGGACCATGAATTTTAGAAACAATTAGAACATACCCTTAACATATCAAGCCAAATGTATTTCTTTGGGTCTGGTATAGACCTGAAATTTAAATAAGGTCCATGAAAATTTCCTCGCATGAGGTCTCCAAGCTCATTTCCAGCTTTAAGGGGGAAGAACCTAAAAAAACACAATTAGAAATAAATAATAAAAAGACAATATATGAATATACAATAATTTATTGTTTATTACTTACATTTTTCCATCGGACCATAGCTCTGTGCGTGTCTCATTAGCAGGCCTCTCTGGTGGACTGGGGGGGGTCCGAAAAACCTGGACGTCGATAATATGCTCTATTGGACAAAAACATAAGACCAGGATACATATTTGCTCCAGTAGGAGCATCAGGAGGAGCAGTGGGCATAGATGTAGAGGGAGTCGAAGATGGCGTGCCTCCAGAGAGAAAAGAAGATGACGTGCCTCTTGCCAATGACGAAGTAGACTGTGGGGTCAACCCATCATCTGTCATAATAACGTCGTCCTCGGATGCTCCTCCAATCTGAGGATCTGGAGTGGAGGGGGGAGGTCGAGATGGACCTCCTCGGAGACATCGACGACCTCTGTTCGTTATAGATGAGATCTGTGCAGATTAATTTGCAATAAACTAGAAACTTCAGTTAAAGAATAATAGACATGATCTAAATTAATGCACAAGTATCATTAGGAAAAAATGTTAAAGTTCACATACTGCATAGCCGATTGGTCTGAGTGCATAATATCATTAATAGGGGATGTGGTGGCCTGCCCCATATTGAGTAATGGTGTGTGTTTCTCCATAGAGAGTAATAGGAAGATTTCATCACTATATCAGGAAGTTGATACTAGACTAATTCAAGTCGCAGTAGTATAGGAAGCTACAATCGCATTAATAACCATAGCTATGACCGTACATGAAGTTGCTGCCATCAACATAGGTAAATAGGTTTGGGGGCAAAGAGAATTAGGGTATCAAGGAGTATCAGTCTTAGTTAATTAGTAATGGACTTATAGATGCACGTATAGGAAATAGATGTTTGTGGGTATCAGACCTTATAGGAGAACTGAGGAAAGCATTATTGTCAATCTTCCTGCATACGCCCAGGAAAGGATCTAGGATTAGTTTGTAACAAAAACTCAAGCATGTGCTCGTGTGTTTCTTGTAAACAAATTAGATTGGGAGTAAGGGTGCCTTGATCTAACTATTTTCTAATACAAGTGGAGACAGCCAGCGCTTTAACTTCAAAATTGGCTAAGTAGCAGACCTCACATATGTGGAAGTGGACTTTGTTATTGGTAATATAGCCTTTGAACAATAAAGGAACCAAACAAAATAACATCAGCAGTGATACTGATCAAATAAGAAACAATGAGATACCACATAACAAGGATTATTTACTTTTAATGGAAAAAAAACACTGATAACTAATACAAGAAAGCATCAGGCTGATCTGGGCGAATGCACTTAGGTATATTACAGAAATCTTGGAAGAATGATAAGAAATGAGACTGATCATAAGTATATGAGACCCATATTGAAGGAAAAGTCCATATCCATTAGCAGGTAAACCTCAATATGAGTCTCAGGAAAGACATATTTCTAATGCAACAAAAGCACCAATATGAGTGATTGCATTCAGATGTGGAAAAATGAATCTTAAGAACACGATAAAAATACAGGCTGGTTACATAAGCACTAATCTGAGTGATTGCTTTATTTATGTCATGAATTATCTACAAAACATTTCAAAACAAGACAACCAATCACGAACTGGCCTAGAACTCTAATTTTTGGGGCTTATATAAGCCCCTCTTTTGAACAGTAAGGTCCCCTAAACGCCTAAAACTTTGATGCCTAAAACTAAAACTTGTGACATGGAACCAAAATTAACAAAATCACTCATGAGGGCCCAAACTTGCAAGCATAGAATCAAAATTCAACCAAATCACTTAAAGGAGCCAATAACCAAGACATGATGCATGTCATTATCAGAAGCATTTTCATGACTTGAGATTTCGATCTATTTTCTTGCTTGGTTTTGTTGGTTGTATACCATTTTAGGAGTTAACTGTCTAAGATTACTTACTTATCATCTCCCTTTATAAATAAAAACAATAGTGGCTACATCTTGCTTCCTAGAGCTCACCTCGACAAGTTGAGAGTCCCCATGTCTTCCAGGAGCTCGCTTCCACAATTATTTAAACATTTTTTAAGGTTTTATGAAGTGTTAAAACAATACTCCTAATGAAATCTACCCAAAGATGAGCCAAAACACAAGATTTTGAACCTTGGCTGACGGACTGGAGACTTTCAATCCTTCTGCATAAAATTATATGTTAGGTACGTATTGAGCGTACTAGTAAGACTGAAAGAAAGGAAACCTCTGTCGCATTCAAAATAGTGCAAAAAATGACATATTCCAGCCATTTCAGATTGGAATTGGAAAGGTCCAAAAACCACAGAAATCGTCGAAACTAAATAAAGCGCAACCGATTCAAGACCACTGAAACTGCTGAAACTAATACAAGTAAGAAGGATATGAACCAATATGGAAACTGAGTTTTTGAACCTTGATTCGGACTGGCAAGGTCAAATTGAACCATGTGGTTATCAAATTAAGCTACTACCATACTGCAGTAGCTTCATGTATATAGCATCTGCTGCTATACAGCTTCTATTGCTGCTTGTTGTTGTTTCATATGCTGCGAGCTGCTGCTCTACTTCCTGCTACAGCGAGCAGTTGCATACTGCAGCACAGGAAAAATATATGGCTGTTAGGTTCGAGTCTTATTGATGCGGTCATGGCACATCAGTAAAATTGGAATGATCCAAACAAATCCTTATGGAGCACTGCTTTTTTTGAAGCGATAATATTACTAGTGCATGCTGTTGGTCCATATAGTCTGGAAATTATCACCACAAGATTCAGTAGAGGTCTTAAAGCAGCACATCATTCATCATGCCCACTAACACTTGCAGTGGATAATAAAGATCAACGACCTTCCAGTGGTTTTCAGAGTGAAAGATTGTGTCGTTATGAAGCCACTGGTTCGAGTAGATCTATAACCTTGTAAACTCTTTTTTTGACTCAGCTTATACTACATCAAATCAACTTTTTGATTTAGGAACATGCTTTTCCTTTACTGATTTTTTGTGTGATCAACCTGTCGTAGCAGCATCTGTAAATAGGGTGTCACTATTATAGCAAATATGCCAATTGTTTGACATGTTTTTCAAGCTGATAATCTGACTGGGAATATAAATTTATTGTATCACTGTTGAATTCTATTTCTCAATAGATTGAGCTGGACAACTTGCTTTGAACACCTATTTCGTAACTATAGAGTTTGTTGTCAAATATGTGGAGTCAATATTCTGAACAAAAAATTATCTGTACAATCTATGGTTTTGGGTTTCAAGATGCCAGTGTGGATGGTGAAAGAAAGGGTTCCCTGCCTCATTGCTGGATTTCCAGGTGGCAGTGGAATTGAATCCTCAATACTTGATGGCCTGTACAGTTTAAGAGGTTTTGCTTTTGCTCGTTTACCAGATGAGTGAAATATGGTCCATAGCCACAATTCCCAATGTGGTAATCGGGCATGAGTAAAATTGGAAGGATTGACATAAATACTTGTAGAGCCTAATTGATGCATGTGCTAACCTTCAATATGAGAATACCCTATCTAGTATCCATCTATAAGGAGGGACAGAGCTGCAGGTATGCAATATGAAGCTCGTATTCTTTTCTCTCTGTTTGTTGGCCCATTATCTACTATCTGCGCTCAAAACATGATAACTGAAGAATTTTTGACAATGTTGAATGCAATTAGGCATGGCCAAGTATGAAGATAGAATCATTTGGAGTTTTGAATGATGTGCCGGTGATAGTCGATATAATTCAAAGCATGGTTGAGCAAGGCTTTCTGCATGAATTAGCTGATATACCGAGCAACAGGAATTGAAGCAATTAATGGGGGTAGTAGAATTGGCTTCTTACCTCACTAAGGCTTGCATAGATGATCAGGTATTTTGTAATATGTTAATATATTGCTTTCAGTACTCTTATATTGTAAAGCAGGTTTATGGATTTTACTGAACCCTTTATAGTTGAAAGTTTCAGTAAATTATTTTTTTGTTGCCCTTAACTATCCAATTCATAACCTGCATTTGGTTACATATTTCCATCTTCTTGATCATATCATCTCACATCAAACTGAAATGTATAGTCCATACTATACCTGTCTTTCTTCTTAGCATGTATTTGATGTTTCTATAGGCATAGTGGACATTGAGAGTACTCGAACTCAATTGTCGAAAGTGCAGGCATACATTTCCTTCATAGTAAATGTGTGTACATATCCTTAGAGAGATTCATTACATCCTGCCATTCCCAATCCATCACTATCTTTTAGAATGTATGATTTAAAAAATATGAGTTTTGTATTGCACAATATCATCATCGTGATAATGCAATAAGTTTTTGAATAAGTCATGCAATATCTTTACTAATCGATTTGATCCTCGTCCTTTTCTAACTCTTCATCTCTCGAGTCATCGCCATCATCATCGTCATCCTCGTCGTCATCCTCGTCGTCTTCTGTTTCTTTATTTTTTGTTCATCTTCCAAATCTTCTTCCTCGTCTGTTTCTTCATTTTCTTCTTCAACTTCCAAATCTTCTTCCTCGTCTGTTGCCTCCATATCATCAACTCTCTCTATAACAACCTCTTCATCAACTCTAGCATCCTCATCAATAACATCAACCTCCATATCATCGACGATGGCCGAATTCATATATGTAAGTTGAGGAATTATCACTTCATCTTCCTGATATGCTAGCTCTCCGACATTATAAGTGTTTCAAGCTTTAGTCTTGAATACAGCCCACCAATCTCGGGCATTGCGTCGTCGACTAGGATAACTTGTAAAGTATACTTGAACTGCTTGACTTGCCAACACAAAAGGTTCAAATCCTCCATATCTTTTACCATGTCTTATATCGACAAATCCAAATTGTTTGTCAATTTTTCATCCTTGTTTAGGTGTTGTATCGAACCAATCACATTTAAACATCATAATGTTCGTATCACAAGAAACCAACTATGGGTATTCCAGCTCTATAATATCTCTTAGGACACCATAATAATCATATTCTGGATCTGCATCGTAGACTGAGCCCCTCACACACACTCCAGAACTCTTTGTATAATTGCCATCTTCATCAAAAAATGAGTGATTGATAGGCCTATCAGTTGTTCTAAACTTGAAGCCATTAATCGCGTATCCATTCCAACATTTTGCCTTCTTACTTGGTCCAATGGCTAGTGCTCGAAGCCCCTCATTTTGTAACTTGATGTTAGGACGGAAAACCTGAAACATCGATCAGATACCGTAGGTACATTAGATCCTAAATTTTTACTCCAAAATAATAATGCTCGAGGTTAAATATTCTTACATAATCATGGAACCATGCCAAAAATTTTCTATCAACCTCTCTAGCAAGATCATCATCATCAATATTAGGTCTTTCCTTTTGCACTTCGGCTCTAAAAGTACTATGATAAGAAGAATCAAAGTTAGGATACCTCTTTACCAACTACACATGTAAAGTAAATAAACTAGTAAAGTTGTGTCGCTTACTTCTCAATATCTTTCATATCCTCTATGTCGCTATTTAACAATACATATCGATGAGTAGCTTCAAGCTCATCGTCTTCCAACCACCGTATTTTTGTAGCACTTGTAGGCTTACCTCTCACATTGAAGATAGATAGGTTTCCACTATTTGGTGCATCACCCTCACCTTCGTCATTCCTTGAGGCTCTATTCTGATTTGTCCTGACATGGGTATCGAAATAGATGGAGCAAAAGTTTGAAACCTCCTCAATGAGATATGCTTCGCATATCGAAGCTTCTACATGAGCCTTATTGCCCACTTTCTTCTTTAGGTGATATAGATACCTAGAAATCACATATTGAAGATTAGAATTATTTGAATGAAGAAATTATTAGTCCAAGTTAATCAATTTATACCTCTCAAATGGGTACATCCATCGATAATGGACGGGAGCACCGACACGTGCTTCGTATGCAAGATGGATCGGCAAATGCTCCATACTATCAAAAAAGCCAGAAGGAAACACCCTCTCTAACTTGCACATTGTCAATATAATCTTCTCCTCAAGTTCAATCATATGTTGCACCATCAACTTGCTTGAACACAAATCTCTAAAGAAAATAGATAACTCGGCCAGTGGACTCCATACTTGAGAAGGCAGCATCTCTCTCAGAGCAACTGGTAGTAATCTCTCCATGAACACGTGACAATGATGACTCTTCATCCCTGTCAATTTGCGTTCATTGAGATCAACACATCTCGCCAGATTCAACACATAACCGTCAAGAAATTTCAACTTCGATATCCAGTTGCATATTATCAATTTATCATCCATACTTAATGTGAATGGCACTGGAGGCTTGACCAATGTACCAATGGCCATTCGTTTAAGGTTCAATTCTGGACGCTTGCAAATATTTTCCAAGTCCTTTCTTGCTTTAGGATTGTCTTTTGTTTTTCCCTTGACATCCATCACCGTGTTGAAGACGTTATCGAATACATTCTTTTCAATATGCATGACATCAAGATTGTGTCTTATAAGATTGTCCTTCCAATAAGGTAGGTCCCAAAAGATGCTCCGTTTTGTCCAATTATGGGTGTGTCCGAATCCTTGGAAATGACCGTCTGATCTTGGTTCTTCCATTACAGTCGGTAAATTCTCTACCAATTTCCAAACTTCGTCTCCTGTCAATCTCAATGGAGGAGGAGATATTTCTTGTTTACCTGCTCTAAAGGCATCTCTGTTCCTTCTCCACGGATGCGACGCAGGAAGGAACTGACGGTGACAGTCAAAAAAATATGCTTTTCCTCCATGCTTAAGACGGAATGCCTTACTCTTTCCCATACATATCGGACAAGACTTGGTGCCATGAGTACTCCATCCCGATAATATTCCATATGCTGGAAAATCATTGATGGTCCACATAAGTGTTGCCTTCATCAGAATGTTTTGCTTCTTCGATATATCGTACGTCTGGACACCGAATTCCCATAATTGTTTCAACTCATCCACCAATGGCTGCAAGTAGATATCGATGTTCTTCTTTAGATTTTTGGGACCAGGTATGATAAGTGTCAAAAACATGTAAGGAGTCTTCATGCACATCCACGGTGGTAGATTGTAAGGGGTCAAAATCACCGATCAACAAGAGTACTGAGATCCTGACTGTACGAAAGGAGTGAATCCATCAGAACATAACGGTAACCGAACATTTCTAGGCTCTGCAGCAAATTCTGGATGACACCGATCAAAATGCATCCATGCCTCTCCATCGGAAGGGTGAGATAATTCTCCTTCATCCATCTTCCGTTCCTTGCTATGCCATGTCATGTGTTGTGCTGTATTTGCAGACATATAGATCCTCTGCAGCCTTTTTGTGAGAGGCAAGAATTGTATGTACCTGTATGGACGCAGCTTTTCTTGGACAGTTGACTTTCCTTTGCCCCGAACAGGCTTGTACCGGTCTGCATTACAGAAAGTGCATTTATCTTTATACTTGTTCTTCTTATAATACAACATGCAGCCATTTCGACAACAATCTATCTTTTTATAGCCTAATCCGAGTTTTCTTATCATCATCTTCGACTTATAAAAGTTTTGAGGCAAATCTTTTGATCCTTTCGACAACAATTCCCTGACGAGTTGGATGATCCGATCGTAGCATTCTTACGACAAGTTAAAATCAGACTTGATGTTCAACAGCCGCATCACCACAAACAGGACATAATGAGTATCGCATTCTGGGTATATCGGTGTATCGGCATCCTTGAACATATCATAAAACTCCTTTGCATCAGGATTCGGATTCTCTGGATCAAAACTAGGCCCGGCCGCGACAAATATCTTCTCCCGTGGCAGATTTCGATGTTGATATTCACATTGATCTCCGGGAGTGGGCCCTCTGACCTCTGTATCAAAGTAGGACTGATATTGCGAGAACAAAGGTTCTCCTTGAGCTGTCCACTCCTTATAGTTGTGTACGAAACCCTTCTTGTAGAGATGCTTCCTAACAAGATCCACCTCTTTGAATGGTCTATTATGACATTTGACACAAGGACATTTGATGAGTCTACCATCCATGAAATCAGGTTGGCTACTGGCATATTTGAGAAACTCCTCTACGCCCACCTTAAAATCATCATTCAGACCAATCTTGCTCTCATGTTGCCGATTGTACATCCACATACGGTCAACTAATTATCGACTCATGATTGCTTTCACTCGTGTCAATGATTCTGTACCATATATATCATAAAAAATATAAATTAGGTATCAAATATGATTGTAGATCAAAAGATCGACTCACTGCCTATAAGCTATCACAATTTGTCTCTAGTTTTAACATAGTATATAATTATAACAATATAAGTGTCAAAAGAAAATAAAAATAAAAAGGATTCATCGAGGTAGGATGTGGACTAGATTAGATACCTTATAGGGGATTCATTGGGGTTGTCTCGGCTGGGATAATACCAATATATATCACTTTGTGCATCAATTCCTTTTCGTTCCACGTCGTGTTCTACTAAATCTTATTAGAGCCTCATCAAGGGGTTTGGGGACTAAAAACTAGAACCTTAAGATTTCGTAATACAAATATGACAATTAGAACCTCATCAAGGAGTTTGGAGCCCTACAACCTTAAAATTTCATAATACAAATATGACAATTATATCCTCAAGCATATTTCTATCTTTAACCTAACTAAACATGAATATAAAAAAATGCAATTCTATATGGGGTTGTTAACAAAATCTACCACGCCAAAGGATAGAACCACATATTAAGCCTAAGTGTCAACATATTATGCCTAAGTGTCAACAAATTAGATCAACGTCAAAATGTGGACAAATGGACCAAGGAGGCATGTTTATTCCTCACGACATCTTACTCATAGCTCATCAGTGCATATATCGATTGTAGGGAGCATGAGAGTGATTCCTTACAGGTTTACATATTTTGTAAACTATTATTTTTCTACTGTAAAGATTATTAAGATATTTAGAGAGAGAAGAGAAAAGATCAGGTCTAAAATAATTTAGAGTCCACATAATATGTAACCAGGATTGTAGAGTCACAATGACCGTCTGGAGAAGATTACTTTCTGTAGAGTCCACATAATAATTTATAGTCTATTATTTACAGTCCACATAATAATTTACAGTCCACAAAATAATTTACAGTCTATTATTTATCTAGCGTGTAGGAACTGGAATTCTGATGAAGTCTGGAGTAGGTTATTTTTGTTGTTGAGCATTCATTTTGGTCTACATTGCTAGTTTGAGTAGCTACCAAATCGAACATACGTAAGTTGCAAACTGTAGATTGGAAGCAATGTTTCTAACCTTATTTTGAACCACATCAGAGGGCTCAACGCCTTGGGATAGAACCAAAGGCTAGAACCACATTAGAGGGGCTGGGTTACGGAAACAAAGACCAGGGAACTACCAAAACCCTTCCAGAAGGAGGAGATCCATATTTTGGTCATAAAATTGCAAATCAATGCATACCAATTAAATTTAAACAATAGAAATTTTTATACCTGATCCACAAGGAGATCGACAGCCTTGGGAACTCCGGTGGAGATCGACGTCCGAGGGAGACGGCTTGGGGCTCCTCAAAGGAGGCGGCTGGGGCTCTTCAAAGGAGGTGGCGGGGGCTCCGCCTGTCGTGAGTCTGCGGGGGCTCTTCAAAGGAGGCGGCGGGGCCTTGGGAACTCCGGTGGAGATCGACGTCCGAAGGAGGCGCCGGCGGGGGCTCTTCAAAGGAGGCGGAGGGGGTTCCGCCTGTTGTCAGTCAGCTTGGGGGAGGCGGCGGGGGTTAAAGAGGTGGAGGCGGCCTGGGGGAGACACGGCCTGGGGGAGACGGGGGGGGTTAAAGCGGCGACGGCGACGGGGGTTAAAGAGGAGGAGACGGCCTGGAGGAGGAGACGACCTGCGGGTTAAGAGGGATTTGGGGTTAGAATAGAGGGAATATAGGGATTTAGTTAATTTTTAGGGGGGAAGGGTTTTGGAAAGAGAGGGAAAGTTTTTGGAATATAGCCACTAATTTTTCAATCGCTGAATAGGAGTAATTAGCTTTTAGGTACTTCCGACTTCTTAGCGACTAACTAGGTTTAGTCGCTGAATAATTTCATAAAAGAGCAACATTCTACCGACGGAATGGCGATTAACTATTTTATTCATAAAATTGATTTGTCCTTTAGTCAAAATTTAGTCGGTAGTAAGTCACAAATTAGCGACTTAAAATGGTTAGTCGCTAAATTACCATAATTTTATAGTGTTGCTGATAACCTTTGAATAGTAAGTTTATACCTCCGAGCCACCATCAATACTGCATCGAATGTCTGGTAGTTGTGCCCCTCGACCAGCTGCATAATCTCTAAGTAAAGTCCCTGCTGGAATCTCATAGCATTCTCTGGCTCTGTAGCTATCATCACCAGTACAAAATAACTCAATCTTCAGAACTTCGCTGCATAGCCATCTACCGTCCTACCAGCCTGCTTGAGGCTGATAAATCTCTGCTGAATCTCATACCGAGCTACCATGCCAAAGTACTTGGACTTGAACCTGGTACTGAAGCTATCCCAAGGAACATGACGCCTCATTCCAACCTCTTCGGATGCCCACCAGTCGCGGGCGAGATCCTGAAGTAATAGTCTGACCTGGTCAACCTTCTCTCCGGCTGGAACCTTTACTGTTGTCAATATGGCCTCAATATCCTGAAGCCAAGCATCCGCTGTAATGGCATCCTCCGTGCCATCAAAGTACATCGGGTTAAGTCGGCAAAACCTCTCTGACGCTCCCGAGTCATTCCTGACGCTCCTCTCAAGAGCTAGCTGTAACCCTTGATTCAGTAATACATTCTGTTCTTGCTGCTGGGTCTGTTGTTGCTGTTTGGCTGCCATCTGGTGTTGCTGGGTCTCCAATAAACCTCTGATAATCTGCAATAGTACCGGTGCGTTTAGTGCTACTGGTACTACCGGCATCACTGGAGGTACGGGAACCTCTGGCCTCTGTAGCTTAACTGGTTCATACTCGGTAACGTTCTCGATGTGAATCTGTCCAGGTAGAGGGGCTACCCCTTGTCGATCTTCAACTGGTCCCTGCTCTACTAGATTCTCTCCTATACCGGCTCCTCCAATAGCCGAGAATGATGTGCCCCTAAAGGAAATGATACAAGGTATCAAAAGACAGGACGGAAAGGAATCGAGAATGATAATCAAGTTAGCAATCAAGGTGGGAGAAAGAGAAGACGAATCAGGAGATCAAGGGGAACATATTTTGATTGAGACTCCTATAATAGTAACACCCCACAAGTTTAAAAATCAGACCTGCATGGGCCACCAATAAAACCTTGTCATGCCCCAATACCGGAATACTGAGACGGACTAGGCCAGCTACTCCTTATGAGGTATACAAACGTCATACGGCGATCGTGGCTGTCAAGAGACAAGGGGGTGCATGCTACAATCAAGTCTCCTATGGTCTTACAGAGCATGTATGTCTCAATCAATCAAAACAAGAAGCAGTAAATAATGACCATATAAGACAAAGCAGTAAGGCGTCCCCGACGCTTCATCAAAATGATTCATGAGCCTAGCTATACAAAATGATAAGCTAGTACCGAGAGTCAATGGTACATAACTATAGTCAGCTGCAGTTTGATTTAATTACAATTATGTGAGGAACTAAATGTCCAGAACTGCCGGCTAAACAGGTGCCGGTGGCTAAACGCCAAGTACAAAATATAAGTTATCAGAGTGGTGAAGAAGAAATCCACTCATGGTCCCTGGCGCCCATACTCCTGGTGTGCACCATTGTTCGGGTAGAAGGCTGGATCCTCTGGTGCTGCTACGAGATCTGGCCAAACAAAACCAGCGGGGTCAGGCCCCGAATAGCAAATAGCACAAGGGAGCACATAATGAATAAGACAAAACCCAATGAGTAAATTATGACCTGATTCACGAGTTATAGGCTTATACCATATCATCGAGACAATACGACACCCTTACAACCAAACAAGGACAAACGGTGCCAATATCGTGCCGAGATAAGATATATCCTATAACCATGGGCAGGTGAAGGGCTTCTGATCGCAACTTCGGTCCATATCCTATCGCAGCACAATAGCCCAACCCGACATGGGTTGGACCACGTACTACGATAGTCCATGTTTCTCAATTGCTAACCGAAGAAAACATATCACAAACAAGTCGGCTTACAAGCGGCGAATCAATCCTACGGCTTTCTATGATTTGTCTGGATTATCCCAGTAATGCAATATAGGAATCCTCATATCGTATCACATCCAAGTAGGGCTAGCCAATCCATTATATATATATATATATATATATATATATATATATATATATATATATATATATATACGTAGCACTTTGAGTATGCACCGGTCCCTCGTAAGGCCACCGTGCTAAAACATATAACACATAACACGTAGAAGTCGGATATAGTCATCCACTATAGGTGGATGAAACTGTATCCGTGGCGGCCAACCCGACACGTCAGGACAGGACCTGGGGTGGCTGGTGACGTACGATCTCGAGATTCTATTCCCTTCCAATGCTTCTACCGATTTAAGTTGCTTAGATTAACCCTATATTGATATTGAAATTACATGTCGTGGTCACATGGTCATCCTCCTATATGTCGTACCATAGTACGTGTACCCTAAGTATAAATCCACATCGGCTCAAGGAGTCCCAAATCTAGATCCATGCTTAGTGTAATGCATCAAACAACAATCAATATACGACGATACTATTACTGACCAACTACCATGACTGTGCTGGAAGGTACACATGTATTGACATATAATACGAATGATCACTTAGCATGCAGAGTCACACCTCAGTGCACTCATTAAATAGTACCGTAGTGCATACTAATATTGTATCTCAATACACACTTAGAACATGTACCTGCACGTATACATGTAATCATGTCAGGAATACGGTCAAGTCAAGAAGTCACGTGGACCCCTCATGACATAAAAGTTACATATAAATTCTGATTAAAGTGAGACATGAAGATTCTTAAAGCCAAGACAAAGATCTACAACTTTCATGTTGGGAGTTAGAAGAAATTCTGTCCACAAATTAGCCAAATAGGGCATAAAACAACCAAAAATAGCCAAAATATGCACTATACGGTACTATGCAAGCCATGCGGCACTATGCAAGCCATGCGGCACTATTCAAGAATGCAGCACTATGCAAGCCATGCGACATTATGCAAGCCTACGGCACTATTCATCCATGCGGCACTATACAAGCCTGTGGTACTATTCATCCATGCGGTACTATACAAGCCTGTGTCACTATTCATCCATACGATACTATGCAAGCCTATGGCACTATGCAAGCCTGCAACACTATTCATCCACACGGTACTATGCAAGCCTGTGGCACTATTCATCCATGCGGCACTATACAAGCCTACGGTACTATTTATCCATACGGCACTATACAAGCCTGTGGCACTATTCATCCCTGCGGCACTATTCATCCCTGTGGCACTATTCATCATCCTTGCCAGAACCAGGACAGATGAACATAGAAGATGTCCAAATATTGTTTTGGCCGTAACTTCCTCAAAACAAGTCGAAAACTAACTTTTCAAAGGTCAAAATTGGGTAGAATCAAATTCTCTTCCACATGAAACAATTAGTTTTCGAAAACCAGTAAGTTTGATAGATCAAAACCCAAGAAAACTAAAAATACAAAATCTTAGATCTACAAGAATCCATTCATCAAAATCAAAAATACCAAGTACTAAACTTGTAGAGGATGATGAGAAGAACAATATAGACAAATAATATCAAAGGAAAAAAAACCAAGAATGAAAATGCAAGAATATCTCCATTTGGTGCAAGGTATACTTTCTTAAAGGTTTCCTTAAGGAAAAAAAAGAAAGAGTGAATGAGGAGAGAGAGTAAGAAAAAGAATATATATAGGGGTTGGGTTGACTCATAAAACCCTAATCTCAAGCATGCTCTAAACCACATGACTAATGACATGTTAAATGCTATATGATACAACTAATTAGATTATTTAAATAAAATCCTAACCACAACATGCTTTAGATATCTTATCATCGAAGTAGTGAACCACGCCTACAACCAGACAAGGGCAAGGGGTGGTATACTAATCCGCGATGAGATACTGTTCCATGACATGACCGGTTACAAATACATGATACATACAATCAAGATACAGGTGCCAGATACCATATACAGAAAAATAAAAAATTTACGTATTCTGGGAATGGGGAGTGACACGTGGGCACATGCTCATCATTCTAAATGTCGTACATAGTACGAGTACCCCAAGAAGGGATCTATACTGGCTCAAAGAGTCATACATAAAGATCCCACCTTAGTGTAATGCAACACGCTACATAAACCACGTCATTACTATCGACCATTCATTATGTAAGTGCTGGAGGCATTGGATGTACTGACATATATCGTGTATGAACACTTCACACATGAGATAGCACATCAGGACTCACATAGATTGTACCTCAGTACATGCATAGGACCAGCACACACATAGATAGTCAGGTCAAAAATAAAGGTGAGCCACAAGATGGAAGAGAAACTAGAATGCACTGTGCACTTAGGGTACGAAGCACACGCAAGTCATGAAGTGGCACAAACGGCGCACGGGCAAAAGGCGCATGGCGCAAGGGGCAAGGCGCACGAGGTGTGCGCGAGATGCAAAGTGCACGAGGTGCAAGGTGCGCGAGGTGTACACGAGGTGTTAGGTGCACGAGGTGTGCGCGAGGTGCAAGGTTTACGAGGTGTCGCGAGGTACAAGGTGCACGAGGTGCAAATTGCACGAGGTGTCGCGATGTGCAAGGTACGCGAGGTGTGCGCGAGGTATGCGAGGTGTCGTCCCTACCAGCAAGCTTTTGACCATGGAGTTTTAAAAACTTTTAATGTCTGTAACTTGGGCTATATGACTCGAAATTTGACAAAATAAAGGTCAAAACTGAATAAAATTGAATTCTCAACAGCATGGAACAAGTAGTTTTCGAAAATAAACAAGTTTGATAGATCAAAATCACAAAAACCTATAAAAACCTAGTTTTGGAAATTTAGATCTACTCAAAGATAGCCATTAAAATCAAAAACACCAAGTACTAAATATGAAGATAAGGAGGAGAGGAACATTGGTATTTTCCGCATTAAAATTTGATCTAGCAAATGTCATTAAAACTAAATTATGTCTACTGAGAAAACGTAGAGGACTCGATAAGCTTTTAGACGGCATATAATATGATAGTATCTCGATGTATATATTAGTAGTTATTAACCGTGCAATATAGTGGTCGAAACCTGGAAATATTTTCTGTAATTTAAGGACACAGAAGCTTGTACCTCAGTTTTAACCTGTTAAACTCTATCAAATCCAAAATGTGTAAAAATGTGTTTCGTAGGAAATTTGATAAGCTTTCCGACGGTATATAATATGATGGTATTCAGATTTATATGATAAAAGTTATACTATTTACAAGTAGGGGATACATGTTTGAAATTTTGGGTAAACTTAGTTTTGTGTTTTTATACAATTCCTATCAACTATATTAACTGCGTGTGACCGATGTAAAATTGTTCCACCGAAGGGGTTTTGACGCATGTCAATTCTACGGAGAGTTGCTCCAGGTCGGTTATATTACTTCATTTGGAGCTCGAAATACAAAGGAGACTCTGCCGAAAATCTAAGGATTTCGGAAGATAGCCTAATTTCAAAATTTAAACGTCGTGGTATCGTACCAAACCCTAAACTTAGATATATATTCCAGAAACATAAATTAACATGTATACTTAATCCAGGAAATGAAGTTTCAATTATTAGAAAATGCTTAGGATTGATTGTGAATGTAGAATAGAGCATTGGGCGGGGAAGAACAGTTTGGATCACATCGTATGAAATCTGGGCAATATAATTAACAAAACTGATCAGTACTTGTAGGTCCTTCGCAAGGCCTTGTATTGAGACTGGGTGAATGCTTAAATCACCTACCCACCTGATGCTCGTGTTATTTGTAAATGTGTACCTAATTCGATAAAAAGTCGAATTTGGTTAATTGATATTATGATTTAGCTCCCGAAAAGGAGTGGCCGGACTACTAAGTACCGTGCCTACATGCCACCACCTGATCCCTGGTAACGGGATTATTGCCTAGATAGTGTTTCACTTAACAAAAATGCCTAAAATTTGGCCTTTGAAAATAAAACGAGAAAAAGTACAAAAAAAGTACAAATTGTTCTGGGAAGTGTTGCTATGGAAGTCTGATCTGAAGGCGATCACTTTGTTCCTTGGACCATACGATGATGATGAAGATCAATGCTAGAAGATGAACAGCCGGAAGAACTAAGTCACCAGAAAGGTATCGACGCACTTGGGCACTGATGGCGAGGTCGAATGCTTTCCTGCTTTGCTTCACTCTGTTCTGGAAGAAAAGTTGAAGAAGAATGCTCTGGAAAACCAAAGTCTCTAGGCTCTGATCTCTGTATTCTCCTGTCTATGTCTCTGCCGATCCCTTTTAATGTAAAAAATTAGTCTATTTATAGACTTGACCCATTGTGCGTAAAAAGCAATAAAATTGGGTTTTTACGCTGGTAACTGTCATCCACGATGGGAGTCACCTTCTACGTATATTGACACGTGTCCTATTATTTCAACAAAAATAGGGAGCACGTACACACGTTCCTCAATAAATGTGGCATGAAAGCCATGTGGATAAACCACGTTTCAAAGTAGTCAGGAAGGATCGGGCTTAAAAACGACCCAAAATTATGCTCCGAGCGTAAAGTGGCAAACTGGCGTAAAAACAACTCAAATAAACTTCTCAGCGTAAAGTAGCTAAAATAGCCTTGAGCGTAAAACTTAGCCCAAATAGACTTTACGCTCACAATAGCCTTGAGCGTAAAAAAAGCTCACATAACTATCGTGCGTAAAAAGAAGTGATCTTATTGAGCGTAAAATAGCCTTCTCTGCATACCATACGACAAGTATTGGGTTTGGTGTAAATCTAATCTCTTCGAATTTTGTGTATCATGCTGTCAGTATAATCATTCTGTCTAATCAAATCTTCTGCATTAAATGCGGCCTGACAGCCTGTCTCCGGACGTAAAACTTTAATGAACTGCCTTGGCGTAAAGTAGCTTGCGTAAAGTTCCCAATCTCTTTGACTCAGTCCATAGAACACTTTTTTACGCTCCTACAAGACACCCTTCAAAGTTTTCAAATATTTTCAAAATTTGAAACACTTTGAACAGAAGCGTAAAATTCAGAATTTGACCAGTTAGCGTAAAATTCGGGATATCCAACGATCATCCGCGTAAAAGTTGGGATATCCAATAGTCGGCGTAAAATTCGGAATTCGAACCGATTCAAAAATTCCCTATAAATAGGGTTCTTCGGAGAGAGAGAAAACTTTACTTTGTTTCTTTGTACTCCTAAGCTTTCTCGAGTCCCCTCTCTCGTTCACTCTTTTGCATTCAATTCAATGGCCCCAAAGAAATTCGCCGTCGACAGCAGCAAAGGCAAGAAGCCCGCCGTCGATTCCTCGTCGGTCAACCGCGTACAAACTCCGGTCCGATCATCCGCAGCGTCTCAGCAAGGCAACCCCGCCGTAGCTCCTCCAATGAGGAGTAAAAAATTGCTCCTTTGGCTGTAAAACTCGTCGGAGAAGAAGAGGACCCAAATCCTTGATTTCACGCCCACGTTATACGTGTCAGCGTAGAAATTAAGATAATCAAAATACGCCCACGTTATACGTGTCAGCGTAAATTTAAGAAATACGCCCACGTTTATACGCGTCAGCGTAAAACTTTAAGTTATGCTCATGTCCACACATGCTAGCGTAAAACTTAAAATACGCTCACATCTAATGTGCCAGCGTAAAATTTGAAATACGCCCACATCTAATGTGTCGGCGTAAAACTTGAAATACGCCCAAAGCGTAAAACCTGAGGGTCTGCCATACTCTGGGATTCTCCTCTTGTCTGAGAGAGAAGACCAGAGTTAATTCCTACTGCTCTTATCGCCATTGAGGCTCAGACAGCAAGGAATTGTCACCAACAACGAATTCGATGAAGAAGATCCAAAGAAGTAATAGATCTCTATTAGGTCATCGTTGTTGTATGGAATAAAAATCCAAGATGCAATAGATTTCCATTATGATTTGTAAGAAAGTCTAAGAAATGTAATAGACTTTTATGATGATAAAGTGAGAATGGATATGAACGTGACAAGTCTTCTACACTCAATAACTTCTATCTATCCAGAGGTAATATGGACATGATAAATAATGAAATCTTGTTTTCTATTTTAGAGTATACAATACTATCAGAGGTAATATGGACGTGACAGATTGTAACGACTCAAAGAAAAATAGATTAATATCTATTTAGAGGTCAAATGGATATGATAGATAGGCAAAATAAGCAGACTTAATATTTATGCAGAGGTCGAATGGACATGATAGATAATAAATCCAACTTTTTATACCAACTGGTAAGATAAAAGATTAATATTTCTCTCTGAAGAGACAAGTAATCAGCTTAACGAAATATTGGTAGCTGGAGAAATAAGAAGACAGACGTCATTGAGGATGTATGCCAATAATTATGAAAGAATGAATGAACCAACGTTTCTTTTGGGAAAAGAAAAATCATTTCAATTCTACAATTAAATGGATGAATCTGATGTAATGAATGGATAGGTCTTTTCGGGAATAAAAAGTTGTTTCAATTTATAAGACCGGTTCATTAATAGTTCTCTCCTATAAATAGATGAGAACTCTTTGTAATATTTCATCCTTGTTTCCAGTCTCCTATTGGAAATGTCTTCCAAGGACGTGCTGCAAAAGACTGAAGTCATCATGAAGGTTGAGGACGTCATCGAGATGCACCCCACTGAGCCAATCGTGTCAGGCCCAACCAGAATATGCGAAGGCTCTTCTACGCCCAAGCCACCCCAAGACATCCTTGCTTTCTTAATAGAGCCAGGAAAAACTCCTGAAGACAAGGCACTGAGGATGGCTGCCTACAAGTTTTTTGTGAACTCAGGCAATGATGTCTTTGATGCATTAGCTGACTATGTATTCAATAAAGAAGGCAGTGGTCCTCGTCCTTAATCTTTTGTTCTGAAAAAAATAAAAATAAAAAAAGATTTTATTTTTATTCTGTGTTTCTCTTCTTTTTTTTATACAGTGTTTTCTTAAGAAATTTGCCATTGGTCGGCATCATGAGTAAATCTCCATTGGGCTTAGATAACCGATAGGCACCGTTGGAAAAAACTGTCTCAATAACATAAGGGCCTTCCTATTTTGCTTGGAATTTTCCTTTGCTTTTATGAGTCATCACCATCGGTCTTCGAACGGCTAAAATTAGCTCACCGACCTTGAATACCCTCTCTTTAACTTTACGATTGAAAGTTCGAGATATACGGGCTTGATATAGCTCAATGTGCTGTTGTGCTTGAAGACGCTTCTCGTCCAATCCTTCAAGTTCTTGGAGTCGTAAGCGATCATTGTTCTCTGTTATTAGCTCATTGGCAATGTCTATTCGAAGAGATGGAAACTAAATTTCCAATGGAAGGACAGCCTCGCATCCGTAGACCAATAAAAATGGTATAAAATCGGTAGGAGTTCGGACAGTCGTTCGATACGCCCATAAACATTCTCCAAGTTTTTCATTCCAATCACGTTTATTAGAAGAGACAAATTTTTTGAGAAGTTTGATGATCGTCTTGTTGAAAGCTTCGGCTAAACCATTAGCAGCTGGATTATAAGCCGTAGAAGCCAGATTTTGAATTCGATTCTTATCACAAAACCGATAAAATGCCTGACTGGCAAATTGTGGTCCATTGTCATGAATTATCCGTCGAGGAATCCTGAAGCGATAAAGGACATGGTGTTTGATGAAACTAATCACATTAAATGTTTTCACTTCAATAAGGGAAACTGCTTCTGCCCACTTAGAAAAGTAATCGGTTATAGCCAATATAAACCGATGTCCCTTGACAGAAGGAGGATTAATCGGACCAATAATGTCCATGCCCCAAGCTTCGAAAGGCCAAGAAGCTACTGTAGGATACAAGAATTCAGACGGTTGATGAATAAAATCAGCATAAATCTGACATGCTTTACATCGTCTGGCATAATCCACAGCATCTGCTATCATGGATGGCCAATAATATCCCATTCTTCGAATGCGGTCTTGTAATTTTGGACCTGGTTGATGAGCACCACAAACACCATCATGAGCTTTGCGAAGTGTTTGTTTAGCCTCACTTTCTGAGAGACAGCGCAACAAAAGTCTATCATATGAACGACGGTATAGCATATGTAAAGACGAACATAATAAAATCGAAATGATCGTCTCTTGATTGATGCAGATTCTTTTGGATCTTCAGGTAAAATCCCATGAACCGCATAATCAATGAATGGACTTCTCCAATCCCTCTCACTACAAAAAAACAGCCAAATAGCGACTAACTTTTTAGTTGCTAAAATTGATATATTAGTCGCTAAAGCAAAATAGCGACTAACTGGCGACTGACTTTTTCCGTCGCTGAATGCATAGTCGCTGTTCCTTTTTAGTCGCTGATTCGTCGCTGCACCGACGAACTAGCGACTACAATAGCGACTACAGTTAGCGATTAACCGGCGACTAATATGTTCGTCGCTGAATTAGCGACCAAATGGCGACTAACTTTCGACGACTTGTTGATTATATCAAATTTAGTTGGCAATATTTTTAGTCACTGGATAGTCGAAAGTTAGTCGCTGAATAGTCGCGAGTTAGTCGCTGATTAGTTTGTTTTTTCAAGTTTTTAGTTGTTGATGCGTCGATAGTTAGTCGGTTTTTTATATTTGCAAAAATCCTGTTATACACATCCTGTAAATCCCTGCTACACATCCTGTAAAACGCTACTATACACATCCTGTAAATGCTGTAACAGTAATATAAACCAGTTCACAACGCACTTAAATATAGGGCAAATTTTATCACCACAATAATTACCAAAGATATAAGCAAAAATAATATAACACAAAGTAAACAAATAAAAAACTAAGATATATAGATATATAGATATATATATATATATATATATATATATATATATATATATATATATATATATATATATATATATAGTGATGTCCAAACATGTTCAACCATCCATACAAAAAGATAATCTAATGCAACAAGTACAAACTAATATGTCTCTAGAGATATAAAAGCATAGAAAATCAAGACGATGGTGGTTGCATGCTGCCCATAAACTGCATCATAAGTGCAACAAATGCCTGCTGCTGGCTTGCCGTTAAAACTGGGGCTGGAACAGAAGTAGTCGGAGGAGCAACAGAAGGAGACGTAGCCGGAGGAGCAACAGATGGAGACGTAGCCGAAGGAGCAACATATAGAGACGTAGCCGGAGGAACAACAGATGGAATAGTAGCCGGAATAAAAGAATGAGTAGCAGCAGGAGGAGGAACAACCGGAGTACCAGAAGGAGCAGTGGTACCGTCAGGAGCACTGTTAGGAGACACCAACTCAGCAATATGTCTCAACTGTCTCTGAAAATCGAACATCATGGTAGTCATCTGCTCCATAGTAAGAACGCCAGTAGAAGGAGTAGCATGTGCAGGTGGAAGGTCTCTGGAATATATCGAAGGTTGCGATGCTAACGACCCGGTACCGTACATAGTACCACCCTTTTCCTCTTCCAACAGCCTGTACCCACAAGTCATTCCTCGCAGTGGGCATACGTGGCATACTATTAATAGTTGCCGCCGCTACCTGATCAGGGACCTGAGAGGCATGACTCTCCAATTTTTCGTAGGCCTCCTGTATATATAAAGGTATCATGAATATATAAAATTACAACCAAACTACAAGTTTCGAAGAATAGGAACTAATAATTGCAATGATCAAGATGCCTATAAATCTATATTGGTAAAATCCATATTGGTAAAGCAAATAAGCAATTTTTGAACTGAAACAACATCTAAATTTTTACCAATGAGGCTATGTTTGCTTATTTTTTCTTGTGTGCAAAATTAACCATGCTTCAATACAACTGAAGACACTAGAGAACATGCATTCTTGCGAGGTAACCACAATATTGTTTTAGCATCAAACTTATGTTATGATATCTTGGAAACATACAATATTGATTTGGCAAAGGTCGACTAAAATTTTGATAAGTTGTTAAAAGACAAGAAAATACTTACAAATGCTTTGGTAGCCCGCTCGTCTACTAACTTCCCATCCTTCTTGCGTTTATAGGTACGTACGAATATCTTGGAAAAGTCGACAGTACTCGTGTCTAAGCCTGCCTTGGCGGCCTCCTCGCACTATAAAAGTAAACTCTATGATATATGTAAATAATAAAATTTTACACTTTAATTAAGGATCTTACATACCATCTGACGAAAATGTTCAGCAGTCGGGATTGATCCAGCCGTGTGGAGACCAGCCTTAGCACGAGCTGTCTTCGCCCTGTCTGACCTGGCCTTATACTCCGGTTTGGCCATATCCTCTTGCATCTTCTTCTAATATTCCTCTTTTAGCCAATCCTTTCGCTTGTTTCCATCATGTGCCACAAAAGCCTTTTGGTCACTTACCATATCCCCAAGCCTTCTGCCGGCAATCGACTTATAACATTTCTTGATCTCCGCATCTCTGTGGTCCGGCCACCAATAGCTCTTCTACAAATTAAAATAGATAATCACAAATTAGAACAGATTAAAAAGTATAATGAAAATATTATAAATTATTCTTTTAACTATAAATTAAACAAGAGGACCATGAATTTTAGAAACAATTAGAACATACCCTTAACATATCAAGCCAAATGTATTTCTTTGGGTCTGGTATAGACCTGAAATTTAAATAAGGTCCATGAAAATTTCCTCGCATGAGGTCTCCAAGCTCATTTCCAGCTTTAAGGGGGAAGAACCTAAAAAAACACAATTAGAAATAAATAATAAAAAGACAATATATGAATATACAATAATTTATTGTTTATTACTTATATTTTTCCATCGGACCATAGCTCTGTGCGTGTCTCATTAGCAGGCCTCTCTGGTGGACTGGGGGGGGTCCGATAAACCTGGACGTCGGTAATATGCTCCATTGAACAAAAACATAAGACCAGGATACATATTTGCTCCAGTAGGAGCAGCAGGAGGAGCAGGAGGAGCAGATGTAGAGGGAGTCGAAGATGGCGTGCCTCCAGAGGGAAAAGAAGATGACGTGCCTCTTGCCAATAACAAAGTAGACTGTGGGGTCAACCCATCATCTGTCATAATAACGTCATCCTCGGATGCTCCTCCAATCTGAGGATCTGGAGTGGAGGGGGAAGGTCGAGATGGACCTCCTCGGAGACGCCGACGACCTCTGTTCGTCATAGATGAGATCTGTGCAGATTAATTTGCAATAAACTAGAAACTTCAGTTAAAGAATAATAGACATGATCTAAATTAATGCACAAGTATCATTAGGAAAAAATGTTAAAGTTCACATACTGCATAGTCGATTGGTCTGAGTGCATAATATCATTAATAGGGGATGTGGTGGCCTGCCCCATATTGAGTAATGGTGTGTGTTTCTCCATAGAGAGTAATAGGAAGATTTCATCACTATATCAGGAAGTTGATACTAGACTAATTCAAGTCGCAGTAGTATAGGAAGCTACAATCGCATTAATAACCATAGCCATGACCGTACATGAAGTTGCTGCCATCAACATAGGTAAATGGGTTTGGGGGCAAAGAGAATTAGGGTATCAAGGAGTATAAGTCTTAGTTAATTAGTAATGGACTTATAGATGCACGTATAGAAAATAGATGTTTGTGGGTATCAGACCTTATAGGAGAACTAAGGAAAGCATTATTGTCAATCTTCCTACATAAGCCCAGGAAAGGATCTAGGATTAGTTTGTAACAAAAACTCAAGCATGTGCTCGTGTGTTTCTTGTAAACAAATTAGATTGGGAGTAAGGATGCCTTGATCTAACTATTTTCTAATACAAGTGGAGACAGCCAGCGCTTTAACTTCAAAATTGGCTAAGTAGCACACCTCACATATGTGGAAGTGGACTTTGTTATTGGTAATATAGCCTTTGAACAATAAAGGAACCAAACAAAATAACATCAGCAGTGATACTGATCAAATAAGAAACAATGAGATACCACCTAACAAGGATTATTCACTTTTAATGGAAAAAAAAACACTGATAACTAATACAAGAAAGCATCAGGCTGATCTGGGCGAATGCATTTAGGTATATTACAGAAATCTTGGAAGAATGATAAGAAATGAGACTGATCATAAGTATATGAGACCCATATTGAAGGAAAAGTCCATATCCATTAGCAGGTAAACCTCAATATGAGTCTCAGGAAAGACAGATTTCTAATGCAACAAAAGCACCAATATGAGTGATTGCATTCAGATGTGGAAAAATGAATATTAGGAACACGATAAAAATACAGGCTGGTTACATAAGCACTAATCTGAGTGATTACTTTATTTATGTCATGAATTATCTACAGAACATTTCAAAACAAGACAACCAATCACGAACTGTCCTAGAACTCTAATTTCTGGGGCTTACATAAGCCCCTCTTTTGAACAGTAAGGTCCCCTAAACGCCTAAAACTTTGATGCCTAAAGCTAAAACTTGTGACAGGGAACCAAAATTAACAAAATCACTCATGAGGGCCCAAACTTGCAAGCATAGAATCAAAATTCAACCAAATCACTTAAAGGAGCCAATAACCAAGACATGATGCATGTCATTATCAGAAGCATTTTCATGACTTGAGATTTCGATCTATTTTCTTGCTTGGTTTTGTTGGTTGTATACCATTTTAGGAGTCAACTGTCTAAGATTACTTACTTATCATCTTCCTTTATAAATAAAAACAATAGTGGCTACATCTTCCTTCCTAGAGCTCACCTCGACAAGTTGAGAGTCCCCATGTCTTCCAGGAGCTCGCTTCCATAATTATTTAAACATTTTTTAAGGTTTTATGAAGTGTTAAAACAATACTCCTAATGAAATCTACCCAAAGATGAGCCAAAACACAAGATTTTGAACCTTGGCTGACGGACTGGAGACTTTCAATCCTTCTGCATAAAATTATATGTTAGGTACGTATTGAGCGTACTAGTAAGACTGAAAGAAAGGAAACCTCTGTCGCATTCAAAATAGTGCAAAAAATGACATATTCCAGCCATTTCAGATTGGAATTGGAAAGGTCCAAAAACCACAAAAATTGTCGAAACTAAATAAAGCGCAACCGATTCAAGACCACTGAAACTGCTGAAACCAATACAAGTAAGAAGGATATGAACCAATATGGAAACCGAGTTTTTGAACCTTGATTCGGACTGGCAAGGTCAAATTGAACCATGTGGTTATCAAATTAAGCTACTACCATACTGCAGTAGCTTCATGCATATAGCATCTGCTGCTATGCAGCTTCTATTGCTTCTATTGCTGCTTGTTGTTGTTTCATATGCTGTGAGCTGCTGCTCTGCTTCCTGCTGCAGGGAGCAGTTGCATACTGTAGCACAGAAAAAATATATGGCTATTAGGTTCGAGTCTTATTGATGCGGTCATGGCGCATCAGTAAAATTGGAATGATCCAAACAAATCCTTGAGGAGCACTGCTTTTGTTGAAGCGATAATATTACTAGTGCATGCTGTTAGTCCATATAGTCTGGAAATTATCACCACAAGATTCAGTAGAGGTCTTAAAGCAGCACATCATTCATCATGCCCACTAACACTTGCAGTGGATAATAAAGATCAACGACCTTCCAGTGGTTTTCAGAGTGAAAGATTGTGTCGTTATGAAGCCACTGGTTCGAGTAGATCTATAACCTTGTAAACTCTTTTTTTGACTCAGCTTATACTATATCAAATCAACTTTTTGATTTAGGAACATGCTTTTCCTTTACTGATTTTTTGTGTGATCAACCCGTCGAAGCAGCATCTGTAAATAGGGTGTCACTATTATAGCAAATATGCCAATTGTTTGACATGTTTTTCAAGCTGATAATCTGACTGGGAATATAAATTTATTGTATCACTGTTGAATTCTATTTCTCAATAGATTGAGCTGGACAACTTGCTTAGAACACCTATTTTGTAACTATAGAGTTTGTTGTCAAATATGTGGAGTCAATATTCTGTGCAAAAAATTATCTGTACAATCTATGGTTTTGGGTTTCAAGATGCCAGTGTGGATGGTGAAAGAAAGGGTTCCCTGCCTCATTGCTGGATTTCCAGGTGGCAGTGGAATTGAATCCTCAATACTTGATGGCCTGTACAGTTTGAGAGGTTTTTCTTTTGCTCGTTTACCAGATGAGTGAAATATGGTCCATAGCCACAATTCCCAATGTGGTAATCGGGCATGAGTAAAATTGGAAGGATTGACATAAATACTTGTAGAGCCTAATTGATGCATGTGCTAACCTTCAATATAAGAATACCTTATCTAGTATCCATCTATAAGGAGGGACAGAGCTGCAGGTATGCAATATGAAGCTCGTATTCTTTTCTCTCTGTTTATTGGCCCATTATCTACTATCTGTGCTCAAAACATGATAACTGAAGAATTTTTGACAATGTTGAATGCAATTAGGCATGGCCAAGTATGAAGATAGAATCATTTGGAGTTTTGAATGATGTGCCGGTGATAGTCGATATAATTCAAAGCATGGTTGAGCAAGGCTTTCGGCATGAATTAGCTGATATACCGAGCAACAGGAATTGAAGCAATTAATGGGGGTAGTAGAATTGGCTTCTTACCTCACTAGGGCTTGCATAGATGATCAGGTATTTTGCAATATGTTAATATATTGCTTTCAGTACTCTTATATTGTAAAGCAGGTTTATGGATTTTACTGAACCCTTTATAGTTAAAAGTTTCAGTAAATTATCTTTTTTGTTGCCCTTAACTATCCAATTCATAACCTGCATTTGGTTAGACATTTCCATCTTCTTGATCATATCATCTCACATCAAACTAAAATGTATAGTCCATACTATACCTGTCTTTCTCCTTAGCATGTATTTGATGTTTCTATAGGCATAGTGGACATCGAGAGTACTCGAACTCAATTGTCGAAAGTGCAGGCATACATTTCCTTCATAGTAAATGTGTGTACATATCCTTAGAGAGATTCATTACATCCTGCCATTCCCAATCCATCACTATCTTTTAGAATGTATGATTTAAAAAATATGAGTTTTGTATTGCACAATATCATCATCGTGATAATGCAACAAGTTTTTGAATAAGTCATGCAGTATCTTTACTAATCGATTTGATCCTCGTCTTATAACTCTTCATCTCCCGAGTCGTCGCCATCATCATCGTCATCCTCGTCGTCATCCTCGTCGTCTTCTGTTTCTTTATTTTCTTGTTCATCTTCCAAATCTTCTTCCTCGTCTGTTTCTTCATTTTCTTCTTCAACTTCCAAATCTTCTTCCTCGTCTGTTGCCTCCATATCATCAACTCTCTCTATAACAACCTCTTCATCAACTCTAGCATTCTCATCAATAATATCAACCTCCATATCATCGACGACGGCCGAATTCATATATGTAAGTTGAGGAATTATCACTTCAACTTCCTGGAATGCTAGCTCTCCGACATTATAAGTGTTTCTAGCTTTAGTCTTGAATACAGTCCACCAATCCCGGGCATTGCATCGTCGACTAGGATAACTTGTAAAGTATACTTGAACTGCTTGACTTGCCAACACAAAAGGTTCAAATCCTCCATATCTTTTACCATGGCTTATATCGACAAATCCAAATTGTTTTCAATTTTCCATCCTTGCTTAGGTGTTGTATCGAACCAATCACATTTAAACATCACAATGTTCGTATCACAAGAAACCAACTGTGGGTATTCCAGCTCTATAACATCTCTTAGGACACCATAATAATCATATTCTGGATCCGCATCGTAGACTGAGCCCCTCACACACACTCCAGAACTCTTTGTATAATTGCCATCTTCATCGACAAACGAGTGATTGATAGGCATATCAGTTGTTCTAAACTTGAAGCCATTAATCGCGTATCCATCCCAATATTTTGCCTTCTTACTTGGTCCAATGGCTAGTGCTCGAAGCCCCTCATTTTGTAACTTGATGTTAGGACAAAAAACCTGAAACATCGATCAGATACCGTAGGTACATTAGATCCTAATTTTTTACTCCAAAATAATAATGCACGAGGTTAAATATTCTTACATAATCATGGAACCATGCCGAAAATTTTCTATCAACCTCTCTAGCAAGATCATCATCATCAATATTAGGTCTTTCCTTTTGCACTTCGGCTCTAAAAGTACTGTGATAAGAAGAATCAAAGTTAGGATACCTCTTTACCAACTACACATGTAAAGTAAATAAACTAGTAAAGTTGTGTCGCTTACTTCTCAATATCTTTCATCTCCTCTATGCCGCTATTTAACAATACATATCGATGAGCAGCTTCAAGCTCATCGTCTTCCAACCACCGTATTTTCGTAGCACTTGTAGGCTTACCTCTCACATTGAAGATAGATAGGTTTCCACTATTTGGTGCATCACCCTCACCTTCGTCATTCCTTGAGGCCCTATTCTGATTTGTCCTGACATGGGTATCAAAATAGATGGAGCAAAAGTTTGAAACCTCCTCAATGAGATATGCTTCGCATATCGAAGCTTCTACATGAGCCTTATTGCCCACTTTCTTCTTTAGGTGATGTAGATACCTAGAAATCATATATTGAATATTAGAATTATTTGAATGAAGAAATTATTAGTCCAAGTTAATCAATTTATACCTCTCAAATGGGTACATCCATCGATAATGGACGGGAGCACCGACACGTGCTTCGTATACAAGATGGGTCGGCAAATGCTCCATACTATCAAAAAAGCCAGGAGGAAACACCCTCTCTAACTTGCATATTGTCAATATAATCTTCTCCTTAAGTTCAATCATATGTTGCACCATCAACTTGCTTGAACACAAATCTCTAAAGAAAATAGATAACTCGGCCAGTGGAGTCCATACTTGAGAAGGCAGCATCTCTCTCAGAGCAACTGGTAGTAATCTCTCCATGAACACGTGACAATCATGACTCTTCATCCCTGTCAATTTACGTTCATTGAGATCAACACATCTCGCCAGATTCGATACATAACCGTCAGGAAATTTCAACTTCGATATCCAGTTGCATATTATCAATTTATCATCCCTATTTAATGTGAATGGCGCTGGAGGCTTGACCAATGTACCATTGGCCATTCGTTTAAGGTTCAATTTTGGACGCCTGCAAATATTTTCCAAGTCCTTTCTTGCTTTAGGATTGTCTTTTGTTTTCCCCTTGACATCCATCACCGTATTGAAGACGTTATCGAACACATTCTTTTCAATATGCATGACATCAAGATTGTGTCTTATAAGATTGTCCTTCCAATAAGGTAGGCCCTAAAAGATGCTCCGTTTTGTCCAATTATGGGTATGTCCGAATCCTTGGAAATGATCGTCTGATCTTGGTTCTTCCATTATAGTCGGTAAATTCTCTACCTCTTTCCAAACTTCGTCTCCTGTCAATCTCAATGGAGGAGGAGATATTTCTTGTTTACCAGCTCTAAAGGCATCTCTGTTTCTTCTCCACGGATGCGACGTAGGAAGGAACTGACGGTGACAGTCAAAAAACATGCTTTTCCTCCATGCTGAAGACGGAACGCCTTACTCTTTCCCATACATATTGGACAAGACTTGGTGCCATGAGTACTCCATCCCGATAATATTCCATATGCTGGAAAATCATTGATGGTCCACATAAGTGTCGCCCTCATCAGAAAGTTTTGCTTCTTCGATATATCGTACGTCTGGACACCGAATTCCCATAATTGTTTCAACTCATCCACCAATGGCTGTAAATAGATATCGATGTTCTTCTTTAGATTTTTGGGACCAAGTATGATAAGTGTCAAAAACATGTAAGGAGTCTTCATGCACATCCACGGTGGTAGATTGTAAGGGGTCAAAATCACCGGCCAATAAGAGTACTGAGATCCTGACTGCCCGAAAGGAGTGAATCCATCAGAACATAACACTAACCGAACATTTCTAGGCTCTGCAGCAAATTCTGGATGACACCGATCAAAATGCATCCATGCCTCTCCATCGGAAGGGTGAGATAATTCTCCTTCATCCATCTTCCGTTCCTTGCTATGCCATGTCATATGTTGTGCTGTATTTGCGGACATATACATCCTCTGCAATCTCTTTGTGAGAGGCAAGAATTGCATGTACCTGTATGGACGCAGCTTTTCTTGGACAATTGACTTTCCTTTGCCCCGAACAGGCTTGTACCGGTCTATATTACAGAAAGTGCATTTGTCTTTATACTTGTTCTCCTTATAATACAACATGCAGCCATTTCGACAACAATCTATATTTTCATAGCCTAATCCGAGTTTTCTTATCATCATCTTCGACTTATAAAAGTTTTGAGGCAAATCTTTTGATCCTTTCGGCAACAATTCTCTGACGAGTTGGATGATCCGATCGTAGCATTCTTGCGGCAAGTTAAAATCAGACTTGATGTTCAACAGCCGCATCACCACAGACAGGACAGAATGAGTATCGCATTCCGGGTATATCGGTGTATCGGCATCCTTGAACATATCATAAAACTCCTTTGCATCAGGATTCGGATTCTCTGGATCAAAACTAGGCCCGGTCGCGGCAATCATCTCCCGTGCCAGATTTCGATGCTGATATTCACATTGATCTCGGGGAGTGGGCCCTCCGACCTCTGGATCAAAGTAGGACTGATATTGCGAGAACAAAGGTTCTCCTTGAGCTGTCCACTCCTCATAGTTGTGTACGAAACCCTTCTTGTAGAGATGCTCCCTAACAAGATCCACCTCTTTGAATGGTCTATTATGACATTTGACACAAGGACATTTGATGAGTCTACCATCCATGAAATCAGGTTGGCTGCTGGCATATTTGAGAAACTCCTCTACGCCCACCTTAAAATCATCATTCAGACCAATCTTGCTCTCATGTTGCCGATTGTACATTCACGTACGGTCAACTAAGTATCGACTCATGATTGCTTTCACTCGTGTGAATGATTCTGCACCATATATATTATAAAAAATATAAATTAAGTATCAAATATGATTGTAGATCAAAAGATCGACTCACTGCCTAGAAGCTACCACAATTTTGTCTCTAGTTTTAACATAGTATATAATTATAACAATATAAGTGTCAAAAGAAAATAAAAATAAAAAGGATTCATCGAGGTAGGATGTGGACTAGATTAGATACCTTATAGGGGATTCATTGGGGTTGTCTCGGCTGGGACAATACCAATATATATCACTTTGTGCATCAATTCCTTTTCGTTCCACGTCGTGTTCTACTAAATCTTATTAGAGCCTCATCAAGGGGTTTGGGGACTAAAAACTAGAACCTTAAGATTTCGTAATACAAATATGACAATTAGAGCCTCATCAAGGGGTTTTGAGCCCTACAACCTTAAAATTTTATAATACAAATATGACAATTATACCCTCAAGCCTATTTCTATCTTTAACCTGACCAAACATGAATATGAAAAAATGCAATTCTATATGGGGTTTTAACAAAATCTACCACGCCAAAGGATAGAACCACATATTAAGCCTAAGTGTCAACATATTATGCCTAAGTGTCAACAAATTAGATCAACGTCAGAATGTGGACAGATGGACCAAGGAGGCCTGTTTATTCCTCACGACATCTTACTCATAGCTCATTAGTGCATATATCGATTGGGAGCATGAGAGTGATTCCTTACAGGTTTACATATTTTGTAAACTATTATTTTTCTACTGTAAAGATTATTAAGATATTTAGTGAGAGAAGAGAAAAGATCAGGTCTAAAATAATTTAGAGTCCACATAATATGTAACCAGGATTGTAGAGTCACAATGACCGTCTGGAGAAGATTACTTTTTGTAGAGACATAATAATTTATAGTCTATTATTTACAGTCCACATAATAATTTACAGTCCACAAAATAATTTACAGTCTATTATTTATCTAGCGTGTAGGAACTGGAATTCTGATGAAGTCTGGAGTAGATTATTTTTGTTGTTGAGCATTCATTTTGGTCTACATTGCTAGTTTGAGTAGCTACCAAATCGAACATACGTAAGTTGCAAACTGTAGATTGGAAGCAATGTTTCTAACCTTATTTTGAACCACATCAGAGGGCTCAATGGCCTTGGGATAGAACCAAAGGCTAGAACCACATGAGAGGGGCTGGGTTACGAAAACAAAGACCAGGGAACCACCAAAACCCTTCCAGAAGGAGGAGATCCATATTTTGGTCATAAAATTGCAATGAGGAGATCCATATTTTGGTCATAAAATTGCAAATCAATGCATACCAATTAAATTTAAACAATAGAAATTTTTATACTTAATCCACAAGGAGATCGACGGCCTTGGGAACTCCGGTGGAGATCGATGTCCGAGGGAGACGGCTTGGGGCTCCTCAAAGGAGGCGGCTGGGGCTCTTCAAAGGAGGTGGCGGGGGCTCCACCTGTCGTGAGTCTGCGGGGGCTCTTCGAAGGAGGCGGCGGGGCCTTGGGAACTCCGGTGGAGATCGACGTCCGAAGGAGGCACCGGCGGTGGCTTTTCAAACGAGGCGGAGGGGGCTCCACCTGTCGTGAGTCGGCTTGGGGGAGGCGGCCTGGGGGAGACGCGGGGGGGGGGGGGGGGGGCGGTTAAAGCGGCGGCGGCGGCAAGGGTTAAAGGAGGAGGCGGCCTGGAGGATTAAGAGGGATTAAGTGGAGGATGCGGGTTAAGAGGGATTTGGGGTTAGAAAAGAGGGAAAAAAGGGATTTAGTTAATTTTATGGGGGGAAGGATTTTGGAAAGAGAGGGAAAGTTTTTGGAATAGCAACTAATTTTTCAATAGCTGAGTAGGAGTAATTAGCTTTTAGGTACTTCCGACTTCTTAGCGACTAACTAGGTTTAGTCGCTGAATAATTTTATAAAAGTAGCAACATTCTACCGACGGAATGGCGATTAACTATTTTATTCATAAAATTAATTTGTCCTTTAGTCGAAATTTAGTCGGTAGTAAGTCACAAATTAGCGACTGAAAATGGTTAGTCGCTACATTAGTCGCTATATTACCATAATTTTGTAGTGTCTGCTGGGAACTTGACTCTGTAGTATAACTCTGTTCAATATACAGATTATTCTTTACACAAAATAAGTCTCGGTCCAACAAAGTAATGGTGTTTTGTCTTCGAATTGGAACAGCTAAATCTGTAGCTAAACTTGCAAGAGCATCAGCTTCCAGATTCTGAGAACGTGGTACGAATTTGATGAAGAATCCTTTGAATGAAAGGACCAACTCGATTACCACTTGATGATAAG
This sequence comes from Iris pallida, assembly GCA_029216955.1. Taxonomy (NCBI): domain Eukaryota; kingdom Viridiplantae; phylum Streptophyta; class Magnoliopsida; order Asparagales; family Iridaceae; genus Iris; species Iris pallida. The sequence continues at coordinate 1,201,158 of JANAVB010010999.1, read as the reverse complement.
GGATAAGATCAGGGTTCCTGACTTCATATGTCCCTCTAACCTGATTAACAATCAGTTGAAAATCTCCATAAGCTTCCAAGAACTCAATATCTAATTGTTTTGCTACTTGGAGACCAATCAGAAGAGCATTATATTCTGCTATATTGTTGGAGCATGGCTCATTGAGAGAATAAGCACGATATATGACCATTTTGTCAGGAGAAACCAAGACGATTCCTACTCCAGAGACAATATTGCCTTTAGGCCCAACCCGTGATGCTCCATCAAAGTATAACTGCCAAATATCATCCCTCAAAGTCATATTGCAATCCACGACTTCATCTGGAATATCTTCATATAACTTCAATGTTTCAAGTATAGGGTGAGCTGCTAAGAAGTCAGCTAATGCTTGACCCTTCACTGATTTTTGAGGTACATAGACCATGTCATAAGGAGTGAGTAACATCGCCCAGGTAGCTAACCTGGAGTTAAGAATGCTTGGTTTTCTCATCAGTACCCGAATATGATTTATTCTGGAAATAACATGAATAGTTTGTCCTGACACATAATGCAGTATCTTTTGAACAGTAAAAACCAAAGCCAAATATTCCTTTTCTACAGGAGTATACCTGTGTTCAGCTCCGACCATCATTCGGCTAAGATAATAAATTGCTTGTTCATGACCCATGTCACTTTTCTGTGCAAGGAGAGCACCAAGAGAATGATCTAAGGCTCGAACATATAGCAAAAATGGTCTTCCCACCACTGGGGGTACCAAAACAAGTGGATTTGTAAGGTATTGCTTGATGTCATTGAAGGCTTTCTGACATGCTTCATCCCAGACAAATGATACACCTTTTTTTAACAAACGGGAGAAAGGTTGACATCTTCCAAAAAGATTGGATATAAATCTCCTGATATAAGCAATGCGACCTTGGAAGACACGGAGTTCTTTTAAATTGTGTGGAGGACGCATTTTAAGAATTGCTTTAATTTTATCAGAATCAACATGGATACCCTGAGAAGTGATGACAAATCCCAAAAATTTTCCACTGGAAACCCCTAAAAAAGACTTAGTAGGGTTCATTTTCAATTGATGTTGGCGCATCAATTCAAATACTGTCTTCAAGTCTTGAATATGATCATCTTTTGATCGACTTTTAACATCAATGTCATCTACGTAACATTCAACTGTCTTCCGTAGATGTTCTTGAAAGATGTTGCTCATAGCCCTTTGATACGTAGCACCGGCATTTTTAAGACCAAACGGCATAACCGTATAACAGTATACTCCAAGGGGTGTACGAAAAGCAGTATGCTTCTCATCTCCTGGATGCATCTTGATCTGATTGTATCTTGAGAATCCGTTCATGAAAGACATGCGTTCAAAACTGCATGTATTGTCTATCATGACATCAGTTATTGGAAGTAAAAATTCATCCTTTGGACAAGCTGCATTAAGGTCTCAAAAATCTATACAAACTCGGACTTTTCTGTTCTTCTTCATAACAGGAACAATATTGGCAACCCAGTCTGGGTGTTGTTCTTCACGAACAAAGCCACATGTAATCAATTTTTGGACTTCTGCTTCGATTGCATCCATCATGTCTGGTCGAAAATGCCGTTGCTGTTGTTTCACAGGCTTGGCATTAGGAAGAATATTGAGTTTATGAGTAACAACTTTAGGATCGAGACCCGGCATATCCTCATAACTCCATGCAAAGATATCAATATATTCTTTAATCAGTTTTATCAGCTCTTTCTTTTCATCTTCGGAAAGGTTCTTACTGATAAATATTGGCTTAGACGTAGTCCCATCTCCAACATCGATCTGGAGAATTTCATCTTCCGTAGGTGGTTGTCGTTGTTCAAAACAAAATTCCCATTGGGTATCCATCTGTTGAGCCCAAGGGTCATTTTCAAATGATTCAGATTCTTCTTCAGTTTGAATCATGTTGACTGAGAATACGCATTCAGATTCATCATAATAGTCTTCTCCAGCATATTCAGATTCGATGAAATAGATTTCTTCGGATTCTGAGGATTGTGAAGAACTAGAAGAGAATTCTTCTTGTATATCATCATTAAATATGTGGGACGGATTATATCTCAACCCATGACGAGTTTTCTGGTAAAACGGATCACCACATAATGGTAATCGTCTACCCTTACCTTGATTGAGACCTTGTATAGTCTTCAACTTATATCCTATATTCTGGATAATCTTGAGAGATTGTTGGCTATATTTGTCAATTCAGATTTTTTTCCTTTATCTTTATCTCTAAGATCATCCGTCTGAACAACAGGGATATTTTTAGCCAGGCCAAACACAATTTGGTGCTTGTTTTCTTATCAGACGGAATCACGAAATAAGATTCTTTGTGACGTCTAAAAGTTACACAAGCTTGTGATGAAGCAGCTATAGGAAGAAGATAGGGAGAAGATGTTAAGAACCTTTGAGCATAAGGTCCAACATCGACATGAGGAGGAAAAGAGTTTTTCTTATGGTCAATGTATAAAGTTTCTTCTGTATCCATGTCATCTTTATATTGATGACTTGGATCATCAGGAGATAAAGTCATTCTTTCAACAAATTTGACAGCCATATACTCAAAGAGAAAATCTTCATTGATATCAGAAAGTACAGAATGATCAATATTTACATCATTTATAATTTGACTACTACGCTTCGGATTGATCATTAACGGACCATCATCCGTCTTCTGCATAGATTTGTTAAGGTTGATGACCAATGGTGGTTCTGGATCATTCGTACGAGAAGTACGTCCCTTGACTTTGATCATAAGAGATTGAACTTGGATCTTGACAGGAATACTCATTGATTTCTCAGATGAAGCTAGAGTTCTTCCTTTGACCTTGATCATCAGAGGTTGATCACTGACAGGTTGGGGTTGGATTCGACCTTTGACCTTGATCTTCAAAGGTTGCTCTTCTGGAGGATCTTTATTGACAGACTGATCTTCAACAGGTGATTGATCTTCAGCTATATCTGATATCTCCTTCACATGCTCTTGTTTGTAGAGTATTGAGTCCAAAAAATAGGCTTCAACACCCTTGAAGGGATTGATATCAGCAAATTCAGTCTTCATAACTCCTTGCGAATCCACGTACTTGAAACATTGGTGGAGAGTTGAAGGCACAATGTTATGCTCATGTATCCATGGTCACCTGAGAAGGATGTTGTAGGATACGTCGGAGTTGATAACATAGAAGGTTGCCATAGTTCGAAGATCACCAATCTGAATCTTCAGACGAATCTTCCTCAGTGGTTTACTCTTGCCAGAGTTGAAACCAACTATTGTGGTACTAGTGTAAGTCAAATCACTAGTAGGGATCCTCAACGGTCTTAGCATACTCTGAAGAATAATGCTAATAGAAGACCCAGGATCAATGTAAATCCTGTCAATTTCAGTGGATTCGATATACCCAGTGTAGCATAAAGGCCTGTCATGCTTGTTATGCTTCAACATCATATCTTCTTGTGTGAAAGTAATATTAGGAATTGTCTCCATCACACTATGGTATTGTGGGCATGACACTGGTACATTATCGGGAGTCTTGAGTTGAGCTAAGCACGAGTCAGCTTGCAACAAAGCTTCACTCAAAGTTTTGCGATTTTCTTTAGAAAGACGAAGCAACTCAAAGATAGAGGGTCTAGCCGGAGTATTAGCTAACTGGGCTAGAATATCAAATTTGTAGGGTTTCGTCATCACCTCTTGACTGGAAGCATATTTTAACGGGACGTCAAAGCATACTGCTTTCTGTTTTCCCTTATCAACCACGGATGGTTTAGCAGGAATAGGATAAGAGATCTCTGTAACTACAGGAGAATGAGGAATAGAAGCCTCTGTAGCTATGGGAGATGAAGGATTCGGGATACAAGGAAAAATCCCTGTAGGAGCTTTTTTATAAGCAGCGAAAACTTGTTGTACCCTGTATAAGGGAATACTGTTCATAGCTAGCCACTGTTGATGAGTCAACTTGAGCTTGGTAGGAGGAGCTAAACTTGGAGGACATATGTTCAAACCTCTCAGTCTAGCTTCCAAAGGAATGCCATCCCATAGATGATCCAAATCATCAGGATCTGGAATAACATGAGAAATCATGTTGCAGGTTTTGACTTTCTTACCTTTCTTGGATTTTGAAGTTTTTCCTTCATCTTCCATTTAAGGTACTAAGTCAGGATGTACCTACATAATTTCACCGTTCTTTAATGTGAGAGGCAACAATCCTTCATTTTCCTCTCTGGTAGGCGGGATATTCACAATCTTCATCGTCGCCTTCGGAATTGGGACAATCCCATCTGGGACTTTTTGTGGAGGAAAACCTCCAAATTGAAGAGAAACCATATTAGTTGTGACCGTATGCTCATCGTTAGTTAAAGCGATGGCATTGGCATTGATCAGCTCTTGGATTTTCTTCTTTAGAACATAACAAGTCCTGGTGGGATGATTTATGTATCTGTGATAGATACGATATTTGGGATTATCAGTCAGATTCATCTCATTAGGCCTTTTAGGCTTCGGAATCTAAAGTTTGCCGCTCTTTACCAGATATTAAAATATCCCTAGGATATCGCTCTCGTCAAAAGAGTATTCTTCTTTTGGCTTAGAAGACTCTTGATTATTCGGCGTCGTTTTGTTCTTGGAAAGATTAACCATGAGGGTATCCTTTCCCTTCCCATTACAATTGTCGAAATTATTACCAGAAGAGCCTTTCTTTCCTTTATCCTCTGAAGCAAAAATCATACCATGTTCACGAGCCAACCTACCATTGGTCTCGGCAGAAACTGCTGCTATAATAAATGAGGCCCAATCTGTGAATTGGGAACCCGTGAAGATAGCAATGGATGGTCGTAATTCATCTTGCATGTATCAATCAACGCTGAATCTGGCATGCCAGGAGGCATTTTGAGAGTCGCCTGTCAAAAACGTTCGATGAACGTCCGAGTATCTTCCTTCTTCTTTTGTTTGATCTCTATTAAGGAGGACATATTCATATCCATACCTCCTTCATAGAAGCGGGAGAGAAACATTGCTTTAAATTCATCAAAAGATGAAATGCAATTGTCGGATAAACTACGATACCAGTCGTAAGCTGAACCCGTCAAGCACCCGATGAACACTCGAATGAGAAGAGCATCATTTTTCTGTAAATGCACAGTCATAATATTAAAGTAATTGATATATTGACTAGGAGAAGCCTTTCCGTCAAACAACACCATCGATTGTGGTTTGAATTTCGGAGGAAAGGGTACATCATTCCAATGAGAAGGATAAGGTTGCTTAATCCCTAACCTCAGGAGCTGATCCTTGTGCTTCAAGACTTCAAACTGTGCTTTTAATTTACGCACTGCTTGAATAGCTTCACTAGTTTGAGAAAGCACATTTGATTGAATAGTTGTTGGATGTACCATGACCCCCACTGGAGGTGGTACATCTTCTGGAATGATGGAATATGGAGAAGCAGAATTTTGATTAACAGCAGGCTCTTGATTATTCAAAGGTATGTCAACCCCTTGACTATCTTGAGTTTGTGCTGCTACTTGCACCGGTGTTACTACTGTCGGTTGAGTGGTCTGTTGAGTCATTATTATCTGGTGCATGCTTTACATCATGGTAAGCATGTCCTTTAATGACTGCTCAATAGCAGATGTCACGACCCGCACCCTAGGTAAGGGCACAAGTGCGTGACCACGTCCAGCCTACACCGTAAAAACGGCATAGAACACTGTAGGTCTACTAGCCAACAAACAGTATATAATAACCTGTCATCTCCGTACAGAGGAATATAGTATGAAATACTGATAAACTCAATCACAATCTAGAAGGAAGAATCATGGCACGAAAACTAGATAGATAAAAACCACAAGTGCAATATCCAGCTCAATAACGAGAGAAAGAAAGAGAGTCACAAAGTAACATGGTTATACAATCCCTAATATAATATAATAACATAAGTAGCAACTGGAGACAAGGTCCAGACCAAAATATCTATTCTAACTAAACTAAGCTAGAGGCTCGTCGAGCGGAGCTAAGCCCTGCTGAACCAATGTCTCCAAGTCTAGGCCGACTACGTCATGAGGACCGTAGTAGGTAGGACAATCCTCTTCGCCATAATCTGTAAAATTTTGTCAACATATCCAGTCAGGATGGAACGAGCACAAATCTCAAATAACAGTTCTAGTTAGACGATATTAAAAATATAGCAGTAAATAGAGAGAATATACGAGGTAAAATAATGTGTACATGAATCAAGGTAAGGCATGTCAAGACTGTAACTGAATGTAAGAACAAAAAAACAGTATATATCATGTACAAAAATCTGGAACTATATCTATGTGAGTTTAGTATTAGTTTCAGCATGTGATCGGCTTAGAACTTGATACAATGTTTGGCCTGGCTAATCATACGTGAGTATATGATTAACACTATACAATGATGATACAATATAATACTGTAGGTATTGATCATATATCTACGCTAACACCTCCATCCCTGATTAATATAGTGGATCCAGTCATGACACGTCATGACACATGATTCTCTGAGAAGGTAGCTAGCCTTCGCAGGAATCCTGTCTATACAATGCACAAGGAACTAGGAAGACTTGCACAAGGCATACCATATATAAGAGGAATAACATCTCATGATGGGATCCAGACAAATACCAATCCGTGTGAACAATGTGTCAAGAGAACAAGGATATCACACTAAATACTAGAAACAAAGACGATATCATAAAATAGAAATATTATCAGAGAATGTACTCGCCTGTGATATGATAGATAAGTCAACTGAGTCTAAGAACAGTGCCTCGAGGACCTATAGATGGAATACTGTATCAATATAATGGTTTGGAAGTGAAATTAAGTCATACTGAGTCAAACTAGGTCAAGACACGTCAAACTAAGTCAATCTAGGTCAAACAAGGTCAAACTAGATTGTACAGGGTCAATCTAAGTCATATTAGGCCTAACAAAGTCATACTGGGTCAATGCAAGTCAAACAGAATTAAACTAGGTCGATTTAAGTCAACGGTTGACTTACAGTTAACTTTTGGTCAACTGGTCAACTCTGGTCAACCCTAGGTCAACTCTAGGTCAACTTTAGGTCAAACTTGACTAACATTGACTAACAGTTGACTTTGGATCAACTGGTCAAGTTTGGTCAAGTTCTAGTCAATTTTAGGCTTCGGTTGACTTTCGATTGACTTTTGGTCAAAATAGTCAACCGTGGTCAACCAAGGTCAAAACTAGTCCAAGTCTACTATTTCTAACCATTACCAACCATAATAACCTAATTTTAGCTATATCTTAAGGTATTAAACCCATATGTTATGAAATTGGTATTATTTCTACTTATCCCGTTTACCCTTTCTACCCTAATACTAAGGCCAAGTAGCTTTTCCCTAGGAGTTCCACTCCCGACTTCCTAGGGTAGTAGGATACCAACCTACACTAACATTACCTACCAAGTTTTCTAGGTAAGGTGGACATCCAGTCCATCTTACGGTCCATGTTGTTGATTTACCCATTATCTTGGTAAAAATTCCACTTTAGCTTCTAACTCCCATTCTAGGCTTTTCCACTTCACCCTAAGCTTTTCCACACTCTCTATTATGGTATTTAAACCCTCTCCTAGAATCTCGATACCGTATTACAGTATCTTGATATCTAAAAGTCAAAAAGGGTAAAAATCTCATTATCTTGAGTATCGCAAGATACTCAATGATATCTTGAGATACCCTCCTCCTAATCTCTAACGAAACCCCGATTTTAACTTAGGAGCCTACCCACAAAATCTAATTTACATATCTAAGTCCCATCTCAAATTTGGACGCGTTCCGACACTCGGAACTCAAAATCGCCCTTCCACTCACAATCCAACTATTCCCTATTTCTCACTATTGCTAAGCTCTAATCCACTCTAATCCCACTCCACATACCCACTCATAGGCTATTTTTAGGGGGATAAATATGGTTATATATATAGGTATATATGTAGGTATATAGGGGTATATATATGTATATATATAGGGGGTTTGTTGGAGGGTTAAATGGGGCTAAAGGGGGGGCTGCTTGGGCTGCTACTGCTGCTCATTTTTGCTGCTGCTGCTGCTTGCTTTTCCTGCTGTTGCTGCTGCTATTAAATGCTGTTTTGGGGGTGGGACAGCAGCCCCAAACTCCCCCTAGCTGCTGCTAATGCTCTACTCTCTCCCTCTCTTCTCACCCTCAACCTCTTCCTCTCATTCCCTCTAATTCCTCTCTATAACTCCTCCTCTATCCTACTATATATATATATATATATATATATATATATATATATATATATATATATATATATATATATATATATATCCCTCTCCTATTTATATATATCACACTCACACACACATTCATATCTACATATATATATACACACACATAGATACCTATATCTATATATAGACACACACACACACACATACATATCTATATATATACACGCACACATGGATACCTATATCTATATATAGACACACACACATACATGTATATATATATATATATATATATATATATATATATATATATATATATATATATATATATATATATATATATATATATATATATATATATATATATATATATATATATATATATATATATATATATTTTTTTTTTTTTTTTATATATAATATATATATATATATATTTTTTTTTTTTTTTTATATATATAATATATATATATATATATATATATATATATATATATATAATATATATATATATATATATATATATATATATATATATATATATATATATATAGACACACACATATGGATATCTATATATATGGGCACACACACTCACACACATGGACACATATATATGTGGACACACACACATATACACACACACACACACACACACATATATACTCCTAAATGACCCAAAACCTTATCCGAATACCCAAATCTTTGAAATTCTACCCTCTAGGGCCTAGACACGTGCCCCACACAAGCAATCTAACTCGCACACGCGAGCGGAAACGAGAAACGAGGCCCGAATGGCCAAATGGCCATTTTGGCGACTTCGGGGTGTCCGATTCACGATACCGCATGATACGGACACCAAACCTATCCGGATTCGATCCAAACTCTACCCACGAGTTCTAAATAATGATTAGAACCTATTCTAAGTACTAGCTTGCCAATTCTAGTGTCGGTGCAAAAAGTCACCCGTGTGTTGGAACCCGAAAATCCCGAAAAAGCCTATTTTTATGATTTCTCTCAAAACGACCCCACGTATCCAAATATGGACACGTACCTAGCATCATCTCACCCAAACTAACCTAATTAGGTCTAATTAGGTTAGGGGTAACACCCAAACATGTCAATTTAGGATTTTCTCCAAAATTGGCACTAAACCTAGTCCGAAAGTCCCGAATTGAGTCCAATGGGTTCCAAACCTCTTCTAATGGGTTGTCCTACGCCTCGGGTATTCTCTAATATGCAAATAACATTAATTAGGAGTAATTACAAGAGTTAGAGTTAGGGTTTACCTCTTGGGAGTTGGAATCCCAAGGAAAAGCCCCAAAATTGGTTCTTTTTGGGTCAAGAGCCAAATCTAAGCCTCCAACCCCTCCATGCTAGGTTCTACTTAGATAAAAATTACAAATAAGAGATAAACAAGGGTTAGAACCAAAATTAGAGAGAAATCTAGAGAAATGGAAGAGATTGGAAGAGATTTGACTTACTTTTGAGCCTAAAATCCAAAGGAGAAGGAAAGGGATCCTTGTAGAATGAGAGAAAGGAAGAGAGAGAGAGAGTTTTTCTTACAATGAGAAGAATGGAGGGGTGTTTGCTACTGTGGCCGGCCATGTAGGGGGGCTTGGGGCATTTGGTAAATGTCCAAAATGCCCTCCAAGCCTCCTCTAGGTCAAAATTGACTTAAACAATTTTTCGGGGTCGGAAAAACCAAGTTAAAATCTGCAAATTGACCGATTAAGTCACGTAAAAATTGTCTAAAGGTACCAGACTAATTTGTGGGATTTTATGGGCCATATCTAACTTAAGTTTGGGTCCCGATCAGAGTCTAAGCTATCCCGGATCCCCGATACAAGTCCGAATGAGCTAAAATTCGAACCCGACTCTAAAAATTCCCAAATAACAATATAATTATATAAAAATTTCTAAAATTCCTAAAAATGCAAAAATGACCATTTTACCCTAAAATTTGAAAACAGACAGTTACAAGTCTACCCCCTTAGAATAATTTCGTCCTCGAAATTCAAAACGGTCGTACTCTTCTCTAGGTCAAGCCCCCAACAAACAAAGTCTACTAAATTCTATCCAAAGTTATACAACATGCAATTCTAGGAAATAGAAACAAACATGCATGGTTTTAGTCTCTACAGTATCATGTTATTGCAGTCTTCATTAGGGTTTTCTATTTAATCTAGCATGATCATCACATATGCAAACTAAAGGTACTAAAATAGCAATCATCAACCAATAGGCAGAAAGAACAGGTAAAAAGAAAGAGCAAGACCCTACCTCCTAGTCCAATGCCTGCAGGATCCTCAACTGTCATTGCAAAAGCCCTGCCCTGGTGGGGTATATCCCGCTTCTGGTGGGGGGCGTGATGCGGTGCCATAGGTGGCCTACCATTTGATCCCTGAACTGCACGGCGATGGTTCGAAGGACAATCCCTCGCCTGATGTCCCTCGGTGCCACAGTATAGGCACACACCCAAACGTCTCCTACAAACCTCCCAGAGATGTCCGGACCTCTTGTAGTAGTGGCAAGTAGGTGCCTGTTGCATCAGTCCCTGCTGCTGCTGTCGGGGCACCTGCTGAACTGGTGCCCTAATCGGAGCAGGAATCTGCTGCGGGCATTGCAGAAGAGAATAATACTGGAGTTGAGGATGCTTAGCAGCCCCCGCGCTGCTAGTAGTCCCCGAAAACATATCACGGTCTCTCTTGGGCTTCAGGCCTCACTCCCGCTCTACCTTGCGGGCCTCCGCATAGATCTGGGTATAAGTCTCATAAAAGGAGGGAATGAGGATCTTGATATCCCAGATCAGCCCCTTTCTGAAATGGCTCACCCTGATCTCCGGGTCACGAACCATGTACTCCGCGTATCGGCTCAGACGGCCAAACTTTGCGGCGTACTCCTCTACGGATAAACTACCCTGTTGCAGATCCTGGAACTGCCTCACCAGGTCGATCTTGTCTGTAGGGGAAAAGAACTTCTCCTTGAAGAGAAGCTTGAACTCTGCCCAAGTATGGCCCTCCCCACCAAGGGCTGGCTCGTTCCTGAACCAGGTGCGTGCAATGTCTAGCAACTGCAAACCCACCGCCTCGACCTTCAGGTCGTCTGCGAGGTAGGAGGCCCTCATCTGCCGCTCGATATCCTCGAGCCAATCATCGGCATAGACCACACCCTCGGTCCCGCTAAATTCACGGGGCCCGAGCTTCTTGAAGTCCTGAATATCTTTGTACCTCGGACGCGTCCCATAATGTGGAGCCCTCTGCTCCACGGCTGCAAGGGCCAACTGATGGGCATCCTCCATGCCCTGACGCATCGCGTCTGTCTTCCTCTGCTGAGCCTCAGCCTGGGCTCTCTGAGTCTCCAGCATCTGCTGGAGGAAAGCAAGCATCTGCCCCAAGTCTGTAGGCAGAGGAGGTGGAGGTGGAAGTACGTCTGTAACTGGCGGAGGAATCCGCTGTGCAGGAGGAGGAAGAGTGCCTATATCAACTACTGGTACTGCGGCCGAAATAGTCGTAGCAATCCCGGGGTCAGCCCTCGAAACTGACGGAGGAGCACCCCCAAGAGCTGCTGCCGACACCCCGACTGTGACAGGAGTGCCTGGATCAGGTCCGTGAGTCATAGCAGACCTCTCCATGTCTGCGGACTCAGGATGCTGGGACCTGGTCTGCACCATCCTGAAGATAAAATAAAGGAAGGAAATCAATATGGCACATAAAATATTATATCAAGGAGGACAATTAGAATGCAAAAATCAATATAAAAAAGGACAGTTAAAAGATCAGCAAGTGGAAGTTTTCCTATTTTGTGATTGAGTAACTTAACCTATAGCCTATCCTAGATACGTACCGCAGGCTCGTAACAGCACTCTAAGTCGAGCGCCACTACGACATCGCACTAATTGCGACTCTCGACCTGCGTGGGCCACCACTAAAAATCTGTCACGACCTGCACCCTACGTAGGGGCACAAGTGCATGACCACGCCCAGCCTATACCGTAAAAACGGCGTAGAATGCTGTAGGTCTACTAGCCAACAAACAGTATATAATAACCTGTCATCTCCGCACGGAGGAATATAATATGAAATACTGATAAACTCAATCACAATCTAGAAGGAAGAATCATGGCACGAAAACTAGATAGATAAAAACCACAAGTGCAATATCCAGCTCAACAACGAGAGAAAGAGAGAGAGTCATAAAGTAACATGGTTATACAATCCCAAATATAATATAATAACATAAGTAGCAAGCTGGAGACAAGGTCCAGACCAAAATTTCTATTCTAACTAAACTAAGCTAGAGGCTCGTCGGGCGGAGCTAAGCCCTGCTGAACCAAGGTCTCCAAGTCTAGGCCGACTACGTCATAAGGACCGTAGTAGGTAGGACAATCTTCCTTGCCATAATCTGTAAAATTTTGTCAACATATCCAGTCAGGATGGAACAAGCACAAATCTCAAATAACAGTTCTAGTTAGACGATATTGAAAATGTAGCAGTAAATAGAGAGAATATACGAGGTAAAATAATGTGTATATGAATCATGGTAAGGCATGTCAAGACTGTAACTGAATGTAAGAACAAGAAAACAGTATATATTATGTACAAAAATCTGGAACTATATCTATGTGAGTTTAGTATTAGTTTCAACATGTGCTCGGCTTAGAACTTGATACAATGTTTGGCCTGGCTAATCATACATGAGTATATGATTAACACAATACAATGATGATACAATATAATACTGTAGGGTATTGATCACATATCTACGCTAACACCCCCATCCCTGACTAATATAGTGGATCCAGTCATGACACGTCATGACACGTGATTCTCTGAGAAGGTAGCTAGCCTTCGCAGGAATCCTGTCTATACAATGCACAAGGAACTAGGAAGACTTGCACAAGGCATACCATATATAAGAAGAATAACATCTTATGACGGGATCCAGACAAATACCAATCCGTGTGAACAATGTGTCAAGAGAACAAGGATATCTACACTAAATACTAGAAACAAAGACGATATCATAAAACAGAAATATTATCAGAGAATGTACTCGCTTGTGATGTGATGGATAAGTCGACTGAGTCCAAGGACAGTGCCTCGAGGACCTATAGATGGAATACTGTATCAATATAATGGTTTGGAAGTAAAATTAAGTCATACTGAGTCAAACTAGGTCAAGACACGTCAAACTAAGTCAATCTAGGTCAAACAAGGTCAAACTAGATTGTACAGGGTCAATCTAAGTCATATTAGGCCTAACAAAGTCATACTGGGTCAATGTAAGTCAAACAGAATCAAACTAGGTCGATTTAAGTCAACGGTTGACTTACAGTTAACTTTTGGTCAACTGGTCAACCCTAGGTCAACTCTAGGTCAACTTTAGGTCAAACTTGACTAAAATTGACTAACAGTTGACTTTGGGTCAACTGGTCATGTTTGGTCAAGTTCTAGTCAATTTTAGGCTTCGGTTGACTTTCGATTGACTTTTGGTCAAAATAGTCAACCGTGGTCAACCAAGGTCAAAACTAGTCCAAGTTCACTATTTCTAACCATTACCAACCATAATAACCTAATTTTAGCTATATCTTAAGGTATTAAATCCATATGTTGTGAAATGGGTATTATTTCTACTTATACCGTTTACCCTTTCTACCCTAATACTAAGTCCAAGTAGCTTTTCCCTAGGAGTTCCACTCCCGACTTCCTAGGGTAGTAGGATACCAACCTACACTAATATTACCTACAAAGTTTCCTAGGTAAGGTGGACATCCAGTCCATCTTACGGTCCATGTTGTTAATTTACCCATTATCTTGGTAAAAATTCTACTTTAGCTTCTAACTCCCACTCTAGGCTTTCCCACTTCACCCTAAGCTTTTCTCCACTCTCTATTATGGTATTTAAACCCTCTCCTAGAATCTCGATACCGTATTACGGTATCTTGATATCTAAAAGTCAAAAAGGGTAAAAATCTCATTATCTTGATATCTTGAGATACCCTCCTCCTAATCTCTAACAAAACCCCGATTTTAACTTAGGAGCCTACCCACAAAATCTAATTTACATATCTAAGTCCCATCTCAAATTTGGACGCGTTTCGACACTCGGAACTCAAAATCGCCCTTCCACTCACTATCCAACTATTCCCTATTTCTCACTATTGCTAAGCTCTAATCCACTCTAATCCCACTCCACATACCCACTCATAGGCTATTTTTAGGGGGATATGTATGGTTATATATATATAGGTATATATGTAGGTATATAGGGGTATATATATGTATATATATAGGGGGTTTGTTGGGGGGGTTAAATGGGGCTAAAGGGGGGGGCTGCTTGGGCTGCTACTGTTGCTCATTTTTGCTGCTGCTGCTGCTGCTGTTTTTTCTGTTGTTGTTGCTGCTATTAAATGCTGTTTTGGGGGTGGGACAGCAGCCCCAAACTCCCCCCTAGCTGCTGCTAATGCTCTACTCTCTCCCTCTCTTCTCACCCTCAATCTCTTCCTCTCATTCCCTCTAATTCCTCTCTATAACTCCTCCTCTATCCCACTATATATATATATATATATATATATATATATATATATATATATATATATATAATATATATATATATATATATAGACACACACATATGGATATCTATATATATGGGCACACACACACTCACACATATGGACACACATATATGTGGACACACACACATATACACACACACACACATATACTCCTAAACGACCCAAAACCTTATCCGAATACCCAAATCTTTGAAATTCTACCCTCTAGGGCATATACACGTGCCCCACACAAGCAATCTAACTCGCACACGCGAGCGAAAACGAGAAACTAGGCCCGAATGGCCAAATGGCCATTTTGGCGACTTCGGGGTGTCCGATTCGCGATACCGCATGATACGGACACCATACCTATTCGAATTTGACCCAAACTCTACCCACGAGTTCTAAATAATGATTAGAACCTATTCTAAGTACTAGCTTGCCAATTCTAGTGTCGGTGCAAAAAGTCACCCGTGTGTTGGAACCCGAAAACCCTGAAAAAGTCTATTTTTATGATTTCTCTCAAAACGACCCCACGTATCCAAATATGGACACGTACCTAGCCTCATCTCATCCAAACTAACCTAATTAGGTCTAATTAGGTTAGGAGTAACACCCAAACATGTCAATTTAGGATTTTCTCCAAAATTGGCACTAAACCTAGCCCGAAAGTCCCGAATTGAGTCCAATGGATTCCAAACCTCTTCTAATGGGTTGTCCTACGCCTCAGGTATCCTCTAATATGCAAATAACATTAATTATGAGTAATTACAAGAGTTAGAGTTCAGGTTTACCTCTTGGGAGTTGGAATCCCAAGGAAAAGTCCTAAAATTGGTTCTTTTTGGGTCAAGAGCCAAATCTAAGCCTCCAACCCCTCCATGCTAGGTTCTACTTAGATAAAAATCACAAATAAGAGATAAACAAGGGTTAGCACCAAGATTAGAGAGAAATCTAGAGAAATGGAAGAGATTGGAAGAGATTTGACTTACTTTTGAGCCTAAAATCCAAAGGGGAAGGAAAGGGATCCTTGTAGAATGAGAGAAAGGAAGAGAGAGATTTTTTCTTGCAATGAGAAGAATGGAGGGGTGTTTGCTACTGTAGCTGGCCATGTAGGGGGGGGGGCTTGGGGCATTTGGCAAATGTCCAAAATGCCCTCCAAGCCTCCTCTAGGTCAAAATTGACTTAAATAATTTTTCGGGGTCGAAAAAACCAAGTTAAAAACTGCAAATTGACCGATTAAATCATGGGAAAATTGTCTAAAGGTACCAGACTAATTTGTAGGATTTTATGGGCCATATCTAACTTAAGTTTGGGTCCCGATCAGAGTCTAAGCTACCCCGGGTCCCCGATACAAGTCGGAATGAGCTGAAATTCGAACCCGACTCTAAAAATCCCCAAATAACAATATAATTAAATAAAAATTTCTAAAATTCCTAAAAATGCAAAAATGACCATTTAACCCTAAAATTTGAAAACAGGCAGTTACAGCAGAGAGACGCTGTTCTGTATTAGCAGAAGACGTCTCCGGTTCATCTCTAATAGCATAGAACTCAACCTCTCTTGAAGATACAGAAGGATTGGTATAGAGGTATGAATCGACACTATCCGTTTCGGACTCAAGAGATTGAGTACCCCCAACTTCTGAATTAGAAGTCTGCAACTATCTTTGCCTTCTTGATCGAGTATTCTGATATACTCCTTCAAAGTAATCAAGAAGTCTGTTGAATTGTTGTTGACCTGGAGTTTGGGACGTGTTGTGTCTTGGACGTCGTCCTCTGTTGGTATGAGATGCCATGTTGACTGACGCGTATGACAACTCATGTTCTTAGTCAACTTGTTATTGAGGCGTATTGAAACTTAACCGATCAAAAACTGACCGTTTAGAAGCCGAACAACAATATTTGATCACAATCTGATGACACTCACAATGGTATTTCTATTGGGGGAGTGTCACAGAAGATTGTCTATCTTTACGCTTTTGTACTAACAATTCGCATAAATCAGAAGGAGTAGAAGGAGTAGTCTTCCTTATAATATTTGGGGTAGAGAAACGTTTAGTTCCTTGTGTATAAAGAAGATTACTGGCTGCATTCGAAGAACCAAATTGTACATTTTTACGTACTTGGAGTTGTGTACATAAATCCTGAGATTTTTTAGCACAAAGGACTCCATCAGCATTGCACATAATTTGAAGGTTTGGTACTTTGCGTATAGCAGTATAAGAAGGTGTTGGTTAAAAACAGAAGTTTTACCAACTATATTTTTATGCTTCATATGTGTAGGTACATTCACTTTAGATATAGAAGAATCCTTGTGAATTTTATCTACACTGCCACAAACAGGAGATTTACCTTTACGCATAGAGCACAAAATATGAGTATCTGCAACGTCATAGATGGAAGATTTTCCTTTACGCGTGGAGCGTAAATTTTGTGTGTCTACCGCGTCACAGACGAGAGACTTATTTTTACGCTCAGAACGTAAAGTATTGGGGTCTACCACGTCACAGACGAGAGACTTGTTCTTACACGCAGGGCATACAGCTTTGGAGTCTACCACGTCACAGACGGGAGACTTGTTCTTACACACGGGGCGTAAAACTTGATTTTTACGCCCAAAGCGTAAAACCTGAGGGTCTGCCACCTTACTAACGGGAGACTGATTTTTATGCCTATAACGTATCACCGAAGTAGAGACTGCCTCATCACAGATGGGAGTCTCTACAACAGGAGTAGGAAGGATTCCTTTGCCTTCAGAGACAGCAGGGAGATCCGAGGATGCCTTGGATTTGGGAATCCAAACTTCTTACGTCTTCCTCAATTTCTGAACATTGGAGCAGCGAGTACCACCCCCAGTTCGGAGCATTTCTTCGTAAGCAGTCTGGTCGAAGTATACAACCAGAGTCTTCTTTGTCGATCCGATCGACACATCATCGTATTGAGCAATTGCCTCCTCGTCAGAGGAGAAGGTCGTCCCCAGCCGAGTCGCCATTTGTTTCACTTAACTAAAATGTCTAAAATTTGGCCTTTGAAAATAAAACGAGAAAGAGTACAAAAAAAGTACAAATTGTTCTGGGAAGTATTACTATGGAAGTCTGATCTGAAGGCGATCACTTTGTTCCTTGGACCATACGATGATGATAAAGATCAATGCTAGAAGATGAACAGCCGGAAGAACTAAGTCACCAGAAAGGTATCGACGCACTTGGGCACTGATGGCGAGGTCGAATGCTTTCCTGCTTTGCTTCACTCTATTCTGGAAGAAAAGTTGAAGAAGAATGCTCTGGAAAACCAAAGTCTCTAGGCTCTGATCTCTGTATTCTCCTGTCTATGTCTCTGCCGATCCCTTTTAATGTGAAAAATAAGTCTATTTATAGACTTGACCCATTGTGCGTAAAAAGCAACAAAATTGGGTTTTTACGCTGGTAACTGTCACCCACGATGGGAGTCACCTTCTACGTATGTTGATACGTGTCCCATTATTTCAACAAAAATAGGGAGTACGTACACACGTTCCTCAATAAATGTAGCATGAAAGCCACGTGGATAAACCACGTTTCAAAGTAGTCAGGAAGGATCGGGCGTAAAAATGACCCAAAAATATGCTCCGAGCGTAAAGTGGCAAACTGGCGTAAAAACAACTCAAATAAACTTCTCAGCGTAAAGTGGCTAAAATAGCCTTGAGCGTAAAACTTAGCCCAAATAGACTTGACGCTCACAATAGCCTTGAGCGTAAAAAAAGCTCACATAACTATCGTGCGTAAAAAGAAGTGATCTTATTGAGCGTAAAATAGCCTTCTCTGCATACCATACGACAAGTATTGGGTTTGGTGTAAATCCAATCTCTTCGAATTCTGTGTATCATGCTGTCAGCATAATCATTCTCTCTAATCAAATCTTCTGCATTAAATGCGGCCTGACAGCCTGTCTCCGGGCGTAAAACTTTAATGAACTGCCTTGGCATAAAGTAGCTTGCGTAAAGTTCCCAATCTCTTTGACTCAGTCCATAGAACACTTTTTTACGCTCCTACAGATAGTGCTCATGCCACTACGAATGTGAGATCCAAACATGTTCTCTAAACTTTGCATCATCGTATAAAAAAAATTGTCTTATGACTGTGCTAGTGACTTTAGGACTTAAAGGGCGATTTTGGATACAATTATTTTTCCTAATTACGATCACTTTAGAAGTTAGTTCAAATTTATATTTAATCTTGTACTCAGAGTTTATTCGGTTCACATTTTCGTTGTATTTGATTTTCAGTATCATATTATTTATTTCGCCTTCCTTGAATCGAGGACTTGCATGTCTTTGATGACCTAGTTTTGTTCACTAGATGAAGGCCAGGCCGAAGACGAGGTACTTCCCTTATATAATGTGGATGAATCGATTGAGTAAGGGAGGATACTTGTAGAACAAATTCATTTTGTGTTCTTGTATAGTTATATGTATATTAATCCTTATGGGAGATACACATATGGTTGTATAATTAGTGAGTAGTTTGTGTACTATCTTTTGAAGACAAAACTCAAAGTTGTGAGATGTAAATTAAAGAAGAATGGTACTGTGATTGTGCTTAGTTGTTATTTGTTGATGGTTTAGCTTTACCCTATACTTTATCCTAGAACTTACAGGCAATAATCGTGGTTACAAATACCGATTTGTTCGTAAAGTACGTAGCTTGGGGATGTTGTTTACGTACTCGACTCACCGTAAATGGGAGCGGGGCGTGACACGTCTTTTAGTGGTGGCCCATGCAGGTCTGCGTTATAGATATATAGCAATCTACATCTAGCTAGGTAGTAGATTTGTTAGTTATATCTATAAGACCCTAAGATTGATTTTAGGAAAAGTTTAACAAGAACCTTAGGATATGAGTATTGGGTATTCTAAGGTTAAGGAAATTAAGTTTAGTATGTTTGTTTTATATTTTCATAGCCTGTATTTATATTATAAGGAAACACGATTCAAGATTATTTACCCTTAATTACCTATAGTTGTGTTTAAGTTGCTAATTTTAAGTACTGATTGGTTTTCTTTATGTGTCCGTAGGATGGTTCGTCGTTTCCTACCTCATTTACGATTCGACGGGAGTAACCGGACCACTTATGTGTATTATTACCACTGTAGGCGCTTGTTAAAAATGAGGAGAAGGCAAGTAATAACTGTTTATGGTATTCTCTATGGAGTTATGAAACCTGTCGTTCATGATGTAGAAGATGGAGCCGAAGTGGTATTTGAGAAGAGGACATATTTTCAAGTCATACGAGCCCAACAATCCCAAGACTCAAATCCACGAATAAATGGCTATGATGGTACTTTACCAGATGGATTGCTAGACATCCTTATGTGGAGATTTTAGGTTACATGATGAGGATGATACAGATCTGACCGAGGGAGAACGGTGGATGGTTATGTAAATAAGACTACTTAGTGTGTAATGTGTATGTATAGAAGACTAGTTTGTATGTAAGATAGATATAAGGTTATTTTGTCTGCTGGAGTTCATTTTGGTATAACAGCAGATGTAAATAGTGGCTGTGTATCTATGTAACTTTGTATAATGTATCGTATATGTAAATAAAATATGTAGTTTCCTTATTTAACTTGTTCTACCTTTATATATTGTTTATTTGATTTTATTTACTATTAATAATGATATTGTAGATACTTGAGATAGTTATTAAATTTTTTTGACCTTCCTTGTTTCTTTCTAGAGAATGGGTGATTCTGAATCCCAGTCCCCCCGTAACAACCAAGCCGAGACAAGTGCTACAGATATACTCCGAATCGTCCAACAACTATTACAAATGAATAGTCAGCATGCTAATGCTGCACAAGCTACTACAGCAGCTGTACTAGAACAACTTAGGGAACCTCCTCAACGAAAAACTGGAACCATTGCTGACTTTAGAACACTAATTCCAAAGAAATTCTGTGGAACTGAAAGTCCACTAGAAGCAGGGCAATGGTTGAGGACTACTGAAGGATTGCTTAAAGGAGCAAAGATTGCACCAGAAGATATGGTATCAATAATTAGAATCTAGCTGGAAGATGTAGCAGAAAGCTGGTGGAGTGCAGAGCACCCAGAGGAGTCTGATAGAGTAGTGACAGGGGAAGAATTCAAAAGAAAGTTTGAAGCAAGATTTTTTCCTGAGTCGGCTCAAATGGAATTAGAAATGAGATTTATCGAACTGAAACAGGACAAATATACTGTGGATGAATATGCTGCGGAGTTCACCAGACTAAGTAGATTTGCTCCTTATATGGTAGCTACAGAAAAGGCTAAAGTATCCAGGTTCCAAGAAGGATTAGAAAATAAACTTAAAAGCAAAGTTGCACCTTATAAATGCCAAACATATTTCGATATAACTGAAGCTGCCCGGGATCAAGAAAGGATACAAAAAGACAAGCAATTAACAATAGGTCGCCCACTCCGCGGTAAGCCAGGCGAGCGAAGTGAGGCGAACGCTAGTGAGGAAGGAAGGGACTTCCCTCTCTGTTGTAAACAAAGCCAAGTAAGCTAGCTGGCATCTTCCTTTAAGAAAACTACAAGTCTCCAAGTCTTAGTTAGCACTCTACGGCTTAACAGCACCTTGGCTCTACTTCTGGCTGGAGGTAAGAAGAGAAATTTTGAACCGGGTTCATCTTCTTCAAAGAACCAATGGCAAGGTCAGGCAAAGCGACTGCAACAGACAACAGCAAAAGGTGTGCCCATATGCAAGTTCTGTAAGAAGCCAGGTCATTTGAGGAATCAATGCAGAAAATATAATGGATGGTGTTTAAGATGTGGTGCAGTTGATCATCAAATTATACAGTGTCCCCAAATGTCTATGATAAGGCCAATGGCACCATATCAACAAATTGTACCAAGGCCAATGAATGTCGGGTTTAACCCAAGACAGGTAGTTCAGGGGAATGTACCAAGATAAATGTTAAATACACCAAGGCCAATGCAGCAGGCAGCACCGGTGATGCAGACTATGGTACCTGCAGGAAGTCAGTATAGGCCTCCACTACCTTCTCAAATGAAATAATTTCAACAAGTACAAAGACCACAACAAACTTATACTAGCAAGAAGCAAAAGCATGGCCAGGCTTTCTTGATGGATACTAGTGAGGCAGAATTGCCTGGAGAAGTTGTGACAGGTACTATATTAGTTTCATCTTATCCAGCAACAGTGTTATTTGATTCAGACGCTACACATTCCTTTATATCTACTGCATTTATATGTTTACATGAGATTGAAACTGAACCATTACCTAAGAAATTGAGAATTTTAACGGGAAATGGGTTGGTGGAAGTCAACCGTATCTGTAAAGCCTATCCAATCAGAATTGGAGGTGAATCATTTCGAGTAAGACTTTTGGTGTTTCTAATGATCAATTATGATATAGTCTTCGGAATGGACTGGTTGACATTAACAGTAGCTAACATAGATTGTGGTCAAGGAAGGGTTACATTTCAACTTCCAGGAAGAGAAGTATGTGAATTTGTTCGTGATCATAAGGAAGTTCCAACAGAGAAGATTGAAGAACTTAGACTGCCAATTCGAGGAGTATTCCAAAATAATGAAGAAGAACGATTTCCGAGGATAGTATCTAAATTTAAGGATGTATTTTCTGATGAATTACCAGGATTACCACCAGACAGAATAGTAGAGTTTACTATAGATTTGGTTCCTGGAAAACCACCAGTAGCAAAGAAAATTTACCCTATGAATAAAGAAGAATTTGCTGAGTTGAATAAACAAATTAAAGAACTGTTGAATAAAGGATTTATTCAACCAAGTATTTCACCTTGGGGAGCACCCGTCTTGTTCGTAAAGAAGAAAGATGGTACATTACGACTAGTCATTGATTATAGAGCATTGAATGAGGTGACTATCAAGAACAAATATCCATTACCAAGAATTGATGGGTTATTTGATCAACTTGGAGGAGCACAAGTATTTTCAAAGATTGATCTGAGATCGGGTTATCATCAAGTAAAAGTAAAGAAAGAAGATGTATTTAAAACTGCTTTTCGAACCCGATATGGGCATTACGAATTCTTAGTTATGCCATTTGGATTAACTAATGCTCCTGCAATATTCATGGATCTTATGAATCGAATATTCTACCAATACTTGGACAAATTTGTTATAGTATTCATCGATGATATTTTGATATATTCTAAGAATGAGGAAGAACATGAAGAACATCTACGGATAGTACTTCAAACTTTGAGACAATAACAATTATACGGAAAGCTTAGCAAATATGAATTTTGGCTAGACCGTGTAGAAGCATGGAATTTTAGAACCAGAAATCCTATGCGCCTAACACTACATGCGCCAGGAAGCTCAGATGAAGTACTTGGCACAGCAAACAGCAAAAGCTTAGACATTAAAAGAAGATTTTTATTTCATATAAAAGTCTATTACATGTCTAAAAAAGGCTGTACAAAGGAGAACTTCTACAAAAAGAAAAGACCCTAAGTCTACAGCCAGGCGCAGCAACTACCATGCGCTCTCAAACAGGCGCATCTCGCCATGTGCTCTCAAACAGGCGCATCTCTTCGGCGTCTCAGTTTGGCACATCACTTCAGCGTCTCAGCTAGGTGCATCCCTTCAGCAGCTCAGTTATGTGCCGCCCTTCAGCGTCTCAGTTAGGCGCATCTCTTCATGAGCCTCAGTTATGTGCATCATGAAGTCTCAGCATATGCGCCTTACCTCGACCCGATCAAATGCTTCGACTAATGAATCATTTATTGAGTAGAACGAGGATGGAAAATCAACCCCCTAGCTGGAGGAAGAGCTCTCCAAAGGAAGAGGAGAGCACCGCAATCCTTGCGGCAAAATGAGGCTTTCAACACAACCAGAATGGGAAACACCCACTCTGGCAGGAGGAGGAGCTCTCCCAAAGCCCAAGGAAGATGATCGGGGAACCGCAATTCCGATCTGTGGCTCTTCCAGCATAACGGAGACGGAGCTCGAGCATCCCGATCTTTGGATGCAACAGGCACCTTTCGCCTGCTTCAGAAGCCCTCGACTCCGACTTTTGGATGTAACAGTCACCTTCAAGTGCATCAATGAAGACAATGCGTCGCATCTTCACCCTCTGGAGCATCTCGTCAACAGAATGTGCTTGAGCAAACAAGTTCATTTCGGGAGCACGTGAGAGAACGAGAAGCAAACTCTCTCCTTGCCACTATTTATAGGCCGGGCAAATCAAACCCATGCGCCAAAGTGGCGGGCTCTCCGAATTCCGTGCAATGAATTTGCATTAATGGTGATGAACCTGACGCTTCGAATTCAGCCAAGTCAAAAACGGCTATTTAAAGTACTCGAAGAATGTAACAGTCAGACCTATAAAGACGTGTCATGCAAACGGATGCGCCGGTCAGACCGTACATCATACAGATGCGTCCATCAGCACCAAGTGCCTCATAAGGATGCGCCCCACGCGTCCCCATGCGCCTAGTGGAATGCAGATCGATGCGCCCACTCAACAGCCCATCACCTGTCAAAGAACATTAAATGCTGAAGTCTGACAGAGTTGGCAGCACGTCCCCCGAGGACTGAACAGTTGACAGCTTTTTCAGAAGACGAAGCGTCGCCGACGTCAGCATCATCATTGCTTTCCTCCGGCGGTTACAAGCCACGTGGCCGCCCAACTATTTCGCATGCGCCTCCGTAGCCATGCGCCCAAATCTTTGCATGCGCCTCAAAAGCCATGCGTCTCAGACTTTCCTCTGATCCCTAAAGACAGAAGTCAAAGTCACTACTGAAGCTCCGCATGCGCCTCAAAAGCCGTACGTCCCGACTGGTTCATAACTCCTAAAGGTTACAAGCTAAAGTCTCCTCATGCGCCCAATCCCGGGCGCATCCTATCAGATCACTCTCTACCAAATCCGAGATCTTCGAGCCATGGACCTACGACACGTGTCCTTTGACTTAATTCAGCTTATAAAGGGGTGCTAATCACCCAAGATCTCAGCAACTGAAAGATCCTCTCTATTGCTACGTGTCAGCTCGGCCGCAGCCCATAAAGGCAACAGGAAGGGTTCAACTCCTCAATCAGAGCGCATCGTCCATGCGCCTCCATCAGCAATCACCACGTGGCATCCCTACAAATCGGCACATCCTACATATACGTGCATGAGCAGCCAACCTGCAAAGCTATAAATAGAGGGATCATTTCCTTCTTCCACACACAGCTACGAACCTACATATGTACACAGAGAGGTAGATACAGACACTCAACGTCTCATTCCTCTCCGCAAGCTTCAGCACCCAGAGCAACTCAGACCTTCAGAGAACCGATAACCGTCGTCAGATCGTCAAGGGAGTCAACGTTTTACCACTCGCTCCATCGACACAAGGGACCCGGATAAACAAAAGTGTACTCCTAGGACTACATCTAAGTCCTACATTGTAACACTGTTCTGTTTGTAATTGAAATTCAATCAAAAGATTTTAATAGCAAACAAGCTGACAACTCTGCTGGGGACCTATTTCTCATCTACCGAGAAAGTTGTGTCGCAATCCGACGACGTGAAGGTGGGCTCCTCCCGTAAGACGCTGGTCGTACGCCTCAATCAACAGGCATATGAGGAGTTCATCTCTGAAGGCAGTACAAGTTCTTCGAAGCGGCTATCGAAGCCGAAGAAGACTCACCAGGTCTGGGTGCGCAAAGTCGACGCCTCTGGTACCACCACCGAAGGGGATGCGCCGATGCAGCCTACCCTTCCTGCTGACGTCCTCAGCAGCCAAGATGCGCCTACCGGTGCAGCGCATCTCTCAAAGAAACGTACGGCTGACCACATTCCCCAGCCATCTCCCTCTCAGACGAGGAAGATGCGTCGACAGAGTAGGGACGCAGCTAATGCCCTGCGCATCACCTCTGATGCGCCACAGAAGGTCTCTGTCTTTGACAGACTCACTCACTGTCGTGGCGAGGAGAATTTAAACTCGGAATACTATGCACCCCAGCGGGCTGGTATGAAGAAGTCCAAGGCAGCACGGGCCATGCGCCTCAAACGTGCTATGCCGGCAACAAACCAGAAGCATGCATTCACAATCATGCGTGCTGCTGATGGTAAGTTGTTTAAGGTCGACTTGGGTGCTTCTGTGCCAAAAATGAGTCGACCTTCAAAGTCCTTGTCTCACTTGGGCGCATCTGTTGCGTTCGCAACTAAGTCGAGCAAAGCAAACCCTGTGGTCTTGAACTCCCGTGCCTCCACTGGTTGTACGTCTGAGGTTCGTTCAAGTCACTGTAAATGTTGTTCCCCTACTACTGATCTGAGCGCATGTTTTGCCTTAGATCAGGGGGCGCAGTATTCACTTGACTACCCCGGCGCTTGGCCTTGCCATGCGCTTGATGGGGGTGCAAAGGTGGCACTCTCCTCCAATGATTTGCGTAATATGATCAGTCACAAGCATCGATCAGGAGAGTCGACTGACAAGCACAATACGCCCCTCACAGGGTACACCTGTGCTGTAGTCACCATCAACTGTTATTGCAAAATAGCAGTCCCACCACCAAGGCAGTCGGTGTTCCAGCGGCTGCAATCATCAACACCCCTCCGACGTCGCCTCGGGAAGAAGGTGTCAATTGAAGAGGAGCCAGAATTAAAGGTTGCTTCATGCAACGTAATCTCTAACTCCTCGTCCATCCGAAAGGCGACTGGCATCTCCTCGTCCTCGTCCAAGATCCAGTCGAGGAAAACTAAGACAACTGTCCCATCCTCTGGATTGTTTGAAGGCACTCGGGGGAGAAAGAAGATCCTGGAGGAAGCTAGGGGTAGTCAAGCCCTTGTTGATCCTCCCTCTGAAGACGAAGATGTCCTCCAGAGCACAGCTGGGGTGGATCTTCATCCTGGGGACGAAGTCAGCTTCCCGAACGTAGCTAGGGGTAGTCTATCCCCTGTGAATCTGCGCCTCGAAGACGAAGAAGTCCCCCAAGACAGAACTGGGGGTAGTCAGGATGAGGGTGTCCTCCAGAACGTAGCTGGGGGTAGCCAAGACGAAGCTACGGGGGATGTTTCTCCCCTACAGGGGAGTGAGGCCGAAAGTAAAGCCTCAACTGATCCATCCACTTCCAACCGTATCATGACAGTATACATGACTGTGGGTGATGCCGAGCCAGATGCGCCGCCAGCAGACCTCGTCCAGCGCATGGATACCTTGGAGGGAGGACTCAAAACCCTCTATGCCTCCATGCAAACACTGACTCAAGCAGTTGTTTGCAAAAACAAAGGTATGAAACTTTATTGATACAAACTTTGTAAAGATTACAAGAATTCTAGGAAAGTACAACTGTAGGAATCCAATCTAGAAGGCGATTGCTTTATCCCTTGGACGATGTGAACTTTGAAGACGGTAGCCTCTGAAGTTGAAGTTGAAGGCAAAAGCCTCGGAAGAATGCAGCAGTACTTGGGCAAGAACTCCTGAACTCTCTGGTATTTCTGAACTTTATGTCTGATCTCTCTCTCTGATCTCCTTGAATGAAGACTTGAAACTCTATTTATAGAGTTCTGGAAATAACTAATTTTTAGTTATTCTGGATGGCACAAGTTGGATTGCGCAAAAATTGGATTGTGCAGCATCAGACTGTACAGGCAGTTGTCTGGTCATAGGCTGACTGTCTTGGACACATGGCATCATTTGATTGAAATATGCATGATCGTGTGAAGACGGTTGCCACGTAACGAGCAATTGATGACATGAATGCCACGTGTACTTTTGTCAATTGTCAGGATGAAGTGCGCCACATGAATTATGCTGACTTCAGATTGCGCAGAGATGGAATGTGCAGACACTGAATAGCGCAGGCACTGGATTGTGCTGCATGTACAGCTATCCTCGAGCGCTGTACGGTACAATAAACGAACAGTCTCCTCGTTCTTTGTGCTGTCAGTTGTCAGAAAGATTTGATTTTGTCAGATAATGATGACATTGCCACGTCAGCCTGCGCAGTTGAAAGTGTGCGCAGTCCGGTGTGCACAATCGGAATGATGCACAATCTGATGTCTGCGCAGTTCATTTGAAAGTTGTATTTCTTGATTTTCTGACTTTGTTGATAGGTGCAACTTGATTTTTTAGGATCTACAATACCCTCTTCAAAGTTTTCGAAAGTTGAATTTATTCAAAGTTTCGAAATACTTTGAATTTCAAAATTTAAAATCAAGTTGCGCATGAGCTGTCTGCGCAATCGGATGAGTCGATCCGACTTTTTTGGCGCAGTCTGAGGCAGCCGTTACTCTTTGAAAAACTATAAATAGTTCTCTTCATTATTCATTTCATTCTTTACTTTGCTTTTGTGATTTAAGAGAGAAGTCTCGAGCCTATTCCTCCTTTCTTCTCCATCGAATCTCCATGGCTCCCAAGCGTTCTTCTGCCGCTGCCAAGGGCAAGGCCCCCGCCGAGCCTTCGGCTAGGGTTGTACGACGTCCTTCTCGACATGAGACTGCGCATCCTGCATTGCAAGGTAGATGACTCAATCGAAAAACTCTTTTTAGAATTTTTTTGACTTCACTGATCTTCAAAATCCATCTCTTTTTAGAGATGTGATCATATTGTGCCACCCTTTTTAGGGTCTTGGTTGCACGAAATATTTATTCTTTATTTTTATGAAGAATACTTTCTTGCTCAATCGGTTGAACTGCGCTGGCAAAAGTAAGCGCAATCTGATGCTGGCGCAAACTGATGGATACGCAATCTGGTGGTTGCACAATCTGATGGTTGCGCAGTCTGATGGTTGCGCAATCTGATGGTTGCGCAGTCTGATGGTTGTGCAATCTGATGGTTGCATCCTTGATTTTTTCTTGTGCTGAATTTTTGTTTTCTCTGTTTGATGCAGTTAATACCAGAGAAGATCCAGGGTATGAGAACTTTGTAGGAACTCTTTCAGAATCGGAATTCAAAGTATGATCTGCCAGCTTCCCGTCAAGCTATCTTGGTAACCCAAGATAATGAAACCATATTATGTCTGATGAATGGGCAACCTTTGGAGTCGGCAGATGCCATCATTCACAAGAAGCACCTGTCACGACCCGCACCCGCTTTTCGGATACGAGACGTGTCCAATCCAGCCTACGCCGCAGAGTCGACGGTAGAACGCTGTCAAGCCCACAAGAAATAAATGCTCAAATAAAACAATATTTGCTGCTCATTCACATTTCTACATTTATTACAACATGTATAATTAAAGAAAATACAAGATTTTACAATTAATGAAATGATACAAATGCTTTCTATTGCTAGGTTGTCTTCAGCATACCCAAGTCTTCTCCAGTGCTAAGAGTGATAGTGGCTAAACCTGAAAAATATTGGTTATCCAGTCAGGATTGGAACAAGTACACAAACCGACGGCAATGCAAAACACAATAGAATTAACAAGACATGAAAATAGCATATGAGATATGAAAGCTGTAAGAAAACTGATGACATAGCACGATAGAGAAATAAACAAGGAAAAACTAATAAAAGACATCTATCTAGGTGGTGTGAAATATCTGTTTCGACATGTGAACGGCTAGGGGGTAAATACGGCTCACTGCACGTGTCATGTGCAGCTGCTATCGTTCAAGAATAGACTCATGGGAAAGTTTTGGATAGTCCACATGTCTACTAAGATATTTCCCCTCCCGACTACTCCGTGTGACGAGCGTGTCAACAAGCAGCAAGATATATGTATAGACATGAAATGAAAAGACTACTATGAATCGAAAAGCAATCAGAAAGTGCACTTGCCTGAGGTCCTTAGCTGGTGAAACCAATTATACCATTTACGTCCAGATTAGTCCAGTTGGAAAGGGTCGATGTGAATGGTCCACAATTGGCAAAAGAAATGGAAATACGATTAGTTGTGCTTAACATTCTAACCAAGAAGGGAAATTGTTTTAAGAAGGATTTTAATCCTTAATATATGAAATACTTATAACCATAATAAATGCTTGTTTTCATAGAAGCCCCAAAATATTTATTTGTTACAACTATTATTTAGTAACTATAATAGTAACTAGTAATTACAATAATAATGATTCTAATATTCATAAACCACAATCCCAGCCCATCAACATTTTCCTTACCAATTAATTAAAAATATATTTTATACATATGAATAACATTAACTATACAAGTAGTATTATACATAATACAAATATTAACATAATATTTACAAGATACCATAAAATACTACCTGTTTTATAATAAAAATTAGAATATAACTATTATATGTTATTATAACAAATTACCATCATTAACTATAATTATTATATGTTAAAAAACTACTCTTTTATTCCTCCTTCGTTTTTCGTTCCCCATTAACAAAAGAATTTAACTGTCCTCTTTACTCTTTAAAAGAGAAAGACTTTTACTCTTTCAAAGAAAGAGAGTGGTGCTCCCATTACAAACAACCAAAAATAAACAATCATTTAAAACCCCAAATAGGAATGGAGCTTCTCTCTCCAGACTCTGGAGTCCAGAGAGCTCCTTCTCTAAGAAGGAAGGGGAAAGAACAGAGATCGAGGAAGAGAGATGGAGAAAGCTCACCGGATTCGGCGGGGCACGGTTCGTCGGTGATGGGTTGCGGAGGCTCGGCTCTCTCTCCGTGAGCTTGCTCGTACGGTGGCGCCGGCGGACACGAAGAGACGGAGGAACTCTAGATCTGGCTGGAGCGCTGCCGTCGGCCAGTCGAAGGTGGGCGGAGAGACGCGCGCGCCGTCCGACGGCTGGACCGGCGCCGGAGGAAAGGGGGTGTCGCCGGAGCACGGTGGTTCTGTGGCTCGCGGCGGCGAGTCAAGGCGGCGGTGGCTGAACGGGGCGGTGGCTTGACGAGAAACTCAGGGCGGTTTGGGGGTTCCGATCCGGAGAGCGTCGATCCGGTAGCAGATCTAGGCGGTCGATCGGTCTGGGCGGATATGCGGGAGTTACGATGGCGGCGACGCCACGATGGTCAGCTCCAGGGAGGGACGGCTCGCGGGGAAAATCGGAAAGGAGTGGCGCTGGAGGGAGCGTCATCCCGGCGGACGGTGCTCGCACGCGTGGATGGCCGGAAGACTTCGACGCGCCGGACGCGGAGGGCTCACCATGAGGGGTCGTGCGGATTGTCTCGGCCACTGCACGGGGACGGCCAGGCTGGTGTGGCTCGTGGCGGCCCCGGCTTGGTCGCCGGAAGCTTCGGGGACGCTGGCCTCTGGTGCGGTGGACGTGGTGGCTGGGTTGGTTGGCTCAGGGCTCGGCGGAGATACGGGAGGCGGCTTCCGACAGCGAGGAGGTTAGGTTCTGGAGTTTTTTGCTTGTGTCGTATTTGGGATGATGATGTCGAGGTGTCCAGAATGTTGGACACAGGATTTTATTGTGGCTGATTGTATTGTACGGGACACGAGATGAAAGAATTGGATGTTGACCAGGACACGGACACAGGGACACGAATTTGGTGATGGCTGTGATGTTTGTGTCGATCGTCGGGTGGGACTGGCTGGTTGTTGAAGGGTGGTGGTGGAGTTGTTGTTGTGACAGAGTAGGGGTGGATGCTGGTGTCGGTGGTGTTGCTCTGGGAAGTTGGCGGAGATGATCTGGAAGATTGGCAATGGTGACGGTGGCGATGGTGGATGGGTGTTCAGCAGGGAGGGGATAGGCAGGAAGCGGCTAAGGGGTTGAGGGATTCATTCTGCAGTACACGGGATGCATACTTATGTATAAGTTTTTCCTACAGATAACTATATATATTCTAGTTGGGATGCAGGAACTAGGATAAAGATAGGATAGGATTTGGTACTTAGCCAAACTAATTCGTTTAAAGTAAAAGAAATCTTATTTATAAATAAATTTATCTATCATTTATTAGTCATTGATAATAAAGAATATTTATTAAAAACTAAATAGTCCAAATTTATTCAATCCATGAGTCATCATGATAATTCAAAATAATATTTGTTATTACCAAAATAATTTGAACAATGCTCACTACCTATCAAAATAATTTAAAGTGTATATTTGATATCATCCAGTAAATTCTAAATAAATTAAGTGATCACTACAAGATCTTTAAAATGATATTCAATGGTATACAATAATTTAAACCATAAAATAAACCAAATAGTTAATTTCTACAAAATATCTATCATTATCAAATGACTTAATTCAAAATGAATAATCTTCCGAAATCATATGAATAATATTTAGAATATATTTTTGATAATAACTATTAGTTTAAATCATATACATGGTAATCTTAATCCAATAATGGGTTATACTAATAATTTAAAATATCTAATATTATCCAAGTAAATTTAATAGTATTTGATACTAGTGAAATCATTCAAAAATATATCGAGAAATAATTTAGGAAATTCTTATATCGATCAAAGTACGGATGCACTTCAATTCACTTTCGAGCCCATAGCTTTGTGAGTCCAAAATATAACAACATCCTCTTTATGATGCCGGTAATAATAATTGAGGACAAAATATTTTTATTGCAAGAAGTTAGTACCTACAAACCATTTTATTTTAAATCTAGTTTTGGTAACCGAAAAAAATCCTTAAATATCATTCACAAGTATCGACGAAAATTACCCTTTAGATACAAAATAATTTTTTTTGAAAATTTTGGAAAGAGGAGTTACAAATCTACCCACTTTAGGAATAAATTCGTCCTCGAATTTAAGGACTGCTAGGATAGGCTGACCTGGCTAATTTGTGGAATGGTAAGTAAATCGAACAATAGAGTAACATAGATGGAAGGAAAAGAAGGATTCTTTGATACAAACATTGATCAACTAGGGTGGAAGTGATGGGTAAAAGGCATGGTTTGATGTTGGAACCTTAGGCTATGGTCTTGAATCCTTAGAAAGATTTCTTCCTCGAAATTTCGAAAAGTACGGTTGGTCATGATTTAAGAATAAAACCAAGAAATGATATGATCAATGATCAAAATTTTTGGCTGATGCTAAACATGGAAAATCACTTAGATAAATTTAAGAAGTAGTCGCGATCAAGGCTACTCTTGGAAGTCATCTAAGCATGATCAAAATTTAAAAGTTGGTACGAGCATGAACAAGATCACAAATAGTCGTGATCACGTGAAATAAAACTTATTTAAAATGTGGGCACGATCATGATTTAGTCATCAAATTTTTTTTTTCAAGATCAAACAAAATTGAAATCATTGCGGTACGAATAAATAGTTAAGCAAAATTATTTAGGCATGATTATAGAATCGAATTCTAGGATAACATGCGAATTGGCACGATTGAAATAAAATTGAATAGTCTAGTTGTGATTGAAGGGTCGTTAAGGATGATCAAATCGAAATCGTTCTAATACGATCGATTGGGTAAGCATTATCATAGAATCGTAATCTAGGGGTGATTATGAATCTGGTGGAAGAAAATTAAATTAGGTTTAAAAGATGACGATTCAAAAATAGGAAGATATGGAGGAAAAGAACAATCAGTCTATTGAGAAGTTGGTAACTAGGAATAATGCACAAATCGATTTAGAAACTTTATAGTCGTATGCCAATAAAGGACGTAGCCTATATGGTATTCGAATATCGTAAACATATCTGAAATCGTTTTACCGAGAATTTATGCCTCGCCAGTGTACAGCTAGCTGCAATAAACTCTTGGTTCCACGACTCAAATAAGGATACGGTAATGAATACCCTATCAACTCTATCCAATCTTGACATAATAATTCAAGGATGAAGATAGGGCAACTAAGCTATAGTTTTAATGACATTCGATAACTCACGCTTACCTGAAATTATTTCAACTTAGGGAACATGCCACGCCAGTGCGCTGCTGGTTGCAATGAACCCGCAGTCTCGATAATTCAAATAAGTGACGACAGTGCGCTGTTGTCTTGTCATCGCAAGTCAACGAACATTCTTTTAACTATACTTTGTGAAATTTCAAAGGAGGTTCTAGAATTTCAAACAAGTTCCAAGAGAGTGTAAGTATCCGTCTTTCCGGTATGAATATCAAGTCTTGAAAAGAAAGTAATTAGTTAGGAAGGATAACTCTTGAATCCAAAAACTTAACTTAAGATTAAAGTATAGACAATTGAGTGAGAAATTATTTAAAAAGATATAATCTCTTGGGTCCAAGGAAAATATAAGTGATACAAATGCATGATATGGCGATGTTTAGGGAAGACATAAGATAAAGTTGTACAAATTGTCATGATTATGGAGAAAATGACTGAAGGCAAAAGAAATATAAACTTTAATCTATATTTCTCTAATATTCAAGATCGAGGGAAATATGTATAAAGCACTATGCCTACTTATTACGAATATATTCATACACAAGTATAGTCTGAATAAATCCTGAAATATCATTTTAAGGAAAGGTTATCCTACTCCAATTCAAATACAAATTCAAATAAGAACAACACATCTATTATATCCAATATACAATTTATAAAAATTATTCACAAGACCAAAATGGACTATCAATACGTATACACATCCATATATCTACATGGATGTCGTTGGTCGCACTATATGACTGCCAGGGCTTAGGTTGCGTTCGGGTTAGTTTAGAACAACCGGGTCTTCTAAAAGTCGTATTTAAATAACTAATTAAATTATTTATAGAGGTCAAGGCACAACTTTGCCTGGTTTTTCTAGCTCGGACACACCTATGGCTCGGTCTTTCATACCATAACTAATACATTAGTCAAAGCATGTCACTGCACTATCCGTGCCATCACTTCTAGTCATTTGGCACTCCAAAATTTAACCATGACTATGATGTTACATAATAGTAAATAATTAAATTAAAAAAAATTTCTAAAATTCTAAAAATTATACTTAATTCAAATAAGTAAACAACAAAATTCCGGAAAGAGGGTCGTGAATCTACCCTCCTTCAGAAATGCTTTCGATTCAGAATACGATAGTGCATCCTTCTTCGAAAAATTATCTAACATGATTTAGAATTCAATGAGGCCTATGTAGCAACCTTAACTACCCAAATGTCAAATTAAATTAGGGACTCCTAATCCTAATCATTCTCTTAAAATTGATTTACTCCTAGTTGTGAATGAGCATTTCCTAGTCGCAGGCTTGTAGTAGTACGACTAACTTAAGTACTACCACAAGTTCGCAATCTTTTGCAAAAACTGACCTGCATGGGCCACCACAAAAACTTGTCACGACCCGCACCCGCTTTTCGGATACGAGACGTGTCCAAGCCAGCCTACGTCGCAGAGTCGGCGGTAGAACGCTGTCAAGCCCACAAGAAATAAATGCTCAAATAAAACAATATTTGCTGCTCATTCACATTTCTACATTTATTACAACATGTATAATTAAAGAAAACACAAGATTTTACAATTAATGAAATGATACAAATGCTTTCTATTGCTAGGTTGTCTTCAGCATACCCAAGTCTTCCCCAGTGCTAAGAGTGATAGTGGCTAAACCTGAAAAATATTGGTTATCCAGTCAGGATTAGAACAAGTACACAAACCGACGGCAATGCAAAACACAATAGAATTAACAAGACATGAAAATAGCATATGAGATATGAAAGCTGTAAGAAAACTGATGACATAGCACGATAGAGAAATAAACAAGGAAAAACTAATAAAAGACATCTATCTAGGTGGTGTGAAATATCTGTTTCGACATGTGAACGGCTAGGGGGTAAATACGGCTCACTGTACGTGTCATGTGCAGCTGCTATCGTTCAAGAATAGACTCATGGGAAAGTTCTGGGTAGTCCACATGTCTACTAAGATATTTCCCCTCCCGACTACTCCGTGTGACGTGCGTGTCAACAAGCAGCAAGATATATGTATAGACATGAAATGAAAAGACTACTATGAATCGAAAAGCAATCAGAAAGTGCACTTGCCTGAGGTCCTTAGCTGGTGAAACCAATTATACCATTTACGTCCAGATTAGTCCAGTTGGAAAGGGTCGATGTGAATGGTCCACAATTGGCAAAAGAAATGGAAATACGATTAGTTGTGCTTAACATTCTAACCAAGAAGGGAAATTGTTTTAAGAAGGATTTTAATCCTTTATATATGAAATACTTATAACCATAATAAATGCTTGTTTTCATAGAAGCCCCAAAATATTTATTTGTTACAACTATTATTTAGTAACTATAATAGTAACTAGTAATTACAATAATAATGATTCTAATATTCATAAACTACAATCCCAGCCCATCAACATTTTCCTTACCAATTAATTAAAAATATATTTTATACATATGAATAATATTAACTATACAAGTAGTATTATACATAATACAAATATTAACATAATATTTACAAGATACCATAAAATACTACCTGTTTTATAATAAAAATTAGAATATAACTATTATATGTTATTATAACAAATTACCATCATTAACTATAATTATTATATGTTAAAAAACTACTCTTTTATTCCTCCTTCGTTTTTCGTTCCCCATTAACAAAAGAATTTAACTGTCCTCTTTACTCTTTAAAAGAGAAAGACTTTTACTCTTTCAAAGAAAGAGAGTGGTGCTCCCATTACAAACAACCAAAAATAAACAATCATTTAAAACCCCAAATAGGAATGGAGCTTCTCTCTCCAAACTCTGGAGTCCAGAGAGCTCCTTCTCTAAGAAGGAAGGGGAAAGAACAGAGATCGAGGAAGAGAGGTGGAGAAAGCTCACCGGACTCGGCGGGGCACGGTTCGTCGGCGATGGGTTGCGGAGGCTCGGCTCTCTCTCCGTGAGCTTGCTCGTACGATGGCGCCGGCGGACACGAAGAGACGGAGGAACTCCAGATCTGGCTGGAGCGCTACCGTCGGCCATTCGAAGGTGGGCGGAGAGGCGCGCGCGCCGTCCGACGGCTGGACCGGCGCCGGAGGAAAGGGGTGTCGCTGGAGCACGGTGGTTCTGTGGCTCGCGGCGGCGAGTCAAGGCGGCGGTGGCTGAACGGGGCGGTGGCTTGACGAAAAACTCAGGGCAGTTTGGGGGTTCCTGTCCGGAGAGCGTCGGTCCGGTAGCAGATCTAGGCGGTCGATCGGTCTGGGCGGATATGCGAGAGTTACGATGGCGGCGACGCCGCGATGGTCAGCTCCAGGGAGGGACGGCTCGCGGGGAAAAATCGGAGAGGAGTGGCGCTGGAGGGAGCGTCATCCCGACGGACGGTACTCGCACGCGTGGATGGCGGGGAGGCTTCGACGCGCCGGACGCGGAGGGCTCACCACGAGGGGTCGTACGGATTGTCTCGGCCACTGCACGGGGACGGCCAGGCTGGTGTGGCTCGTGGCGGCCCCGGCTTGGTCGTCGGAAGCTTCGGGGACGCTGGCCTCTGGTGTGGTGGACGTGGTGGCTGGGTTGGTTGGTTCGAGGCTCGGCGGAGATACGGGAGGCGGCTTCCGACAGCGAGGAGGTTAGGTTCTGGAGTTTTTTGCTTGTGTCGTATTTGGAATGATGATGTCGAGGTGTCCAGAATGTTGGACACAGGATTTTATTGTGGCTGATTGTATTGTACGGGACACAAGATGAAAGAATTGGATGTTGACCAGGACACGGACACAGGGACACGAATTTGGTGATGGCTGTGATGTTTGTGTCGATCGTCGGGTGGGACTGGCTGGTTGTTGAAGGGTGGTGGTGGAGTTGTTGTTGTGACAGAGTAGGGGTGGATGCTGGTGTCGGTGGTGTTGCTCTGGGAAGTTGGCGGAGATGATCTGGAAGATTGGCAATGGTGACGGTGGCGATGGTGGATGGGTGTTCAGCAGGGAGGGGATAGGCAGGAAGCGGCTAAGGGGTTGAGGGATTCATTCTGCAGTACACGGGATGCATACTTATGTATAAGTTTTTCCTACAGATAACTATATATATTCTAGTTGGGATGCAGGAACTAGGATAAAGATAGGATAGGATTTGGTACTTAGCCAAACTAATTCGTTTAAAGTAAAAGAAATCTTATTTATAAATAAATTTATCTATCATTTATTAGTCATTGATAATAAAGAATATTTATTAAAAACTAAATAGTCCAAATTTATTCAATCCATGAGTCATCATGATAATTCAAAATAATATTTGTTATTACCAAAATAATTTGAACAATGCTCACTACCTATCAAAATAATTTAAAGTGTATATTTGATATCATCCAGTAAATTCTAAATAAATTAAGTGATCACTACAAGATCTTTAAAATGGTATACAATAATTTAAACCATAAAATAAACCAAATAGTTAATTTCTACAAAATATCTATCATTATCAAATGACTTAATTCAAAACGAATAATCTTCCGAAATCATATGAATAATATTTAGAATATATTTTTGATAATAACTATTAGTTTAAATCATATACATGGTAATCTTAATCCAATAATGGGTTATACTAATAATTTAAAATATCTAATATTATCCAAGTAAATTTAATAGTATTTGATACTAGTGAAATCATTCAAAAATATATCGAGAAATAATTTAGGAAATTCTTATATCGATCAAAGTACGGATGCACTCACTTTCGAGCCCATAGCTTTGTGAGTCCAAAATATAACAACATCCTCTTTATGATGCCGGTAATAATAATTCAGGACAAAATATTTTTATTGCAAGAAGTTAGTACCTACAAACCATTTTATTTTAAATCTAGTTTTGGTAACCGAAAAAAATCCTTAAATATCATTCACAAGTATCGACGAAAATTACCCTTTAGATACAAAATAAATTTTTTTGAAAATTTTGGAAAGAGGAGTTACAGCACCTATTTCTGTTTGGCGAAGCTTTTGAGACGCGCTCTCAGCCGAGGCCACGGATGGAAGAACGGATTGTCCAACAGAAAGACAAGACAATCTTGATACCAGATGTCTCCCGCTGTCTCCCCTTATCTCGATATGCTCATGCAAGCTATCCGAGGAAAATGGAATGGAATCTCACACCTTTTCAGGATGCCCGTCCAGGAAAGATTTATGTGAAGAAGGGGCCTAACAAGAAAGATATGTTCTACAGTTCTTCGGAACGATACAGTGTCTTGCTCAGAGGTTTAAAGCCCGGTTGTATTCCGTCGAAAAATTCTTCTTTGTTATTGCCCGTGAGAGTTCCAATATTCGCGAATGAGTTCGCGAAGGTCGAAGGGAAGTATCCAGATCAAGACCTCAGATTAACTGGACTGGTGAACCCAGACTATAAGAGATGGAGTTGTATAGCAAACTGGATTTTGACTAAGTTTGAAGACAAACTTCAGCAGATTAACTTGTATCAAGCAGTGCATGCCACTGTTTACGGTTTTGCCCCCAATCCGTATCTATTTCTGGCTCTAGCAGAAAGATACAACTACAGGACAGGGACTTTTATGACTCCCTGCGGAGAGATCGGGTTTGCCCTTCACGAGATGCAGTACATCTCTTATCTGCCGATGGGGGATGCCCCGTATGAGGAATTTGTTCTAACTAATGATGAGTTGGACAAACTTCAAAAAGAGAACGCAGCCATGGTAGAAGTTTTCGAAGAACTGCTGTGTCATTATAAAATCTGCTCTTTGTTTTACAAAAGTGGTATATCTGGTACCTGCTATTCATCCAAATGGTTGCCTTATCTGTTCCTCAACCATATTGAAGAAAAGAAGACCAAGGAATATGACAACTGCTATCCCGACTTCTTTAAACCACTGAGCAGCACTGAGGTGGTGAAGTTAATGGAGAGAAGTGGTGACTTGGATGTCAAGGTCAAGGACGATCATCAATGTCCTCCTCTAAAGAAAGGAGACATTCTCGAGAGTTATATGAGAGTGGGATATCGATTTATGTCAAAAGAAGCCCAACTGGCAGGTTTTTTGACATATTGGCTCCGTCGATTCGTTGTTCCCGGAGCAAGTGCCGTAGACCGCTTCCATCGCGGTGTTCTTTTTGCTGCCGTTCGATTAGTCTTCGGCTACAAGATGGATATCTTATCGGCGATGACTTATAGAATGAACGCCAGTATATTTTGTTTGCAAAAACAAAAGTATAAAACTTTATTGATACAAACTTTATAAAGATTACAAGAATTCTGGGAAAGTACAACTGTAGGAATCCAATCTAGAAGACGATTGCTTTATTCCTTGGACGATGTGAACTTTGAAGACGGTAGCCTCTGAAGTTGAAGTTGAAGGCAAAAGCCTCGGAAGTTGAAGGCAAAAGCCTCAGAAGAATGCAGCAGCACTCGGGCAAGAACTCCTGAACTCTCTGGTATTTCTGAACTTTATGTCTGATCTCCCTCTCTGATCTCCTTGAATGAAGACTTGAAACTCTATTTATAGAGTCTGGAAATAACTAATTTTTAGTTATTCTGGATGGCGAAAGTTGGATTGCGCAGGAACTGGATTGCGCAGCATCAGACTGTGCAGGCAGTTGTCTGGTCATAGGCTGACTGTCTTGGACACATGGCATCATTTGATTGAAATGCGCATGATCGTGTGAAGATGGTTGCCACGTAACAAGTAATTGATGGCATGAATGCCACGTGTACTTTTGTCAATTGTCAGGATGAAGTGCGCCACATGAATTGTGCTGGCTTCGGATTGCACAGATATTGAATTACGCAGGCACTGGATTGCGCTGCATGTACAGCTGTCTTCGAGCACTGTCACGACCCGCACCCACTGTTGGGGTACGAGAACGTAACAACGCCCAACCTACGCCGCAGTATCGGCGGTAGAACGCTGTCCTAGGTCAATCATCTAACAATATAAAAGTACCTGTACAGTTTATACTCTCCGAATGGAGGTGACATAACAATATACATCTCAATCACATCTAGGGTAGAAGAATGAGAGACAGATAGATAGATAGTAACTCAAGAGAACAGTATCATAGATGAATAAGTCTAAGTGTCTAGTACAACACAATATCCAGAACTGACAACTCATAATACAAAAAGTCTAAGAGTCTATACATCTCCACATCTCAAAATACAACACAGAAAGTGAGACAAAATATAAATATAGAAAGACTGCCTAGACTAAACTGGTCTAGACTACTGGAACAACATCCTCAGCTGCAGGTGGATCCTGCTGAGGGTCCACAACATAAGTATCATCTAGTCCTGCTCCATAATAGGTAGTCACCAGGGCCTCATCCTCATCCTCTGTAATATTTTCAACAGGTCCAATCAGGACGGGAACGAGCACAAAACATCTCACACAGTGCATATCATGTTAGGAAATACGATACAGACAATAGAGTAAGATACATGAACTGCTGAAAGGAAATATACGCT
This sequence comes from Iris pallida, assembly GCA_029216955.1. Taxonomy (NCBI): domain Eukaryota; kingdom Viridiplantae; phylum Streptophyta; class Magnoliopsida; order Asparagales; family Iridaceae; genus Iris; species Iris pallida. Next base: position 1,160,120 of record JANAVB010010999.1, on the reverse strand, counting down.
GTAAAAGAGATAGCTGTAATGAAATATCTACTGTATATAGAGAACTGTAAGTGACTAGTGATGTAGAGCACAAGATAGGCATGTGAATGGCTAGAATTTGCACATGATTACACTACTGAGTTTGCACATGATTACACTACTTTGGAATTATTCACATGACCACTTCTACTCCTCCGTACCCCAATCAATACACAAGGATCTATACAGGTTACGTTATTGTACATGATATCACATGGGGCCCATGAAAGGGTGCACATGATAGTATACATGAGAGCTCAGTAAACATGAGAGTACATGATCACATGAGTGCACATGAATAATGGAAGCATAGGAGTACATGATGATAGTGAAACACACATAACATGAAGTACCCGATGCTCCCGAGGGGGATAACATCTCATGTAAAGATCCATATAGTACCAATCCGTGTTACCAACGTGACAGCAACAAGTAAAGTAATCTAGAGCGAGAAGTAAAGCCTGAACAAGTATGAAACGGTCAGAGAATGTACTCGCCTGATAACTGAATGTCTGAAGAGGATATAATCTCTGAGAAGAGGTGTCTGGCTCCTAATCAGAGCAATACAAGTCACAATGTATCCACAATGGTAAAAATAAAGTATACAATGCATACTACATGATTCTAGGTCAATCTGGTCAAAAAGTCAACTCTTGGTCAACTCTAATAGTCAAACTAAGTCACAGGAAGTCATACTAAGTCAAATAAGGTCAAACAAGATCAAACAAGGTCAAACAAGTTAAGTTATCTAGGGTTTAGTCAATCAATGGTCAGACTAGTCAAATACTAGTCAATATGGTCAAGCTAGGTCAATCTAGACTATCTAAGGTACTACACCATAAGGTTAAGGTATAACCAATACCTATACAAGTATACCACATATAAATACATATATATATAATACCAACCTTAATCCTATATTCAAGCTAATCCCATATTCCAATCTCAAGTCATGACTCAACTCTAAGTATCTAACTTAACCCCATACATATCTTATCTACATAGGTCTTCCACAAAACCCAAGTCATAATAATATACTTATATATAGGTCAAACCTAAACCAACTAGTTAATAGCCTAGGGTTTAGTCAAATCTTAGTCAATAAGTCCTTCTATGTTCATCCAAGCCATTTTTAGGTAAATTTGGTCATGGTTGACCCATAGTTGACTTTGGTCAACAATGGTCAATTATCTAGTCAAGGCTAGGTCAATACTAGTTAAACTAGTTAGGGTTTTAGTCAAACTAGTCAAACTAGTTATTTTAGGTCATTCCTAGTCATTTCTAGGTTAACTAGGTCAACTTTGACCTAAGGTTGACTTTGGTCAACCCTTAGTCAACAAGGGTTTCTAGTAGGGTTTTGGCCTTTAGGGTTAACCCCAGCCATAGGCCAATAACCTTGGCCATAGGCCATAGCCTTGGTTTCCACATAAACCTATAACTAAAAGTCTCATATATATATATCTATACATATAGTCATACACTATTAAACCTACTACCCACATGCCCATATATGAATATCATATATAATACAACCATATGTATATAATACACTACATATACATATAGAGACCTAATACAATATACATATATATCATGTATATATATATATATATATATACAATACATATATATATATATATAACTATACATATATTACATATATATATATATAGAGGGAAGGGAAGAGAGAGAGAGAGAGACAGTGAGACAGTGAGAGAGAGAGGGACAGTGAGAGAGGGCTGGACAGTAGGGGAATGGGGGGTTCCTGATTTCTGGAACCAAAGTCCAGCCCCCAATTACACACACACACAATTCATATATACATATATGTATATATACATAACTATACGTACACACAACCAATTAGCCCCAAATTTCACCCACACTCACATATACATATATACTACGTATTTACATACTAAAATACATTAATACAATATATTAAAACAGATCAAAATAGGTTTGAAATTCGATTTCTGCAAAACTGGAAAATCCTAAACCTGGAACTAAAGGCTGTGCATAGGTAACTAGGGAAATCCCGATTTCACACGAAAAACGAGCTAAGGCTCAAATATCTAGGTTGGTAACTGACACCCCATAGATACCCTAGTGTCCTAGGTGCCTGACACGACACTATGACACAGTTTCACGTGTCCAAACTCACAAAAACCACACTCGGGTAAATTCCTGATACACCCACGCGTGCACAGCGTCGTGCACGCGTGCAGTTCACTCTAGGACACGACACACGTATCCATGTGTCTCGTGCTCGTGGGGGAAAGTTCGCCTAGGGGTCTACTAGGTGTCCACTAACCTGATTCGTGTCCAAGTGTGTCCGTGTCCGAGATACGAGCACGTATCAGTAGCTCTGATACGTGTGTGCGCAGTATAGTGTAGGGTCATTGCGAGTGTGATTTCTCACTCGACACGACACCAACGTGTCTGAAACTTTGGAAGGGGTGTGTCAGACACTACCCCAACCCTCAGGCCAAGTTTCGTGTGTCCACGTCGCGTGTCGTGTCCGCACGAGAAGTCTGGTAGCAGGGGAGGCTGCACAGTCTCGTGCGCGCGTGTCGAGGGGTCGTGTGCTCCACACGGGGCACGTGGGGCCACGTGCTCGTGTCAGGGGGTCGGCCTAGGGTCTAGGTTTGTGTCCTCGTGTCTGTATTGTGTCCACGACACGTGTGGACACAATACAAAGTGTCAAACACCCACGTGTTTACAGTGTGCACAGTGTTTCCAGTGTGTTAGTGTAGTGTTTTGACAGTGGGTTCGTATCCAGTTTTGGACACGAACAGTGTCCAAAGTGTGCTCAGTCGGTGGGGGATGTGACCTAGGGATCTAGGGCTACCCAAAAGTCAAATTTGTTTTACAAAAACACAACATTAAACCCTAAGTGACATTTCACCAAACACAGTTTTAAACACACAGATACGTGTCCGATACGGACACCAAACCACATAAAAATCCTACCAAACTTGACCTACATGACCATGGTATCCTAATGCATGCAACCATGAAGAAAAATCACTATTTTGATAGGGTTTAGAACACTTTACCTATATGTGCAAAATCATGAAAATCAACCTTCTAGGGGGGTTTCCTCTTCACTTTGGGGTGTCCAAATCCTTGTGCAACCTTGCTACTAAGCCTCCTTTAGCATCCTCAAGTGTAGGGGGTTCCAACGCAACAAACGGGGCTCAATTTGGTGAAGGAATGAAGAAGTTATGGCTTTGTGAAGTTGAGGGAAAAATGGGTTTTCAATACATTGAAAATGAGGCTCTTTGTGAAGATGGGGGTGTTCATATAGGGGGGGGGGCATGCTTGGCCGGCCATGGGGGTTGGTTTAGGGTTAGGATCAATGGTTGTGGGCTCTCCAACAAGTTTCAAAGCTATCCTATGGCTAGGATTCATTCTACATAACTTTATGTAAAATATCTAAATAAAATATCTAATGTAAATATCTAACATGAAATATCTAGATATTTAGCTCTAACATTACTTTAGTTAAACCCATCTAACTTAGTCTCTAGGTCATGACTAACATCTAGATTAGGGCTAAACTAGGTTAGTAACTAACATGACACTAATCAATTAATTAAATAATAATAATTCACATAAATCCAAATAATTCCAAATAAATCCTAGAAAATTACCAAAATACCCTTTAGGCTAAAAATCACTAATTTGGTGTTCTAAGCCTATGGCTAAGCTCTCATGGGCATGGCAACTTCTAGGTTAGAGAAAACTAGGGTTTACACTAAGGTTTACTAACAAAGTCACAAAGTCATGAGTCATGACTTAGCATGACTTTAGAAATGGTTTAACTTAATTAAAATCACCAGAAAATCATACCATGACTAAAATACCATTAATAAATAATAGAAAATAATAAATTTTCAAAAATCCCCAATTCCAGAAAACAGGGTGTTACAAGTCTACCCACCTTAAAATAATTTCGTCCTCGAAATTTAGATGGTCGTACTCCTTATAGGTCAAACCTCCAACAATCAAGGACGAAGCCACTACCTAGGCAACATACAATGTCAACAAGCAAAATATGGGTAGTAAACCTATACTGGGTTATGTCCAAAAATTAGCTGGCAGTTTCAGGTCATAAGGTGTCCTTAATTCAAATCGAAATCAAGTAACTCCATAGGGTAAATCAGGATGGAGCCTCGGGTCAAGAAGATCGTACTAAGCAAATGAAGCACACAATGGTATGCCTGAGTGGGACACTAAGGTCATGGGTGTAGTATGTCATGTCTAGGTCATGTATGTGAAGTCAGTTTTGAGAAAACAACTAGTCTTGTGCTCCAAATTTAAAAGTCACGGTAATGTGTCTACGGTGATCATAATTCAGAGTGGGAAGGTCTATGGCCTAAATTGAACCAAAATCGTGATAAAATAGTGGTACCAGGGGGACAGGTTAAATGGAACAATATGTGGTCTCATCTAGGTGCACTAGTCATTCTAGATCAATACTGTCCTATGGTATCAAAATGTACAAGCAATCTAAGGTAATTGGGAAGGTAAGGAAAACAACAATCATCAAGGCTGTAGGGCCGTCTACCATCCTATATGAAAATTGGTTATTTAACAAGTAACTAAGAAATCATTAAAGTTATCCTTCCATAAAAAAGAAAATTGAAAATTTAGGTACAAACAATCACAATAGATTTTAGTCTTGACGCGATCTAAGTTGATCAATTTCAGGAAAAATAGAGATTTGGGCAAGATGGGAAACCAATGAAATTAAGTATGAGCACGAGCATCCAATGATGAAGATCCAGGTCATGATTAAATTTAATTCAACTGGATACGAATACGAGGTTCATAGGCGATAAATAATTCTAAGGAGAATTGTCAAGGCTGTTGTGGATAAGATTCTAGGGTAAGTTTAACTGTGTCCATCCACGTAGATTGATACATGAAAAAGCGAACCAAAGTGCAATAGGTTGATCAGACCATCATGCGCCGGTTCTGATTAGATAATATGTTAGTGGGTGTACACCCAATAAATATATCATGATCAAGCTTGAAAAGGATAAACTTGTAAAACTTAAGGATAAATTTATAGCATAAGATATAAGTAAGGGTGGAAATGATGAAAAAAAATACATAGTCCAAGATCCTTAACCAATCGGGTCAAGCATTCAAGGTAAGGTACAAGATTAAGTATTTAAGGATTCAAGCAGAACACCATCACATGCCAGATCGAAAGAATTGAGCCAAGGTGGATCTCTAATTGAAATAAGAATTAATTTAGTATCATGGCAGAGGTTATAGTTTAGCCATTTGACCAGAAAATCATATCAAGAAAATAGAGTACAAGGAGACGGGTTTTAGTGGGACATGGAATACCTACATGAAGGTAGGCTAGTCTAGGTCTTACATGTGAAGTTCGTTAGAAGGTAACAGCTAGTATTATACTCTGAATATCTAAGTCACGGTAAGGGACGTCCAATGATCTAGAATAGAAAGTGGAAGTTCAAGACGTGACAAATTGATGCAAAAATTGAAGAAGATCAAATTAACTCATGAAATAAAATTAATCAGGAATCTAGTAAATAATTTAGGAACACAGTCCTAGGGATAGATAGGCTACTAGATGAATATAGTTAGGGTTCGACCAATCAAGGTCAAGGTTAGAAGGTCTTAATGAGTCTTTATTTGAGGAAAAGTCGAGTAAGTCAGGTTTGGGATACAGTCACATAGATTGGTAGAAAGAGTTTAAGCAAGATGCAAAATAGAGAGGACAGTTCATTTTAATGAAAGGCAATTAGCAAGAGGATTAGATGGCAAGAAACAAATAAGAGTTTTCTCATAATTGTGATTGAGTACCCTAAAAATAAAAGATATTAATCTAACACTAAGAAATTAAAATCAACAACTACAAAAATTTCAAAATCATCAACTAATACCAGGATTCAAAGTTCTACGGTGAATCCTCCAAAACCAAATTCAATCAAAGGAAAAGGAGTTTAAATCGTAATTTCAAATGAGATTCTCAAGGGTCATCCCAGGAATCTCTCAAAGTATCCTAGCAGTGATTGAGTATCCATTCTCTCTAAGCCTATTCCTCTAATCCTATCGCAGGCTGTAGTGATACTCTAGTTCGAATATCACTACATAAACTCGACCTGCATGGGCCACCACTAAAAACGTGTCACGACCCGCACCCACTGTTGGGGTACGAGAACGTAACAACGCCCAGCCTACGCCGCAGTATCGGCGGTAGAACGCTGTCCTAGGTCAATCATCTAACAATATAAAAGTACCTGTACAGTTTATACTCTCCGAATGGAGGTGACATAACAATATACATCTCAATCACATCTAGGGTAGAAGAATGAGAGACAGATAGATAGATAGTAACTCAAGAGAACAGTATCATAGATGAATAAGTCTAAGTGTCTAGTACAACACAATATCCAGAACTGACAACTCATAATACAAAAAGTCTAAGAGTCTATACATCTCCACATCTCAAAATACAACACAGAAAGTGAGACAAAATGTAAATATAGAAAGACTGCCTAGACTAAACTGGTCTAGACTACTGGAACAACATCCTCAGCTGCAGGTGGATCCTGCTGAGGGTCCACAACATAAGTATCATCTAGTCCTGCTCCATAATAGGTAGTCACCAGGGCCTCATCCTCATCCTCTGTAATATTTTCAACAGGTCCAATCAGGACGGGAACGAGCACAAAACATCTCACACAGTGCATATCATGTTAGGAAATACGATACAGGCAATAGAGTAAGATACATGAACTGCTGAAAGGAAATATACGCTGTAAAAGAGATAGCTGTAATGAAATATCTACTGTATATAGAGAACTGTAAGTGACTAGTGATGTAGAGCACAAGATAGGCATGTGAATGGCTAGAATTTGTACATGATTACACTACTGAGTTTGCACATGATTACACTACTTTGGAATTATTCACATGACCACTTCTACTCCCCCGTACCCCAATCAATACACAAGGATCTATACAGGTTACGTTATTGTACATAATATCACATGGGGCCCATGAAAGGGTGCACATGATAGTATACATGAGAGCTCAGTAAACATGAGAGTACATGATCACATGAGTGCACATGAATAATGGAAGCATAGGAGTACATGATGATAGTGAAACACACATAACATGAAGTACCCGATGCTCCCGAGGGGGATAACATCTCATGTAAAGATCCATATAGTACCAATCCGTGTTACCAACGTGACAGCAACAAGTAAAGTAATCTAGAGCGAGAAGTAAAGCCTGAACAAGTATGAAACGGTCAGAGAATGTACTCGCCTGATAACTGAATGTCTGAAGAGGATATAATGTCTGAGGAGAGGTGTCTGGCTCCTAATCAGAGTAATACAAGTCACAATGTATCCACAATGGTAAAAATAAAGTATACAATGCATACTACATGATTCTAGGTCAATCTGGTCAAAAAGTCAACTCTTGGTCAACTCTAATAGTCAAACTAAGTCACAGGAAGTCATACTAAGTCAAATAAGGTCAAACAAGATCAAACAAGGTCAAACAAGTTAAGTTATCTAGGGTTTAGTCAATCAATGGTCAGACTAGTCAAATACTAGTCAATATGGTCAAGCTAGGTCAATCTAGACTATCTAAGGTACTACACCACAAGGTTAAGGTATAACCAATACCTATACAAGTATACCACATATAAATACATATATATATAATACCAACCTTAATCCTATATTCAAGCTAATCCCATATTCCAATCTCAAGTCATGACTCAACTCTAAGTATCTAACTTAACCCCATACATATCTTATCTACATAGGTCTTCCACAAAACCCAAGTCATAATAATATACTTATATATAGGTCAAACATAAACCAACTAGTTAATAGCCTAGGGTTTAGTCAAATCTTAGTCAATAAGTCCTTCTATGTTCATCCAAGCCATTTCTAGGTAAATTTGGTCATGGTTGACCCAGAGTTGACTTTGGTCAACAATGGTCAATTATCTAGTCAAGGCTAGGTCAATACTAGTTAAACTAGTTAGGGTTTTAGTCAAACTAGTCAAACTAGTTATTTTAGGTCATTCCTAGTCATTTCTAGGTTAACTAGGTCAACTTTGACCTAAGGTTGACTTTGGTCAACCCTTAGTCAACAAGGGTTTCTAGTAGGGTTTTGGCCTTTAGGGTTAACCCCAGCCATAGGCCAATAACCTTGGCCATAGGCCATAGCCTTGGTTTCCACATAAACCTATAACTAAAAGTCTCATATATATATATATATATCTATACATATAGTCATACACTATTTAACCTACTACCCACATGCCCATATATGAATATCATATATAATACAACCATATGTATATAATACACTACATATACATATAGAGACCTAATACAATATACATATATATCATGTATATATATATATATATATACAATACATATGTATATATATATATATATATATATATATATATATATATATATATATATATATATATATATATATATATATATATATATATATATAACTATACATATATTACATATATATATATATAGAGGGAAGGGAAGAGAGAGAGAGAGAGACAGTGAGACAGTGAGAGAGAGAGGGACAGTGAGAGAGGGCTGGACAGTAGGGGAATGGGGGGTTCCTGATTTCTGGAACCAAAGTCCAGCCCCCAATTACACACACACACACAATTCATATATACATATATGTATATATATACATAACTATACGTACACACAACCAATTAGCCCCAAATTTCACCCACACTCACATATACATATATACTACGTATTTACATACTAAAATACATTAATACAATGGATTAAAACAGATCAAAATAGGTTTGAAATTCGATTTCTGTAAAACTGGAAAATCCTAAACCTGGAACTAAAGGTTGTGCATAGGTAACTAGGGAAATCCCGATTTCACACGAAAAACGAGCTAAGGCTCGAATATCTAGGTTGGTAACTGACACCCCATAGATACCCTAGTGTCCTAGGTGCCTGACACGACACTATGACACAGTTTCACGTGTCCAAACTCACAAAAACCACACTCGGGTAAATTCCTGATACACCCACGCGTGCACAGCGTCGTGCACGCGTGCAGTTCACTCTAGGACACGACACACGTGTCCATATGTCTCGTGCTCGTAGGGAAAAGTTCGCCTAGGGGTCTACTAGGTGTCCACTAACCTGATTCGTGTCCAAGTGTGTCCGTGTCCGAGATACGAGCACGTATCAGTAGCTCTGATACGTGTGTGCGCAGTATAGTGTAGGGTCATTGCGAGTGTGATTTCTCACTCGACACGACACCAACGTGTCTGAAACTTTGGGAGGGGTGTGTCAGACACTGCCCCAACCCTCAGGCCAAGTTTCGTGTGTCCACGTCGCGTGTCCGTACGAGAAGTCTGGTAGCAGGGGAGGCTGCACAGTCTCGTGCGCGCGTGTCGAGGGGTCGTGTGCTCCACACGGGGCACGTGGGGCCACGTGCTCGTGTCAGGGGGTCGGCCTAGGGTCTAGGTTTGTGTCCTCGTGTCTGTATTGTGTCCACGACACGTGTGGACACAATACAAAGTGTCAAACACCCACGTGTTTACAGTGTGCACAGTGTTTCCAGTGTATTAGTGTAGTGTTTTGACAGTGGGTTCGTGTCCAGTTTTGAACACGAACAGTGTCCAAAGTGTGCTCAGTCAGTGGGGGATGTGACCTAGGGATCTAGGGCTACCCAAAAGTCAAATTTGTTTTACAAAAACACAACATTAAACCCTAAGTGACATTTCACCAAACACAGTTTTAAACACACAGATACGTGTCCGATACGGACACCAAACCACATAAAAATCCTACCAAACTTGACCTACATGACCATGGTATCCTAATGCATGCAACCATGAAGAAAAATCACTATTTTGATAGGGTTTAGAACACTTTACCTATATGTGCAAAATCATGAAAATCAACCTTCTAGGGAGGGTTTCCTCTTTACTTTGGGGTGTCCAAATCCTTGTGCAACCTTGCTACTAAGCCTTCTTTAGCATCCTCAAGTGTAGGGGGTTCCAACGCAACAAACGGGGCTCAATTTGGTGAAGGAATGAAGAAGTTATGGCTTTGTGAAGTTGAGGGAAAAATGGGTTTTCAATACATTGAAAATGAGGCTCTTTGTGAAGATGGGGGTGTTCATATAGGGGGGGGGCATGCTTGGCCGGCCATGGGGGTTGGTTTAGGGTTAGGATCAATGGTTGTGGGCTCTCCAACAAGTTTCAAAGCTATCCTATGGCTAGGATTCATTCTACATAACTTTATGTAAAATATCTAAATAAAATATCTAATGTAAATATCTAACATGAAATATCTAGATATTTAGCTCTAACATTACTTTAGTTAAACCCATCTAACTTAGTCTCTAGGTCATGACTAACATCTAGATTAGGGCTAAACTAGGTTAGTAACTAACATGACACTAATCAATTAATTAAATAATAATAATTCACATAAATCCAAATAATTCTAAATAAATCCTAGAAAATTACCAAAATACCCTTTAGGCTAAAAATCACTAATTTGGTGTTCTAAGCCTATGGCTAAGCTCTCATGGGCATGGCAACTTCTAGGTTAGAGAAAACTAGGGTTTACACTAAGGTTTACTAACAAAGTCACAAAGTCATGAGTCATGACTTAGCATGACTTTAGAAATGGTTTAACTTAATTAAAATCACCAGAAAATCATACCATGACTAAAATACCATTAATAAATAATAGAAAATAATAAATTTTCAAAAATCCCCAATTCCAGAAAATAGGGTGTTACAAGCACTGTGCGGCATAATAAACGAACAGTCTCCTCGTTCTTTGTGCTGTCAGTTGTCAGAAAGATTTGATTTTGTCAGATAATGATGACATTGCCATGTCAGCCTGCGCAGTTAAAAGTGTGTGCAGTCCGGTGTACACAATCGGAATGATGCACAATCTGATGTCTGCGTAATTCATTTGAAAGTTGTATTTCTTGATTTTCTAACTTTGTTGATAGGTGCAACTTAATTTTTTAGTACCTCTTGTATCAAGCAGTGTATGCCTCTGTTTACAGTTTTGCCCCCAATTCGCATCTATTTCTGGCTCTAGCAGAAAGATACAACTACAGGACGGGGACTTTTATGACTCCCTGCGGAGAGATCGGATTTGCCCTTCACAAGATGCAGTACATATCTTATCTGCCGATGGGGGATGCCCCGTATGAGGAATTTGTTCCAACTAATGATGAGTTGGACAAACTTCAAAAAGAGAACGCAGCCATGGTAGAAGTTTTCGAAGAAGTGCTGTGTCATTATAAAATCTGCTCTTTGTTTTACAAAAGTGGTACATCTGGTACCTGCTATTCATCCAAATGGTTGCCTTATCTGTTCCTCAACCATATTAAAGCTTTTAACAAAACCTTTAGTCCTTAGGACCAGGTTGATATGCTCTGCAGACACCGTCGTGAGCTTCACGCAATACTTGTTTTGCTTCATCACCAGCTAGACAGCGCAAGAGTAGGCCATCATAAGTCCGCCGGTAGAGAGTTTTGGTGGTCTGATTGTAATAGAATCGCAGAGACCGCCGACGAATACTCGTAGCCTCCTTGGAGTCTTCAGGGAGTATGTCATGAACTACGAAGTCGATGAAAGGAGTTCTCCAATCTTTACTGATAACATTGACTTCAGTAAGATTACTGAACTCAATATTACGATTGTTTTTGACACAGAACAATTCTCGATTAGAGATGACCACCACTTGTTGTCTTCTGATAGGGATGGCTAAGACTGCTGCAAGATTAGCCAAAGCATCTGCCTCAGTATTGCAAGCTCGGCGTATATATTCAATGAAGAAGGCTTTGAATGATGTAGCCATGTTGATTGCCGCTTCAAAGTAAGGCATTAGATCTTGATGGCGAACTTCATAGGATCCTCTAACTTGATTAACAACCAACTTGGAATCGCCATAGACTTCAAGATATTCGACGTCGAGTTGTTTGGCTAGCTGAAGGCCAATGAGTAGAGCATTGCACTCTGCCACATTGTTGGAGCAAGGCTCATCTAGGGAATAGGCTCTTTGGATAGCTGACCCGTTTGGAGAAACAAGGACAACTCCAACTCCTGCGACAATGGCACCATTGGGTCCAATCCTGGATGCACCGTCAAAGAATAGACGCCAAGTAGAAAATTCTTCGGAGACTGTATTAGATTCCAATGTCTCATCTGGAATCTCATCATAGAGTTTAGATATTTCTGGCACAGGATGAGCGGCTAAGAAATCTGCCAGTGCTTGACCTTTGACATACTTTTGAGGAACATATACCATGTCATATTGGGCTAGGAGAATGGCCCATGTAGCCAGCCGAGAATTGAGTGTGCTAGGCTTCTTCATGAGTACCCGAAAAAGGTTAACTCGAGATATGACATGAATAGTTTGGCCAATGATGTAATGCCGAGTCTTCTGAACAGCAAATATAAGAGCTAGGCATTCTTTTTCGACCGGACTATAACGGTGTTCAGCATTAATCATAGTACGACTGAGATAATAGATGGCTTGTTCGTGGCCTTCTTTGTTTTTTTAGGCAAGTAAAGCACCCAATGAATGATCTATAGCACGGACATACATTAAAAATGGTATACCAGAGATTGGTGGTACCAGGACTGGTGGGTTCATGAGATACCGCTTTATGTCGTCAAATGCTCGTTGACATTCTTCGGTCCAAATGAAAGAAACACCCTTCTTCATGAGTTGAGTGAATGGTCTGCAGCGTCCAGACAGATTCGAAATAAATCTTCTGATGTACGCAAGTCGACCTTGGAATCCTCGTAGCTCTTTTAGGTTGCGTGGAGGACGCATCTCTTGAATGGCTTTGATCTTCTCGGGATCCACGTGTATATCCTTAGAGGTAATGACGAAGCCGAGAAATTTGCCACTAGAGACACCCAAGAATGACTTGGTGGGATTCATTTTGAGTTGATGTTGGCGCATAAGATTGAAGATAGTTCTCAAGTCTTGGATGTGATCTTCCTTTAGACGATTTTTGACAGCAATATCGTCAATATAGCATTCGACAGTCTTGCACAGATGATCTCGAAAGATGGTACTCATGGCTCGTGGGTATGTTGCACCAGCGTTCTTGAGACCAAACGACATCACAGTATAACAATAGACTCCACGAGGAGTGCAGAAAGAAGTATGCTTCTCATCTTCAGGATGCATCCAAATCTGATTGTATCCGGAGAATCCGTCCATGAAAGATATTCTTTCGAACCCACAAGTGTTGTCAATCATGACGTCCGTGATAGGGAGAGGAAATTCATCTTTTGGACATGCTTCATTAAGATCCCGAAAGTCGATGCAGACTCGAACTTTGCCGATTTTCTTTAGAATTGGGACAACATTAGCTACCCAATCAGGATGCTATTTTTCTCGAATAAAGCCACAAGCGATGAGCTTCTTGACTTCATTATCGATTGCGTCCATCATTTCTGGCTTGAAACGCCGTTGTTGTTGTTTGATCGATTTTGCATTCGACAGGATGTTCAGCTTGTGAGTAGCAACTTTAGGATCTAGTCCTGGCATGTCTTCATAACTCCAGGTAAAGACATCGATGTATTCTTTAATCAAAAGAATTAATTCTTGTTTGTCTGCCTCTGAAAGGTTCTTGCTGATGAATATTGGACGAGGTAACCCGCTCTGCCCTACGTCAATCTGAATTAATTGATCTTCGATAGAAGGTTCTCTTTGTTCGAATCAGAGTTCCCATTGGGTATCCATTCGTTGAGCCCAAGGATCTGTTTCAGAACTTTCTTCAACATCCTCGTCATAGCCTTCTGAAAGTTCAACGGAGACCATGTTAGAAGATACAATCAGCCGATGAACTTGACCAATGCTGGTGTCAGAATCCCATGATCTGGAATCAGAAGAGTTAGAACGCTCTTCACTATCAGATTCAGAGCCTGCTGGGGATAATAATGGGGGAGAAGCATATCCAAGACCTCTTTTGGTCCTGCTGTAGTACATCTCTGACTTTCCTTTCGGAACAGCCGTACGGAGAGGAGTTTTTCTACCCTTACCGTAGTTGAGGCCACTCTTGAAGTCGTAACCCATCTTTCGGATGATGTCTTTTGATTGCTGACTGTAACGACGGAATTGAAGATGCCCCATGTCGTTAACTTTGCTATCATCCGTATAACTGAATTGTTGTTCCGATCTTTTACTAAAGAGTATTGGATTTTCACCTTTCTTACGAGCGGGAACAATATGATATGAATCCTTTGAGTATTCACATGAAACTTCTGTTTGAAGAGATTGCACAACTCCCATTGTAAATGACTGATAGCTATCTAACATATCCAAATAGCATTTAGTATGATAAATGACATCAGTATACTGGAAAGTAGGTGCTTTTTTATTGATTTGTACATTAGTATTTACAGCAGGACCTTTAGCCTTAGCAGGCTTAGTCAGATTGATTACAAGAGGGGAAGAAGAAGAACGTGGAGGAGGGTTGGCTTTGTTACGACGGAGGTCGATAACAAGCGGCTCAGAGGAGATGAGCTCCCTTTTGTCCTTGTTATGAGTTAAATCAATAACAAGGGACTCAGAAGAGGTGAGCTGCCTTTTTTCCTTGTTACGACGTAAGTCAATAACAAGCGGCTCAGAAGAGGTGAGCTCCCTTTTATCCTGATCATCATCAATAGATTATTTTTGAACTGGCAAGTGAATAGCCAGTGGCTTGGAGGATTGAGGACGAAAAACACGCCCTTTGACAGGAATGGTGAGGGTGTCATTAGGCACTGTTTCTTGCTCTTCTTCAGTGTCCAGAGATAGGAAAACCTTCATGAATTCGTTCTTGTACATACGTGCATCATTGCAGTATGCTTCAATGCCTTTAAAAGGATAGAGATCAGCAACCTCCTTTTGCACCTCTCCATTGTCATCAACATATTTAAAACATTGATGGAGAGTCGAAGGGACAATGTTATGCTCATGCAGAAATGGTCTTCCCAGCAAAGCATTGTAAGAACAACCATGGTTATCAATGATGTAGAAGGTAACCTTTGTGCGAAGATTGCCTATTTGGAGTTATAGACGAATCTTGCCTAGAGGTTCACTCCTTCCCTGGTTGAACCCAAGGATGGTGGTGATTGTACTGGAGAGACTATGCACTGGGATCTTTAGTGCATCCAACATTGTCTTCGACATAATACTGAGGGCAGACCCTGGATCTATCAGGATACGATCGACTTTCATCGAGTCGACATATCCCGTATAGTAGAGAGGACGATCGTGCCTGTTGTCTTCTATCAACATGTCATCTTGAGTGAAAGTTATGTTTGGAATTAACTCCAACACACTATGACAATAAAGACAAGAGACTGGTTCTGCTTCTGGCTTCTTAAGCAGGGCTAGACAGGTTTCTGCTTGCATAAGAGCCTCACTCAGAGTTTCTCGAGCCTCTTTGGAGAGGTGCAAGAGCTCGAAGATTGACAGCCGGGCCGGTGTATTGGCTAATTGAGCCAAGATATCAAAGTTGTAAGGCTTTTCAAGTCCGGAAGGAGATGACTTCTTCAAAGGTTTGTCGAAGCGGACTTACTGTTTACCTTTGTCAGCGGCCGTCGGTTTGGGAGGAATGGGTACTACAACCGATGAGGAAGCAGTAGGAACATCTTCAGTAGAAGCAGGCTACACTGGAGCAGGTTCAGAAGAAGAAGAAGCAGGATTCTCTTAGGTTTCGGGGTAATCCTTCAGATAGGCTTTCCCTGATCTGGTGCCCAGCAGGATTTCTTCATCAACTATGGGGTCAAAAGATACCATATTACAAATCTTTGTCTTGCCTTTAGAACGATCCATCTTCCTGGAGGAAGAGAGAACTTCGAACTCTGAAGCAAGATCCGGATGAATCCACATAATCTTGTCATTGTCAAGAGACAAGGGGACGAGACCTTCACTTCGTGGAGGAGGGAGATTCTCAATCTCGAGAGTAGCTTTGGGAATAGGAATGACGCCATGTTGCACCATCTATGGCAGAAAGTCACCGAATTGGACTGAGACCATATTTGCGGTAACGGTCTTCTCGTATTGTTGCAGAGTGACGACGCCAGCGTTAACCAGCTCCTGGATTTTGCCTTTGAGCACATAACATGCTCGAGTGGGATGTCAGATGAACCTGTGATAAACACAGTACTTGGGATGATCAGTCTTACCGACTTTATCGGGCTTCTTGGGATCTGAAAGTTGGATTTTATTGCTTTTGATTAAGCAATCAAAGATGCTAGCAGTGTCATTCTTGTCAAAGGAATACTCTACTTTAGGACGAGGTTCTCACGGTGGAGGTGCTGAAGGAGTAGAAGTGGACGTAGGAGGAGCTACGTTAACCGCCAGAGATTCTTTGTTCTTGTTCAAATTAATGTTCAAAGTTTTTTTGGTTTGCGGTTGTTCTGGCGATTGCCACCACCTGATGTTTGATGTTCATCCCGATCGGGGTTAGACATTTGTACCCCTAGCGGCTTGAATTTGTCGGCGCTAACTTCAGCGGCTTTAGTGTTGACAATAAAGGATGGCCAATCTTGGAACTGAGTAGACCCCATCCACATGCTGATGATGGGCAATAGATTTGCCTTGCAGGTGTCTATGGTGACAGCGGCTGGAGTTCCAGGAGGTATTTTCAAAGCTTCCCGTCGGAACCTTTCAATGAAACTCTCAGCAGTTTCATTATGCTTTTATTTGATTTTATTGAGGGCTGACATAGTCATGTCATTGATCCCCTCATAAAATCGTTCCAAGAAGATTTGCTTTAAGCCAGAGAATGAGGTAATACAACCATCGGGCAAGCTTCTATACCAATCGTATGCTACGCCAGCTAAACAGCCGACGAATACTCTAGTAAGAAGAGCGTCATTTGGTTGAAGTTGGACAGTCATAACCTCAAAGTGGTTGATGAACTGACTGGGAGATGTGCTACCATCAAACAGCGAAATAGTTGGGATCTTGTACTTCAGAGGAAACGGGACTTTCTTCCACTCAACTGGGTAAGGTTGCTTGATCTCCAACCTTTGCAAGTTGTCTTTCTCCTTGAAAGCTTCGAACTGAGTTCGCAATAGTTTGACAGCTTCATTGGCATCTTCCACTGATGTAGAAGGAGCAGGCTGAACCACGGTGTTAGGAGGAGGAACAGCATGATAAGCACTACCCCCAGCACCTGACTGACTGGGTGTAGGTTGGACTTGTACATGAGGTATTTGAGTAGGTGCTACCCCCAATCCAGCATTGACAGGCACCGACGATGCTATGATTTCAGGATTTACAGGCAGTATGGTCGGTGGTACTGTATGCTGGGCCACAATATTGGAATGCGTACTTGCGACCATCTCAGCCATGGTCTTCAACTTATCTTCTAGTGCAGCTATTCTTTGTTCTTGACTAGCTGAACTGAAAGCATCGGGATCTTCATTGACAACATAAGCTGCCACTTTCCTGGGTACAGTGGAAGACACCGTCTGTTCTGAGCTTTCGCTGTATGCATCGTAGTCGGAGAAAGAATCATCTTCTGAGTGAGAAGGAAGGAAACGACCAGAAGGATCTTGAAGATTCCTTTGACCGATTGTGTCTCGGCTTCGGGAACGGGTATGTTGGAATACTCCTTCAGAGGATTCTTGGAGTAGATCCAAATACTGTTGGCTTGGCTTGCGAGGTTTCCTGTGCTTAGAGCACTTCCTACCCCCGGTGTCTCTAGAAGTTATGTTGACAGAAGCGTACAAAACTTCGTCTTCATCTTCCGACATAGGTTCAGAGTTAGGAAAGTTCAGACGATCGAAGACAGATCGTCTAGTTGTTTGACAACAACACTTGATAACAACCTTATGATTACAATGATGATGGTCACTTGGTTGAATTGGAAGTGTTGAAGTGTTGTCCCGCCTTTGCTTGAGGTGTTCTCGGAGATCGGGAATAGCAACGGGACGAGCAAATGTACGAGGGATGTGTTCTTTGATAACATTCGGAACATGGTTCCGGTTCTTCAAATGTTTTGTCCCTTGAGTGTACATGGAGGTGCTCATTTCATTGGCATGTGTCCGAATTCTTGATCCTGGAAGTTTGTTTCTGATGATGTTTGGTCTTCGGCATTGGCTGCTTGCGTTTCACCGAAGTTGGCCTGTTGAGATAAGTTCTTAGATCTACAAACTCACCCCCAGGGGTTTCTGTTTGAGACACCAGCAATTTTTTCTGTCTTGAACGAGAGATTTTGAGGGTTGGGAGATCCTGGAACTCTGCTACCGGAGTAGGCAGAATACCTCTCTGATCAGTACAAGTTCTTTTAACATGGAGAAAAGAATCCTTGTTTAAAAGAGCTTTTGTACTGACTGATGCCGAAGCACGTTCAGTGTGATCTTCTACGGTAAAGACCGAAGAAGACTGAGAAAAGACCAAAGGGCCTTTTCCTTTATTTTGTAAAGAAGGGTTAGCTAAAAAGCATTTCCCTCTGTTGTCTTCCAAGTCAAGAGCCGAGGAAGTTTGAGAAAAGACCAAAGGGCCCTTTCCTTTGTTCTGAAGAGTAGGAGGAATAGTCAAAAGACTACCCCAGTGGATTGCGCAGGAGCAGCAAGGTGTTGGAGATGGGCAGCACTCTTCCCTTTGTTGTGAGAAGAAGAGAGATTAGCCAAAGGGCTGTCTCTCTTAGATTGCGCAGACATGGTTTACGCATGGGTGGATGGCGCACTGGCAGGTTGCGCAGGAGAGTCCTTGACAGAGAACTTTCTGGTTCTGGCCACAGATACTGTGGTTTGTGCATCAGGAGTTCTGGCCACAGAGTGTTTGGGGTGCACTCTAGTTGTTGGATTGTTGGTTTGCGCAGGAAGATGGGCAGCTAACTGCGCCAGAGGTAGAGGAGTCTTGTACTTTGACAAGGCAGCATAAGAAGTCTTCTGTGCACTGGCAGCAGCAGATTGTGCAGCATTCTTGACAGAAACAGATTGTGCAACAGTCTTAGTGACGGCAACTGTAGACTGTGCAGCAGATTGCGCAGCAGGCTTTGTGGCAGACTGTGCAGCAGTCTTGCTGACAGAGTTGATGGACTGCGCAGCAGTCTTGGAGACCCACACTGGGTGCACTTTGCTCGTGGCAGAAGTGGTTGCAGTACGAGGAGTAGTCTTAGAGTTGATCATGGCTTCATAGGCTGTCTGGTTGACCTTTACAACCAGAGTCTTCTGCGTCTTCACGATAGACGCTACGTCACATTGAGTTGTCACTTCCTCGTCGGAGGAGAAAGTCGTCCCCAGCAGAGTCGCCATTTTGTTTGCAAAAACAAAAGTATGAAACTTTATTGTAAAAACAAAAGTATGAAACTTTATTGATACAAACTTTGTAAAGATTACAAGAATTATGGAAAAGTACAACTGTAGAAATCCAATCTAGAAGACGATTGCTTTATCCCTTGGACGATGTGAACTTTGAAGACGGTAGCCTCTGAAGTTGAAGTTGAAGGCAAAAGCCTCGGAAGTTGAAGGCAAAAGCCTCGAAAGAATGCAGCAGCACTTGGGCAAGAACTCCTGAACTCTCTGGTATTTCTGAACTTTATGTCTGATCTCTCTCTCTGATCTCCTTAAATGAAGAATTGAAACTCTATTTATAGAGTTCTAGAAATAACTAATTTTTAATTATTCTGGATGGCACAAGTTGGATTGCGCAGGAACTGGATTGCGCAGCATCAGACTGTGCAGGCAGTTATCTGGTCATGGGCTGATTATCTTGGACACATGGCATCATTTGATTGAAATGTACATGATCGTGTGAAGACGGTTGCCACGTAACGAGCAATTGATGGCATGAATGCCACGTATACTTTTGTCAATTGTCAGGATGAAGTGTGCCACATGAATTGTGCTGACTTTGGATTGCGCAGAGATGGATTGCGCAGACACTGAATTGCGCAGGCACTGGATTGTGCTACATGTATAGCTGTCCTCGAGCGCTGTGCGACGCAATAAACGAACAGTCTCCTCGTTCTTTGTGCTGTCAGTTGTCAGAAAGATTTGATTTTGTCAGATAATGATGACATTGCCACGTCAGCCTGCACAGTTGAAAGTGTGCGCAGTCCGGTGTGCGCAATCGGAATGATGCACAATCTGATGTCTGCGCAGTTCATTTGAAAGTTGTATTTCTTGATTTTCTGACTTTGTTGATAGGTGCAACTTGATTTTTTAGGACCTACAAGTCACACCTTTTCAGGATGCCCGTCCAAGAAAGATTTATGTGAAGAAGGGGCCTAACAAGAGGTGGTGAAGTTAATGGAGAGAAGTGGTGACTTGGATGTCAAGATCAAAGACGATCATCAATGTCCTCCTCTAAAGAAAGGAGACATTCTCGAGAGTTATATAAGAGTGGGATATCGATTTATGTCAAAAGAAGCCCAACTGACAGGTTTTTTTGACATATTGGCTCCGTCGATTCGTTGTTCCCGGAGCAAGTGTCGTAGACCGCTTCCATCGCGGTATTCTTTTTGCTGCCGTTCGATTAGTCTTCGGCTACAAGATGGATCTCTTATCGGCGATGACTTGTAGAATGAACGCCAGTCTCCGTCTGTACGTCGAATTGATGCTGAAAGCTAAGGGCGAGAAAGAGTTTTCTCTGCTAGAATTGCCGTATACTTATCTGTTCGGGTGGTTGCTTCTACACCATCCTACTTTGATGTGAAGAACAGTTTGGCAACTCTAGAGGAGGGTGAATAGAGTTTATATAGAAAAATAGCCAATTAAAAATAACTCTTTCACCAATAATAAATAATCAGAGTAAAGTGCGGAAAATAAATAGAGAGCAAAAGAGCATACGCAAACACAGCAATTTTAACCTGGTTTCCCTCGTGGAGGACTAGTCCAGGCCTGAGAACTCTAGCTCAGGATTAAATCTACTATTTATGAAATAGTAGTTTACAACCCGTGCCTTTACTTCAGAAGAGCACGTCAACTTCTAACAGAGGATCGCAGTGGCGATTTGCTTGGAATTGTCCAAGCGACTTCTTCGACTCTTGTACAAGAATCCTAACTGAGAGATGCTGAGCACTCGATACTTAGGAGGCTTGTGGCTAGTAGATGGGAAGGATATGGCTTATTTGAGCTTATAAGAGAGAAGAGAAGAGAAGATTGGATGGATTGGAATGAGAGAATTTATGTCCTATTTATAGTATTTTTATAGGCAGAATTCGGCCAGAATTCGGGTAGGAAAATTCAAATATTTGGCCGTTGGACAACTAGCAACCAGCTAACCCTAAAATTAGGGTTCCTGATTTCTAGGGGACAGAGTTCGGCCCGAACTCTGTGTGGAGGCAGAGTTCGGCCCGAACTCTGTCTCCAGGGCACAGAGTGGTTCAAAGGGGACCATTTGGGAATTTCTGGTAGAGCTTGGGATTTTTGGGTAGGCTATAGTCTAAGTTTCAAGAGCTCAGCATGACTCAGATTATATTAGTCTAGACTCAAAGAAAGTGTAAAATACAGACTCGAATCAACTGAGACACGGAAGCTGAGCTGTCTTATGTCTTGAGCTTAATGCAGACGTCGTGTGTCGTATTGAATTATTACATATATTATTTAGTCAATATTGTCAATATTTGGTTGACTGTGACTTTGTGTCAACAATCTCCCCCATATTGATAATTGACAAAATAATATATGTATATTCAACATTCATACCTGGACACAGTTGATCATAGCAACATATCTCCCCCATAATCGATGCCGAGCTAGAAATAAGAGCTCCCCCGTGATCAGTGAACGGTGCTGAGCTAGAAGAAATAGCTCCCCCGTAAATAATGCATTGAACCTGTATAATATCTCCAAAAAGCACAAACAAGCACAGAAATATATCCAGCCATAATATACATAGTTCTCCCCCTTTTGGCATTTAGCAATATAGACTGCAGAGGAACATGGAAACGCAGTAGACAATAATAGGAATGCAACCACACCAAGCAGAGAAGAAACAGTATATAAATAAACAAAATGAGTCACTAGCATAAAATATAAAACTACGATAAGCATAAAGTGCATAACCAAATGTCAAACACACAACCAGAGTTTTAGAACATCCAAGTACATAAAAACTAAATAACTAGAAAAAAATGCATCATCAGCAGCAGCGGCAGATAGTAGCCAATCTCCATCACGGAGCACGAGATGGTCCAGGAGTGTCTGAGTGACCAGGAAAGGAGCGACGGGTGTCCACAAAAGCATCATCTGGATCCATGTAATGTATGACCCACGGATCATCTATGCGATGGCCCGCGCGTGCTGGATCCCGCTCCATGGGAATGTGCAGATGACGAGACAGGGAATACCGTATATCATGCAGAGAGTTGCCGAGGGCACTCATCTGTAGAGTAGTACGATAGTCCAGCTGTGTCCAGCGATCGTCCTCAAGAGTAAGACGATCTCGGAGCATAGTCTGAATAGACTCAAGAGAGGCAGGTGGAGGAGGTGCATCCCGACCGAGTGGAGGGGAGTCAGGCTCCTCATCATCAGAATGCTCAGAAGCCTCAGGAGAGGCGACGACTGCCTGAGTACGTCGTGCCTTGGACAGAAAAGCAGGAGCAGGCAAGAACTGACAGTCATGAATAGGAATAATGAACGCACGAAAAACCATAGGAAGATATAAAGGATAAACCAATGCTCTTGGTTTCTTCCTACAATTTATCATCCAGTCCATCATTGTCCTAGGAAGATTGAAGGGGATACAATAATGAAGGTGATACAAAGCAGATATCTCAAAGTAGGTAACTTTATCAGTGGAGCCAGCTTTTGGCAAGATAGTGTTAAAAATGATTCGATGAAGTTCATAGAAATATGGGTTGAGGTGCTTGGCCATAAGTTTGCGAGGACTTATGTTAGGAGCACATAATTCCTCCTTGAAACCTTCAAGAGAAGTATCGCCAACAAATTGAAATTGACGAGCTTCCACAAGTTTATCCCAAGCATCGAGATTAAGAAGATCAAGAAAATCCCCCAACTCAGAATCATTGAAAGCAATATCAATACCGGCAACCCGGGAATAGATGTAGGTTGCATCGAAAGTTAAATTGCAATAAAACATTTGGATGGCACTACGGTAAATGACAAAGTTTGAGGCAACTAACTCATCCAAACATAGATCACGAAACAATGATTCATATTGAGAGAAGATTGTAAAATTTATCGGATGTCCCCCGAACACCGGACGAGTCCGAAAGTCGCTAAACCACGCATTAGACGCGTCTAGCGACACAAATAATCGTTCGTCATATGTATTCGGATTATGGGGACAAGGCGGATTGAACAACGGATGAATGGGTTGTTGTTCAACTACTTGCTCAATTGGAAGAGGAGGATGCGAAGAGGAAGCTCCCTCAGTTCGAGTCCTTTTCCCACGATTGGGCAAGCGAGGAGCCATTTGCAAGAAAATAGAGAACTTGAAATGGAGAGAAAGAAGGGGATATACCTGAAATCAACAACAAACAGTGGAAGAGAATGATGATAAACCCCTTTCCCTTGATTTTGAGAAGGAATGGAGCACACTAGATAGAAAACTAGGGTTAGGGTTTGTAGGAGAAAGTTTGGAGAGGTGGAGAAGAAGGAAAGAATGAAGGAGAGAGATGAAAACCCGAAAATAAAGAGAGGGTTTTCTTTGGTCGGAGGGAATCTGAACCGTACAATCTAAAATGATCAAACGGCGGAGGCTGTCCCCGACGCTGGAACACTGGGACCGAACTCGGCCCGAACTCTGGTAGGGGCAGAGTTCGGCCCGAGTTCTGGGTTCATGTCCCAGAACATAAGTCAGGCCAAAAATTAGAGAGAATGGTTAAGAGGTGAAAAAAAAAGTTAGAAATGAGAATAAAAGCTTGATGAAATCAATCAGATAGATAGAGAGGTAGACTAATATCAGAATGAACTTAGAAATTAGTAAATAGGCAATAATAAATCAAAAAAAACCATATAATAAACAAGGAAATATAATATAATTCAATAGTTTGAATTTGCCATGGATTAGCTGCAGGGGCCGGATCCCAGCTAGCGGTAGTCCTGAGGACTAGTGCACCGTGTCGTTTAGGCTTTTACGCCTTGTTATCAGAAGGACCCTTTCAGCTTGTACCCATACCAACTTCATCGTAAAAGAATCATACTATACTCGATATTTATGCAGGTGAGTTTCAATTTATGACCGCTTCATCTAAAATTCCAAGTTCACGACAAAGGAAATTGAAGCGCTCTTCGGATAAAGGCTTAGTAAAGAAGTCTGCTAGCTGATGATCAGTGTCAATAAATTCTAAGTTAATCATACCATTTTGCTGATGATCACACAAAAAGTGGTGTCTAATCTCAATGTGTTTAGTGCGTGAGTGGCAGACAGGGTTCTTAGTCAAATTAATGGCACTAGTATTGTCACAGAATATAGGAATATGCATGAAAGATAACTTATAGTCTTCAAGGGTTTGCTTCATCCACAGAATTTGTGCACAATAACGCCCAGCTGCTATGTATTCAGCTTCTGTTGTGGATAGTGCGACAGAGTTCTGCTTCTTGCTAAACCAGGAGACTAAAGCCTTTCCTAATAAATGATACGTGCCGCTCGTACTTTTACGGTCGACCTTGCATCCAGCGAAGTCAGCATCAGAGTAACCAATAAGGTCAAATGATGTGGACTTGGGATACCATAGGCCCACTGTAACCGTACCCTTAAGGTATCGAAAGATACGCTTAACCGCGGTCATGTGTGATTCCTTAGGATTAGCTTGATATCTAGCACATAGGCAAACACTAAACATGATATCGGGACGACTAGCAGTTAAATAAAGTAAGCTGCCTATCATACCTCGATACTTACGTTGATCAACAGGCTTGCCGCTCTCATCTGGTTCGAGTTTGGTTGAAGTAGCCATTGGAGTGCTGATTGGTTTGACGTTGTCAAGATCGAACTTCTTCAGCATGTCCTTGGTATACTTCGATTGACAGATGAAAGTTCTATTAGCCATTTGTTTTACTTGCAGGCCAAGAAAGTAGTTGAGCTCTCCCATCATGCTCATCTCAAATTCCGTCTGCATACACTTGGCAAATTCTTGACAGAGGGTTTCATCAGTAGAGCCAAAAATGATATCATCAACATAGATTTGAATTAACAGAATAGTGTCTTTAAAAGATTTTATAAACAGTATAGTGTCAATTTTCCCTTTTGAAAAACCTTTCTCAAGTAAGAAGCTACTTAGCCTTTCATACCAAGCTCTGGGGGCTTGTTTGAGGCCATAAAGCGCTTTCTTTAGCTTGAACACGTGGTCGGGAAATTTGTGATTTTCAAAGCCAGGAGGTTGTTTCACATAAACTTCCTCCTTAATAAAACCATTCAAGAAAGCACTTTTCACATCCATTTGAAATAATTTAAAGTTTTGAAAATTAGCGAAAGCACAAAGCATCCGAATGGATTCTAGTCTAGCAACAGGAGCATACGTCTCATCGTAGTCGATACATTCCTCTTGGTTGTATCCTTGAGCTACTAGACGAGCTTTGTTACGTGTGACTGAACTATCTTTATTTACTTTGTTTCTAAAAACCCATTTAGTACCAATTATCGAGTGATTAACCGGTTTAGGAACGAGTTTCCATACTTGGCTTCTCTCGAATTGGTTGAGTTCTTCTTGCATAGCAGAAATCCAAAATTCATCATTAAAAGCTTCAGAAATATTTTTAGGCTCTACTTGTGAAATGAAGGCAGTGCTAGCAACGGAGTCTCTTAGTGATGATCTAGTAGTTACTCTACGTGAAACTTCTCCTATAACTAAATTTTCTGGATGAGAAGGTTTGAAAGAGAATTTCTTAGGCAAACCCTCCAGAGAATCAGTTTCGGTTGAAGTATTCATTGGAGTAGAAGTTGATGGCTCAATGTCATCATCAAGAGTACTTACTACACTGTTATCTTCATCAAAAGTCACATTTGTTGACTCTTCCACAATAAGTGAGCGTTTATTAAAAACTCTATATCCCTTACTCTTGGCGGCATAGCCAAGAAAGATACCATCGTCAGCTTTGGCATCAAATTTGCCTAAGTTGTCTTTGGTGTTAAGGATAAAACATCTACAACCAAAAACTTTAAAATAAAAAACATTGGGGGTTCTCCCAAACCAAAGCTCATAGGGTGTTTTCTTCGTAATGGGACGAATCAGCACCCTATTCAAAATGTGGCATGCTGTACTGACAGCTTCTGCCCAAAAGTATTTCGGAAGTGAAAATTTATTCAACATGACTCTGGCCATATCGCCGAGAGTTCTATTCTTCCGCTCCACAATACCATTTTGTTGAGGAGTTCTAGGACAAGAAAATTCATGATCAAAACCATTTGCATTACAAAAATTTTCAAAATCATAATTTACGAATTTGCCTCCATGATCACTTCGGATTTGAGTAATCATGTAGCCTTTTTCGTTTTGAACTTTCTTTACAAAAACTTTGAAAACAGAAATAGCATCGCTCTTATTAGCGAGAAAGAAGACCCAAGTAAATCTCGAAAAATCATCAACAATAACAAATGTATAAAATTTGCCACCAAGGCTAGCTATTCTACTAGGACCAAATAAATTCATATGAAGTAGTTGCAAGGGTCTAGTAGTACTTACAGAGTTGATGGAATGAAATGAGGATTTAGTTGCCTTGTTTAGTTCACATTCGGCACATACCGTATCCTTTTTGAATGTGATATCAGGCAATCCTCTCACTAGCTTCTTGGTAGACAGCCTGGATATAGCATCCATGTTGGCATGACCAAGACGCTGGTGCCAAAGTAGTCGTTCGTCTTTGTGGGCATATAGACATCTACCTGCATTGTTAGTATTTATAGAAAGATAGAAAATATATATGTTGTCCTCTCTTTTCCCTTCAAAAGCAATGTCTCCTGTTGACCTATCATAGATGTAGCAACTGTTTTGTCCAAAGTTAATATCATATCCATGATCAGCAAGATGACTAATGCTGAGCAGGTTATGCTTTAACTCGGTCACTAGGCAGACATCCTTTATTACAGGAGAAGGAGGATGACCAATGATACCATTACCTATTATGTGCCCTTTGAGATTGTTACCGAAGGATACATATCCTTCTCTCTTCATCGATAGTGATGCAAAAAGATTTGCGTCTCCCGTCATATGTCGCGAGCATCCACTATCGAGAATCCACTTACTTTCAGTTGAGGAGGGAAGGTCCACCTACATCAAGAGTAGATGTGACCTTTGGTACCCGAGTTCTTGAGGGTCCTGAAAAGTTAGTCTTTGGAAACCAAGCATATATCTTTTTATCTACAAGTCTTCTAACTTTGCACTGTGGTGAGATGTGTCCATGTGATCCACAGTAAGTACAGATAGCATTCTTATTTATACTAGGAGCATGAGAATAATATCTATAAGCAACAGGATGAGGATGGACATGATGTGAAGAGTTAACATGGTGATGATGATTATGCATAGAATGAGTGGCATGGTGATGGTGTCTATGAGGCATATCATGATGGTATTGTCTATGATGTGTGACATACTGATATTGTCTATATGGCATGGCATGATAATTTTGTCTATATGGCATATGATGATCTTGTCTATATGGCATTGCACCATGATCTTGTCTATATGGCATGGCATGATGATTCCTATGTGTGGAGTGATGTTGATTGTGTCTTTGTGCATGATGATTGTGTACTGAGTGAGAATTATTCTTACGTGCACGTGGTTTGTGAAAGTTTGTGTATATAAATGCATGGTTATGTGCTGCATGAGAATGACTTGGTTGACTAGCATGAGTGATGTTGTGCCCATGTGATTGGGTTTGAGGTTGAACAACCTGTTTACCCAATTTTGTTTCTAATCTTTTAGAAATAGCTTGCAGTTCATCAACCTTAATATTTAAGCCATATATCTTAGTCATGGAAATCTTGTGTCTACTCTTTTCTTCAACAAGCAACGTGTTGAGTGTAGTAATTTCTTGAGTTTGTTGCTCAATACGTGCTTCAGCATCATGTAAGCCTAATTTAAGCTTGGATACTTCATCAGTGTCATTAGTGGGTGTCGTGTTTCTAACATTATCAAGAAGTAAAGAAATTCTTTGTATCTCACCTTCAAGACTTTTGATTTTGTCCTTGGCATGTTTGTATTTACCGATGACCTTTTTGTGATCATCGAGTAAATCAGTGAAAGCATCGCCAAGTTCATCAAAAGAGAAGTCATCTAGAGTTTCGTTAGATACCTTGTTGGAAGTTGCCATTAGGCACACATTTGCTGTATCTTGAGGAGAGTCCTTTTCTTCCTCGGAGTCACTTGCTTCACTTTCATGCCAAATGCCTGTGTTGGCATATTTCTTTGATGAGTTCTTTTTGTATGGCTTCTCATAGCGGTTGCTCTTCTTCAGGAATGGACAGTCTTTTCGGACATGTCCTGTCTTCTTGCAACCGTAACAAGTTGGCTCTTCTTTATCGTCTTTTTGTGATTCCTTCTTCCATCGATTGAAGCGAAGGAATTTCCTGAAGTTGCGAACCATGAGAGCTTGGTCTTCATCATCCGAGTTATCTTCTTCGGTCTCATCGTGATTAGCCCTTCGCTGATGAGCTTTGAGTGTGATCTTCCTGGTCCTCGGAGCAGGCTCTTCGAAGTCCTTGAGGTCAAGCTCGTGAGTCATGAGCTTACCCATCAAGGTCTCTATTGACATTGTTGTGAGATCGTTTCCTTCTATGATGGCAGTCACCTTAGGGTTCCAAATCTTTGGTAACCCTCTGAGCAACTTACAAATCTTCTCGTGGTTTGAGTACTGCTTTCCAAGCGAGGATAGAGGATTGATGATGTCGAGGAATCTTGTGAACATTTGAGTGATCGTCTCATTTGGCTTCATCTTGAAGGCTTCGTATTCTTGAGTGAGACGGCTTATTTTGGATTCCTTGACCTGTGTGGTTCCTTCATGCGTCACTTCTAGAAGTCTCCATACTTCATGAGCAGTGGTGCATGTAGAGACCCTGTTGAACTCATTCCTGTCTATAGCACAGAATAAAGCATTAATAGCCCTAGCATCTAGACTTGCCTGTTTCTTTTCCTCGACAGAATATTTGTCGTGTGGTTTCTCAATGAGGTCACCATCGACAACTATCCTGGCGGGCTTTTTGTAACCGTCAGTGACGACAGTCCACAGGTCAAAGTCTAAAGACTTAAGATAGAAGCTCATCCTTGTTTTCCAATATGTGTAGTTAGTCCCATCAAATAGGGGAGGCCTATGAGTGGACTGACCTTCACCATGATTGGAAATCAAGGATTGTGTGGTTGCCTTGGATCAGCTCTTAGGATGTTAGTCCTTGTAAAGAGAACAGAGCTCTGATACCAATTGAAGAACAGTTTGGCAACTCTAGAGGGGGTGAATAGAGTTTATATAGAAAAATAGCCAATTAAAAATAACTCTTTCACCAATAATAAATAATCAGAGTAAAGTACGAAAAATAAATAGAGAGCAAAAGAGCATACGCAAACACAGCGATTTTAACCTGGTTTCCCTCGTGGAGGACTAGTCCAGGCCTGAGAACTCTAGCTCAGGATTAAATCCACTATTTGTGAAATAGTAGTTTACAACCCGTGCCTTTACTTCAGAAGAGCACGTCAACTTCTAACAGAGGATCGCAGTGGCGATTTGCTTGGAATTGTCCAAGCGACATCTTCGACTCTTGCACAAGAATCCTAACTGAGAGATGCTGAGCACTCGATACTTAGGAGGCTTGTGGCTAGTAGATGGGAAGGATATGGCTTATTTGAGCTTATAAGAGAGAAGAGAAGATTGGATGGATTGGAATGAGAGAATTCATGCCCTATTTATAGTGTTTTTATAGGCAGAATTCGGCCAGAATTCGGGTAGGAAAATTCAAATATTTGGCCGTTGGACAACTAGCAACCAGCTAACCCTAAAATTAGGGTTCCTGATTTCTAGGGGACAGAGTTCGGCCCGAACTCTGTGTGGAGGCAGAGTTCGGCCCGAACTCTGTCTCCAGAGCACAGAGTGGTTCAAAGGGGACCATTTGGGAATTTCTGGTGGAGCTTGGGATTTTTGGGTAGGCTATAGTCTAAGTTTCAAGAGCTCAGCATGACTCAGATTACATTAGTCTAGACTCAAAGAAAGTGTAAAATACAGACTCGAATCAACTGAGACACGGAAGCTGAGCTGTCTTCTGTCTTGAGCTTAATGCAGACGTCGTGTGTCGTATTAAATTATTACAGATATTATTTAGTCAATATTGTCAATATTTGGTTGACTGTGACTTTGTGTCAACATGATGGACCCCGACATGGGACCAGTCGGTGGTAGCTTTTTGCGGAGATTCTCCCACGGTAAGTGGAAATACACTTCTTTGAGAGATTGTAGATATGCTTTGAACCTTGGTAAAGGATGGAACTTCTATTGCACTCCTCCTCCTGCCGGATATAAACAGATGTCGACCAACATGATTGACTCAAAGATGCAGTCTTTGAGCCGTACAGCTTTTGATTGGTTGAAGACAATTCGACCATCCCACTTGGTATATCGGTTTGAAGAAGAATGTTACTTAGAGCCATATCTTTCCAGCTGGTTTGCTCGGCAGTTTGGATATGACCAATTCCACGTAGATAATGCTATCTCATGCCTACAAGGAAAAGGTTTCTTGATATATGGAGCCCGAGCTTGGGCTTATTACAACGCTTGAGATACGAAAGTAACGTTCTCGATGCCAGTGAATAGTAATCATGGCCCTCGTATGCTGTTCACATATTTGGTGTTTTATACATCATCGAACACTTTTGCCGAGAACTTCAATCTTGCGGATAGCTTCGCGTCTGCAACGAGATTGAAGAAGGGAGGAGTCATCATGTCACTTCCAGGTAATGATGAGGTGCATGAGCCAGTGGATGCACCCTTAGAAGTTTCGAGGGATGCTATGTTCCCTGAAGAGATTAACACGCCACTCCGTGTTTCTTTCAAGGTTGCTAAATCTCCGGTCAAGAAGAGAAGGAGAGAGGAGCCTTCCGTCCCAACTGCGAAGAAGAAACTGATCTTGGATCATTCTTCAGAAAAGATTACTACCAGATCTCAATCTCGGCAGCTGGCCGAGACAATTCAGCAGGAAGAAGCTGCCACACCGACCTCTGTTCAAAAACAAGTCGAGGCAATAAACGTAGAGAGTCCTGAAAGACCTCTAAATAGGAAGAAAAGGTTGGTCCGCAGAAGACAAGTTTTGTCTTCGATCGTGATAGACGCTGCAGCGGGACTCACCATGCCCTCTTCCACTCCTGTTTCTGAGGCTGGACATAAAACTCCTAGTCCAGAACAGAGAGAGGATATTGAGGAGAGAGAAGAGATCGACCGGAGAGATGAGGCCATAGACCCTAGAGACAATATTGCAGAAACAGCACATGAACCTTTGCAATCTCCATTGCCAACAGCAGCGGAAACTCATCTTTCTGCCACACCGGGAGCAACCCTTGCGGAAGAAGATCGTTTGATGATCGAAGCTTTATATGGCTGTGACTTCGGTTATCAAGAAGAAGCTGATCATGCTGATGATGCTGCTAGTGAAGAGGCTCCCGAGGACAGCGAGAACGAGGAGAGCACCTCATCAGAAGCTGCTGATGAGACACGAAATCCGGAAGAGAATGTTGAAATCCAGACATCCCCTCGAGACACTCTGGCTCCTGAAAAGGAGGCTGAGGTGCCGAGATCTTCGGAGAAGATTGCTGATGAAGAGGTAGATTTGGAGGAAACTCCAGTTGCTGCTCCCGAAGGTATTGTAATGAAATTAGCGATCTTCTTTTAATAAATAACTTGATAGCTAACATCGTTACTTTTATCTATAAAGAACCCGGATCCTCTTCTGCTCCTCCAACATGCATGGACATAGTACTGGCAACGACAATTGCCAGTAGCAGCCGCCATTTATCTTGTGGCTCTGAAGCAGGAAGTAGCCAGGCCATAGTGTCTGAGGCTACTTCTGCTCAACTAAAGTCTGTTCCTGCAGATGATAGGCCTGTTGCTGGATCAAACCAAGGTAAGACTGTTTTCACTTTCGATTCTTTTTGACAATAACAAATGACAGGCAGAAATGACAATATTTAATTTTACAGAAGATCAACCAGGAGGAGCAACTAGCTCCACTCTAGTTCCCTTATTTAAGGATCCTACTGTTCGAGAAATTGAGCGTCCTGCTGCCTCGTCATCAACAGGAGTTGCTGCGACTCCCGGTGCTTTGGCGATTAATCAGCTTGTCATCCAATCATTCACCAAATGCTTCTTCGAGTCCTTGGGACCTCTGATCAATAGAATGATGGACAAAGAAGACACTGATTTTTACATGGTTAGAGGTCCGACCTCTTTCTTGGTGAAGGCCATCCGGGAGCAAGGTGATGAGGCTCAGGCCACTTTCCTTGACCATATATTGAATGAGTTGGAAATCTCCATAAAGAACTATAAAGA
Organism: Iris pallida; assembly: GCA_029216955.1. Taxonomy (NCBI): domain Eukaryota; kingdom Viridiplantae; phylum Streptophyta; class Magnoliopsida; order Asparagales; family Iridaceae; genus Iris; species Iris pallida. The sequence goes on along the minus strand of JANAVB010010999.1, from coordinate 1,127,597 downwards.
TCTCAACAAAGGGGAAATGGAACCTTTAGTGCAGGCAGAGTTTGAACAAATGGCTCAGGCAGCTACAATTGAAAGAGTGAATCTCCAGAACCTCTTGGATGCCTATACTACTAAATCTACTGAATATAATTCCAAGTTGGAATCGGTGATCTCAACTGCTGAGAGAAGAGAGAGAAGGATTGCCGAGCTGAGAGTGGAGATTGCTCGTCTTGAAGAGGAACTGGAAAATGAAGTTACAGAGCATCAGACTGCAGTCCAACAAATTGATGCCCTAAATCAGGAAAGAAACGAGTATGTAGCAGCTCATGATGCGGAAATCACTCGCCGAATGGTAACCATGTCCGTTTTTAATGAAGAATCTGGGATGGAAGAGGCCAGGAGGAGAGTGATGGCATCTCGTGAAGAACGGTTGCAGATTTTGAAACAACAGATTGCTAATCTGATGATGCCTCCGTCTCAGTAGAAAGAACATCTTGTATCTTTTTGTCTTTCTTTATGCTATGTATGTAATGTCTTAAATTTTGATCAATAAAAGACATTTTGTTGTGGCTCTATTATTTCTTGCATATCTTATTCAGATATAAATAATAGCGATAGAAAATATATTCAGAGGTGCAGGACATGATATATTTTTTTGTAGAAAATAATTATATTCATTATTTCTGCTCAGAGGTAATATGGACGTGACAGAATATAATTTGTTGAATATTATTATTTCAGATAGACAACTTAATCGAGGATGATAAGTTGCTGATATGGACAATGAAAAAGGTATGAATGAAATAAATGAACGAAATGAATCGTCAGGATGAACGGATGGACCGTCAAATGAATTGAATGAACGGGTGAACCGTCGGATGAATGTAAAAGAACGGATGAACCGTCTGATGAACGGATGAACCGTCTAATGAACGGATGAACCGTTGGATGATGATAATGAACGGATGAACCGTTAGATGATGACAATGAATGGATGAACCGTCTGATATTAATGAAAGATAATAAACGGGCAAACCGTCAGATGATGATGAACGAACGGGCAAACCGTCAGATGAATATGAATGAACGGGCGAACTGTCAGATGAATGCGAATGAACGGATGAACCGTTAGATGATAATGAATGTGCCGTTTCGTTGTCTTGAGAATCTCTGCCTATAAATAGAACAAAAATCTGGAAGGAATGATCATTTCTACTTTTCAACATAAAGATGTCGTCCGGAGATGCATCCAAGAAGGATGAAGTCACCCCAAAGGTTGAAGCGGGCATTGAAGAACGTCTTGCCGAACCAGTCCAGCCAAAGCAGACGGAAGCAGGCGAAGGTTCGTCCGCACCCAAACCACCGTGGGATATCCTGGATTTTCTGCTTGAACCAGGGAAAACTAAAGAGGAAGAGACCATGAGAATGGCTGCCTGTAAGTTCCTGGTGGGCTCGAGCAAAGAAGTCCTCAGTTCTTTTGCTGATTATGTCTTTGATAAGGACGGCAGTGGTCCGCATCCTAAGGTTGAGAAGGATGATAGCGACCTTCCTTGATATCATGTAACATCATTTATGATGAAATAAAAATTAAACTTTATTTACGAATTGTCTGATCATATTTACATAAATTTCTGTTATATTTATACATAATATTTCTTGAGGAATTTGCCATTGATAGGCATCATTGCAACTCGACCATCTAACTCTAAAAGTTGATAGGCTCCATTTGAAAAAACTTTGCTGACAACGTAAGGTCCCTCCCACTTCGCATCGAACTTGCCTTTGCTCGAGTGAGTCATAGTCATGGGACGTCTTACTGTTAGAACAAGTTCTCCTTGCTGAAAGGCTCGGATTTTAACTTTGCGGTTGAAAGTCTTCGAGATGCGGGCTTGATACAACTCAATATGTTGTTGAGCCAATAGCCGCTTTTCATCGAGCGCTTCTAATTCCTGAAGTCGAAGAAGATCGTTGTTTTCTGTAGTGAGTTCATTAGCAATGGCAATCCTTAAAGAAGGAATTTGAAGTTCCAGAGGAAGAACTGCTTTACAACCATACACCAAAGAGAAAGGTATAAAGCCTGTGGGATTGCGGACCGTAGTTCGATAGGCCCAAAGACATTCACCAAGCTTTTCACTCTAGTTTCGTTTGTTAGTAGATACAAACTTTTTGAGGAGCTTGATGATGGTTTTGTTGAAAGCTTCAGCTAATCCATTAGCAACAGGATTGTAGGCTGTCGAAGCGACATTGTCAATTCGGTGATCATCACAGAATCTCGTAAACTTCTGGCTGATGAATTGTGGTCCATTGTCATGGATGATTCGTCGAGGTACACCAAATTGATAGATGACATGGTGTTTGACAAAGTTGATAATGCTGCTAGTCTTGACTTCAGCCAAAGGTATAGCTTCAGTCCATTTGGAAAAATAATCGATTATTGCCAGTAGGAACCGATGTCCTCTAGAAGAAGGAGGATTGATAGGACCGATAATGTCCATACCCCAAGCTTCAAAAGGCCATGAAGCAGCCGTCGGATGTAGAAATTCTGAAGGTTGATGGATAAAATCTGTATGGATTTGACAAGCTCGATATTTCCTTGCATAATCGATGGCATCAGATACCATAGAGGGCCAGTAGTAACCCATGCGTCGGATGCGATCCTGTAGCTTAGGACCAGGTTGATGTGCTCTGCAGACACCGTCGTGAGCTTCATGTAATACTTGTTTTGCTTCATCACCAGCTAGACAGCGCAAGACTAGGCCATCATAAGTCCGCCGGTAGAGAGTTTTGGTGGTCTGATTGTAATAGAATTGCAGAGACCGTCGACGAATACTCGTAGCCTCCTTGGAGTCTTCAGGGAGTATGTCATAAACTACGAAGTCGATGAAAGGAGTTCTCCAATCTTCACTGATAATATTGACTTCAGTAAGATTACTGAACTTAATATTACGATTGTTTTTGACACAGAACAATTCTCGATTAGAGATGACCACCACTTGTTGTCTTCTGATAGGGATGGCTAAGACTGCTGCAAGATTAGCCAAAGCATCTGCCTCAGTATTACAAGCTCGGCGTACATATTCAATGAAGAAGGCTTTGAATGATGTAGCCATGTTGATTGCCGCTTCAAAGTAAGGCATTAGATCTTGATGGCGAACTTTATAGGATCCTCTAACTTGATTAAAAACCAACTTGGAATCGCCATAGGCTTCAAGATACTCGACGTCGAGTTGTTTGGCTAGCTGAAGGCCAATGAGTAGAGTATTGTACTCTGCCACGTTGTTGGAGCAAGGCTCATCTAGGGAGTAGGCTCTTTGGATAGCTGACCCGTCTGGAGAAACAAGGACAACTCCAACTCCTGCGACAATGGCACCATTGGGTCCAATCCTGGATGCACCGTCAAAGAATAAATGCCAAGTAGGAAATTCTTCGGAGACTGTATTAGATTCCAATGTCTCGTCTGGAATCTCATCATAGAGTTTAGATGTTTCTGGCACAGGATGAGCGGCTAAGAAATCTGCCAGTGCTTGACCTTTGACAGACTTTTGAGGAACATATACCATGTCATATTGGGCTAGAAGAATGGCCCATGTAGCCAGCCGAGAATTGAGTGTGCTAGGCTTCTTCATGAGTACCCGAAGAGGGTTAACTCGAGATATGACATGAATAGTTTGGCCAATGATGTAATACCGAGTCTTCTGAATAGCAAACATAAGAGCTAGGCATTCTTTTTCGACCGGACTATAACGGTGTTTAGTACCAATCATAGTACGACTGAGATAATAGATGGCTTGTTCGTGGCCTTCTTTGTTCTTTTGGGCAAGTAGAGCACCCAATGAATGATCTATAGCACGGACATACATTAAAAATGGTATGCCAGAGATTGGTGGTACCAGGACTGGTGGTTTCATGAGATACCGCTTTATGTCGTCAAATGCTCGTTGATATTCTTCGGTCCAAACGAAAGAAACACCCTTCTTCATGAGTTGAGTGAATGGTCTGCAGCGTCCAGACAGATTCGAAATAAATCTCCTGATGTACGCAAGTCGACCTTGGAATCCTCGTAGCTCTTTTAGGTTGCGTGGAGGACGCATCTCTTGAATGGCTTTGATCTTCTCGGGATCCACGTGTATACCCTTAGAGGTAATGACGAAGCCGAGAAATTTGCCACTAGAGACACCCAAGAATGACTTGGTGGGATTCATTTTGAGTTGATGTTGGCGCATGAGATTGAAGATAGTTCTCAAGTCTTGGATGTGATCTTCCTTTAGACGACTTTTGACAGCAATATCGTCAACATAGCATTCGACAGTCTTGCATAGATAATCTCGAAAGATGGTACTCATGGCTCGTTGGTATGTTGCACCAGCATTCTTGAGACCAAATGGCATTACAGTATAGCAGTAGACTCCACGAGGAGTGCAGAAAGAAGTATGCTTCTCATCTTCAGGATGCATCCGAATCTGATTGTATCCGGAGAATCCGTCCATGAAAGATATTCTTTCGAACCCACAGGTGTTGTCAATTATGACGTCCGTAATAGGGAGAGGAAATTCATCTTTTGGACATGCTTCATTAAGATCCCGGAAGTCGATACAGACTCGAACTTTGTCGATTTTCTTTAGAACTGGGACAACATTAGCTACCCAATCAAGATGCTGCTCTTCTCGAATAAAGCAACAAGCGATGAGCTTCTTGACTTCATCATCGATTGCGTCCATTATTTCTGGCTTGAAATGCCGTTTTTGTTGTTTGACCGGTTTTGCATTCGGCAAGATGTTCAGTTTGTGAGTAGCGACTTTAGGATCCAGTCCTGGCATGTCTTCATAACTCCAGGTAAAGACATCAATGTATTCTTTAATCAGAAGAATTAATTCTTGTTTGTCTGCCTCTGAGAGATTCTTGCTGATAAATATTGGACGAGGTGACTCGCTCTGCCCTACATCAATCTGAACTAATTGATCTTCAGTAGGAGGTTCTCTTTGTTCGAATCAGAGTTCCCATTGGGTATCCATTCGTTGAGCCCAAGGATCTGTTTCAGAACTTTCTTCAACATCCTCGTCATAGCCTTCTGGAAGTTCGACGGAGACCATATTAGAAGATATAGTCAGCTGATGAACTTGACCAATGCTGGTGTCAGAATCCCATGATCTGGAATCAGAAGAGTTAGAACGCTCTTCACTATCAGATTCAGAGCCTGCTAGGGATAATAAAGGGGAAGAAGCATATCCAAGGCCTCTTTTGGTCCTGCTGTAGTACATCTCTGACTTTTCTTTCGGAACAGCCGTACGGAGAGGAGTTTTTCTACCCTTCCGTAGTTGAGGCCACTCTTGAAGTCGTAACCCATCTTTCAGATGATGTCTTTTGATTGCTGACTGTAACGACGGAATTGAAGATGCTCCGTGTCGTTAACTTTGCTATCATCCGTATAACTGAATTGTTGTTCCGGTCTTTTACTAAAGAGTATTGGATTTTTACCTTTCTTACGAGTGGGAACAATACGATATGAATCCTTTGAGTGTTCACATGAAACTTCTGTTTGAAGAGATTGCACAACTCCCATTGTAAATGACTGATAGCTATCTAACATATCCAAATAGCATTTAGTATGATAAATGACATCAGTATACTGGAAAGTAGGTACTTTTTCATTGATTTATACATTGGTATTTACAACAGGACCTTTAGCCTTAGCAGGCTTAGTCAGATTGATTACAAGAGGGAAAGAAGAACGTGGAGGAGGGTTAGCTTTGTTACGACGGAGGTCGATAACAAGCGGCTCAGAGGAGGTGAGCTCCCTTTTGTCCTTGTTATGAGTTAAATCAATAACAAGAGGCTCAGAAGAGGTGAGCTGCCTCTTTTCCTTGTTACGACGTAAGTCAATAACAAGCGGCTCAGAAGAGGTGAGCTCCCTTTTATCCTGATCATCATCAATAGATTGTTTTTGAACTGGCAAGTGAATAGCCAGTGGCTTGGAGGATTGAGGACGAGAAACACGCCCTTTGACAGGAATGATTGTCACGACCCGCACCCACCGTGAGGGTACGAGTACGTAACAACGCCCAGCCTACGCCGCAGTGTCGACGGTAGAACGCTGTTCTAGGTCATAAACTATAACTAGCATAATATGAATACTCTCCATAAGGAGGCCAACACAGAGGTACAACTCAATCACAATCTAAGGTAGAATGATAAAGATAGATAAACATGAAATCCAAAAGAGATACAGGAGATAGAAGTCTAAGTGTCTAAGATACATAATCCCATAAATACATCTCAAAACTCAAATACAGTAATCCACAAGTAAATACAACTCCAGACAAAATGAAATAACTATCTAAACAACCTCTACTGTGTCTTCTCTAGGCTAGCAGGCAATCCTCGGCTATCTGTAAAATTTATCAACAGGTCCAGTCAGGACAGGAGCGAGCACATTACATCTCAACAGTTCATAGTAGGTTAGAAAATATAATCATGCAGTAAAGTAAGATACAAGATCTGAAGAAATACAGTATGTAAACAGAGAGAGAACAGTAATAGAAATATCTACTATAAATAGAGAACTAACAGTGGCTAGTGATGTAGAGTACAGGATAGCACATGTGAACGGAACAGATTTGTACATGATCTACACTAAAGAGTTGTACATGATCTACACTACTAAAGAATTATTCACATAACTACTAGCACTCCCCCGTTTTCCCCAATCAGTACACAAAGATCTAAGCAGGTTATGTTATTGTACATGATATCACATGGGGCCCTTAAAAGGCTGCACATGATAGTATACATGAAGGCTCTGTGAACATAAGAGTATATAATTTACAAGAGTGTACATGTATGGTAAAAGCACATGAGTACATGATGAAAGTGAAATGCACATGACATAATGTACCCGATGCTCCCGAAGGGGATAACATCGCATGAAGAGATCCGTATAGTACTAATCCGTGATAATATCGTGACAGCATCAAGTATAGTAATCTAAAGCAGGAATATAATTCTAAGCAGGATATGAAATGATCAGAGAATGTACTCGCCTGATATCTAAATGTCCAAGGTAAAGATACTGTCCGAGGAGAGGTGTCTGGCTCCTAATTAGAACAGCACAAGTCACAATATATCCAGAAGGGTAATATAAAGTACTACAATGCATTCTACATGAATCTAGGTTAAACTAGGCCAAAGTCAACCCTTGGTCAACTCTGGTCAACTGCACTAGTCAAACTAGGTCAAACTAGGTCATGTCCTAACCCAGCAAGTCTTACTAGGCCTAACCAAGACTATCCTAGCAAGCACACATCAATACAAGCCTATACAAGCCAACATACACCAAACTCTATATAGCATGCAATTATTCAATACTCAAATAGGCAAGAATTCACATTGGATATACACTAGGTAATCTATTACTTTAAACTATATATGTCTACACATATATACACATGCATATATTAGTATTCAACATTAGGTCAATAATCATGGCATTTCAAATGGTTATATAAACTTATATATTACAACACAATATGCTAACATATATATAATATACATACATAGCTAAGTTAACTGTATTCATAAATACTTATTTAAGAGGCTATGTGTGTGTATGTGAACATGGCAAAGGGGCAAGTAAGGGTTAAATGGGCATACATAGTGTATACATATCAAAGAGTGTCAAAGTGTAAGTGAACAAAGTGTCAAGTGTGATAGTGTCTACATAGTGTAAGGGGTACATGAGGTAATATAGGATTTGTGTTAACATAGAACATTACATCTCATTAACTTGTATATTGCATACATACATCTATTATTACATTACATTCATGCTTGCATTCATTCATCATTCATTTATTCTCTTGCACTACTATATGCACCATACATTACATACTATGGAACCTACATATTCATTACAAGCCATACTTATACATGCTTACATTAGATAGGATACTTACACCTCATACATCATTTATTTAAACATTTACTCATACTTGCATTCTCTATTTAATTACATAATGTATATACATTAACATGGGTTAAAATTAAATAGAACATTATATTCACACAAGGGTGCACAAAATGCATATGCCGAATAGTAACTCCTACTAATAATCAATACTGTACCATCTTAGCATGAATTAAAATCTAGGATTAAATTATGTTATAGATCTATGTATTAGCTTTCCGAAACTTCAAACGGATCGCGTTTTCGTTTTCGAAAACTCCCGGAATCGCGAAAACACCGAGAACGCGTTTGTCTTTCGTACAGCTGACACTCAAATAATTCTCCAGAAAGTTACAGAAATAATTAGGCCTATTAATATATGTTTTCGGAAATCTAACTTCAATACGCTTCTTTTAAAAAAAACAGGAGATTAAATCGAGCTTTGAGCTAGAAGTTATGACATTTCTAAGTTAGGGCTGAAATTAAAAATGTGGATAAAAATCATGACGGATTTGGGTAGTTTGAGACAAAAGAACACAAGTATATAACATAATATATCAAGAACTCACTCTCTACACTAATATATATATATGAGCCATATAGAACATATCTCCAATACAAAAATATGAGATTAAACATGTAATAATTCATTCATACATAACAACAACACATAGTGTGTCCAAATTTGGGGTTTTCCCACATGGACACAACCACAACACAAAGGACACTCCTATGACCTCCAAATGGACACGAAATGGACACAAATAGAGATACAACCATGGAGGTCATTCCTATGGGTTCAAAATAGACCTATATGCATGAGGAAATGAAAAGGAGAAGGGATTTATACCTCCCGGTAGATCGAATCGAAGAAAAGCCTTCCTGGAGCGACACCGATACGTAGAGATTCCAAAAGGACACGAACGAGCTCCGAATCCTCCCAAACTTGGGTAGCTTTCTCCTTGGCTAGAATGGAGAAGAAAAGAAGAAGATTTGGTGGCGAAATGGAAGGATTTGGTGGAGAAATTGCTAGAGATTGCTCTCTAGGAATTTGGGGAAGAACAAGAGAGAGAGTGTGGATGAGAATAATAAAATGAACTTGAGCCTATCCTCTCCCAAAGTGGCTGGCCATATGGGGCTATTTGTCCTATTATGGTAAGGTCCAAAATGCTCCTACTAACCTATTCTATGAGTATTAGGAAAGGGCTAATTGGTTGGGGCGAAATTAGTCATTCTAAAGTCTCTAATCACACTAACCTTATCCATAATAATTAGTCTAACCTCTAACTAAAATATTTCTATCATGTGGACTAAAATTAATATCATGTGGGCCATGCCTAACTAGTGTGTGGGTCCCACTAGAGTCAAACTACCCCTGGATCCCCGTTTCAAGTCGGATTGAGTTAAAATTCGAACCCGACTCAAATAACCCCAAAACAATATCATAAATAATAAAATAAATTTCAACCCCAAAATAATATCATAAATAATAAAATAAATTTTAAAAATATTCAAAAATGTAAAATGACAAAAATACCTATGTTTCTGAAAACTGGGGGTGACAAATCTATCCACCTTAAAAAAAATTTCGTCCTCGAAATTAAAACAAAGCAATCACAGGAAACACGTACAGAAAACAATCTCATTCAAATACTTTTCAAAAAAAATTAGCAATAAAAAAATCTCTTTGAGGCACATCAAATATTTGTAAATAAAAACTGATATGTGTCCGATACGGATATAAAACCATCACAAAATTACACCTATCAAAGGTCAAAATCAACAATCACCAACGCAATAAATATCAAAATAATTCAAAGAGGTCAAATGCAAAATATTCTTTGGCCAAAAATGACATTAAAATATCCTAATCACATGGTTAGGGTCTAGGTCAAACAATCTCTAGGGTTTCACTAGCAAAACATCAAAATCATAAGTCATGATTTTAAATAGTTTTAAAATAATTTAAAAATTACCAAAAATTATATCATGATTTAAATGTCAAATCAATAAATGATTAAAATTATAAAATTTCAAAATTACCCTCATTTTAGAGAACTGGGTGTTACAAGTCTACCCACCTTAGAAAAATTTTATCCTCAAAATTAAAATGTTCATACTCCTTCTAGGTCAAACCTCCCACAATCAAAGTCTCAGAACTTAAACAATCATACGATTTAAAAGGATGACATACAGGGTCATGGCATACGGTAGTAGTGAAAGTCTCATCTAGGTATACTAGTCATGCTAGACCAAAACGGTCATATGGTATCAAAACACACAAGCAATCTAGGGTGCTAAACTAGAAAAGATACATAAATAACAATCATCAAGACTGTAAGGCAGTCTACCATCCTATATAAAAACTGGTACTTATCAAAATAAAATAAAGTTAACTACCATTTATCTAATAAGGGGTACTATTCAAGAAAATCAAAATCAAAAGTTAAAGAATGAAAGCCAATTGCATGAAAATCCAATCACAATATATTTATATATATAGCGTTAGAGAGGAAAAAGCTAGCATTATGTACAAGTTATGTAGTTCGTGTGTGTATGGGTGTATGTGGACATGTTCATATGGTTAGATAATAGGCATGTGTGTATGTGAAATATACATGAAAGTGCATAGGAGGATTTGGGGTTTCAAACAATAACTATCAAGTTACACTAATCATGGCATATTGGTTAAACAATCTACAATACACAACTCATTTGCTCATAACATGCATGGCTAATCATGTATATATGTATATATAAAGAGGTAGAGATTTAGTTATGTATGTATATACATTATAACATGTATGCCTAAGCTCTATATATATCTATATAGATATATAATCATGACATAGAGAGGAAGAGTTAGGTTACATGACAGGGTATACTAAGTTAGGGTGTGTGTGTGTGTCCTTGTACAGGGTTATAGCTTAGTATTGAAAGGTTAAACCCAGTTTTAGTTCAGCATTTACATACAAAATCTGAAAATAAGCTAACATTTAAACCAGTGCAATATTAACATAATGTATTTTCAAAATTTAGGAGTTTGAAACATCACAACTAATCTCAATGCTCCCAATACATCCTAACATGATAGAAATGAAACCCTAATATACTATCAATACATTTATCTACGCATACAGTTCAATATTACATGTTAAATCTGAAATTGAACTAAACATGGAAATCAATGTAAAAATGTTAACATGTATTCAATTTTCAGGATTTTGGAGAATTTGCACATCAAAACCAACTCAATGTTTATCACAACCTAACATGTAAGAATATGGAACCTAAATTTATATCCCTACAACAACAATATACACAGCTCTAAATATACATTTAAAAAAATCAATTTGAACTAACATTTAAAATTCCGTATTAAGGGTTAATATGCACACAGTCTCAGATTTGACAAATTTAAACACAAAACTCAACCAAATTTTTTTTTGAATTGAAACCCTACGTATAACATACATGTGAAGTGATATAAATAAAACTATTATCATGAAATTTTATATTTAAATTACGAGTTAAGCTAGAAAAAGCAGAGAATCGAAAATATTGGGGTTTTGAAAATTTAAACATTAACGACATATTAATATGTATTCAGATAGGTGGAAATCAAGTGTAGCATGCATAAGTGTCAGGAAAGTGTCCACTATATATATTCATATATATTCTCATGTCCCAATATAAAATTTTAATTCTACGTTAAGACCAACAATTAGATTCCTACTAAGGTTACAAGCAGGTGATTGACGTAATCAAGACAGTATTATTATTATTATTTAATACAAGAATAATAACAAGAAAGAAATAACGATAAAATCTGTTTTTGCTTATCTGTTTAAAAGAAAAACTTATTTTGAAACCCAGAGCTAAATTTTCAAATCTAAGATAAAGTCTAGCAAAATCATCGATTCATTGTATTAAGAAGAATTTCATAGTAAGAAGTTACACAAAGTTTATAAAAACAGCTAAAGCTACTCCTAAGTTAAATAAATGAGAAACAAAACAAAACAAACAAATAACAATTCTCTCTTTTTTTTTGAAGGACTGAAACAAAAGTAGAAAAAATATGTTCAAAAATATTTAAGGTACAATCTGATAATCATATGCGTCTTCTTGAAATTATGTTGTCAGAATTCTGCCACGCCAATAAGCATAGCTGCAATAAACGATAGAGTCCATAATAAGGCATACACCCTATAATCATGTTATCTAGAATTCTTACCGCGCCACCCGGTATGGCTACAAGAAAATCTAGATTTCATAATTAAGATAAGTATAGCTATATCAGGCTCTACGTCCTTGTCATGCTAGCAAATATGACTGCAATAAATTCAAAATTCTATAATAAAGTAGACTTTTACCTTTCTCACTGTTCTTATCAAGTATGTTATCAGGTTATACCTTAATTCCAAAAAAAATGTACATATACATATAAATACAAACTCAAATTCAACAACTAACATCAAGATTCAAAATTCAACAATAATCCATCAAAAATCATAAAAATACAGACTCAAATTCAAGCACTATCATCAAGATTCAAAATTCAACAATAATCCATCAAAAATCATAAAAATACAGACTCAAATTCAACCACTAACATTAAGATTCGAAATTTAACAATAATCCATCAAAATCAAGTTCAATAACAGAAAGTAAAGGTAAATCAAATCAGGAAAAACAGATTTCAAATCGAAGTTAAAATAAGATTCTCAAGGGTCGTCCCAGGAATCTCTCAAGGAATCCTAACCGTGATTGAGTACCTTCAAAATATATCCTATTCCTACTGCAGGCTGTAGTGGTACTCTAGTTCGAATACCACTACATAAACTCGACCTGCATGGGCCACCACTAAAAACGTGTCACGACCCGTACCCACCGTGAGGATACGAGTACGTAACAATGCCCAGCCTACGCCGTAGTGTCGGCGGTAGAACGCTGTTCTAGGTCATGAACTATAACTAGCATAATATGAATACTCTCCATAAGGAGGCCAACATAGAGGTACAACTCAATCACAATCTAAGGTAGAATGATAAAGATAGATAAACATGAAATCCAAAAGAGATACAGGAGATAGAAGTCTAAGTGTCTAAGATACATAATCCCAGAAATACATCTCAAAACTCAAATACAGTAATTCACAAGTAAATACAACTCCAGACAAAATAAAATAACTATCTAAATAACCTCTACTGTGTCTCCTCTAGGCTAGCAGGCAATCCCAGGCTATCTGTAAAATTTATCAACAGGTCCAGTCAGGACAGGAGCGAGCACATTACATCTCAACAGTTCATAGCAGGTTAGAAAATATAATCATGCAGTAAAGTAAGATACAAGATATGAAGAAATACAGTATGTAAACAGAGAGAGAACAGTAATAGAAATATCTACTATAAATAGAGAACTAACAGTGGCTAGTGATATAGAGTACAGGATAGCACATATGAATGAAACAAATTTGTACATGATCTACACTAAAGAGTTGTACATGATCTACACTACTAAAGAATTGTTCACATGACTACTAGTACTCCCCCGTTTTCCCCAATCAGTACACAAGGATCTAAGCAGGTTATGTTATTGTACATGATATCACATGGGGCCCTTAAAAGGGTGCACATGATAGTATATATGAAGGCTCTGTGAACATGAGAGTACATGATTCACAAGAGTGTATATGTATGGTGAAAGCACAGGAGTACATGATGAAAGTGAAACGCACATGACATAATATACCCGATGCTTCCGAGGGGGATAACATCGCATGAAGAGATCTGTATAGTACTAATCTGTGATAATGTCATGACAGTATCAAGTATAATAATCTAAAGCAGGAATATAATTCTAAGCAGGATATGAAATGATCAGAGAATGTACTCGCCTGATATCTGAATGTCCAAGGTAAAGATACTGTCCGAGGAGAGGTGTCTGGCTCCTAATTAGAACAGCACAAGTCACAATATGTCCAGAAGGGTAATATAAAGCACTACAATGCATTCTACATAAATCAAGGTCAAACTAGGCCAAAGTCAACCCTTGGTCAACTCTGGTCAACTGCACTAGTCAAACTAGGTCAAACTAGGTCATGTCCTAACCCAGCAAGTCTTACTAGGCCTAACCAAGACTATCCTAGCAAGCACACATCAATACAAGGCTATACAAGCCAACATACACCTAACTCTATATAGCATGCAATTATTCAATACTCAAATAGACAAGAATTCATATTGGATATTGTAATGCCTGTGTTCGTATTACGTATTGGAATACGTATACATATTTTATCTTGTATTTGTATATCTCCTTGGTTTGGTTTGGCTTGGTTATTCTTGGTTCGGGTTGGCTTGGTTCGGTTTGAGATTACTATTGGTTCATTATGAACCAAAGGGTGAACCCCCTACCTACCACCACTACTACCATTTATTAACCTCACTTCCTTCTCTCTCTTCATTACTCTCCTTCTTCCCTCCATTAATTTTTCATCTACCAGAGAGAGAAAGAGAGAGGTCTAGGCAAGTGCATCTTGCTTCATAGAGGAACTCTAATTTTATTGCTTCATTCTCTTCCTTACAGCATTCTAACTTACTTTAGAACTTGGCATTTTTACTTTCTATGGCTAGATTCTTGTAGATCTATATTTATATTATTTTCGGATTTCTTGGGTTTTGATCTACTTAATCTTGTTATTTCTGAGTTTTGATGGTTCCATGTTGTAGAGCATTTCGTTCTACGCCATTTTGACCTATAGAAGTTCGGATTTGGGCTCCGGATGATAGAGTTATGCAACTTGGAAGCCATGACTTATGGTGTACTTCTTCTCAGAAATTTGGAGAAGAAGCACAGTCCCGAGCCGCATGGTAGCACTTGACCGCATGAACATTCATGCGGCAAGTCAGTTCCAACCGCATGTACCATTGCCTTGACTTGACCACATGACAAGTTCATGCGGCAAGTATTCCATCTAGCCGCATGAAGTCCTTCTTACTTAACCGCATGATTGAGGCCCAATCCTTCCTGGCCGCATGGATTTCCAGCAACCCTGAGTCGCATGAACTCAACACTCACGAGCCGCATAGACCGCAGCCCCGCAGCCGTATGGATTGCTCCTCCCCGGCCGCGTGTACTTGATTGGTCAGCCAGCCGCATAGACCCATCCCCCGCCAGCCGCATGAGTTCCCTATCCTCCTGACCGCATATGTCTTGCCTTTCTCAGCCGCATGACTGAGTGGATCTCCGAGCCGCATATGACTGATATCCCTTTTAACCGCATAAGCCTTTTCCTTTAGCCGCATGCGCCAGACTCTATTTAGCCGCATGGGCTGTTCTCTTCCAGCCGCATGAGATCATTCCTGGCCGCATATGCCTTAGCCGCTTGGCTCTCCTATAGCCCTGTGTATTAATATTTTATTAGATATTTTACGTCCATTTTATATCCTTACGCCTTTTGTCATGAACTTGATGATCACGAATTTACTTGATATGTTTGGATATGATAATTGAGCCTGACATGACAGTGACCCGTAGTGGTGCACTCCTGACATGACTAACCTGACATAACCTGATAGTGGCCCGTCGCGGTGTACTCCTGACCAGTAAACTGGACATGATAAACCTGACATAATTTTCTTGATAAGCTGTTGCGACGGCTCCATGACATGACATGACCTGTATAAATAACCTGGACACCGTGGGCGATTGTGCTTGTACAAATAATTCAGTCCTGTCTTGCATCATGTCTAGGAGGGGACTCCTGAGTACCACGGTCAGGAGTACCTACTGAAATAGACTAAGGCTAAATAACTAGATTAATACATTAGTCATAAAGAGATCTCCCAGCTACAGGCAATCCCGTTACCTGGGCACACCTTGGGATCTGTAGCCTGCCGTCGAGTAGGGCACATTTCCAGCACACTGTCATGTGTTGCACCCTTCAAGCTACCTAAGGGTACATTCGTTTCCTGGATGATGTACCCACCTGAATTCAACTCTAATCTTTCAACCCGGGTGACCTGGATGGTCTGCAGGGCTTGTGGCTGTGGAATAATCTCACTGCATCTTGTTAGTAATTAGGCCTGTGACAACCCTAGTTAGTTAAAGTATCAAGCCGTAATTCTTGCTTGGCCGTGAAATGATTGGATAGAGTCTAACCAGTCTAGTCTTGCCCTGATCCTGATTACTGCATGACCAGAATGCTTGTATTTATTTTACCGATAAATGGTGAGAATTCCAAGTTCTGTTCAGACGAAGGGTTACAACCCCGGTCCTTGTTTGGTTTACGGGTTGTAACCTGGTTATCTGAATAGCTCCATGGTTATCTCGTCGTATATCATCCTGATGTATTTTTTTTATTTCCAGTTCTTACCTTAATTATACTCTTGTGCTGATTGCTGGTTTTAGTTCCTAAGTGAAGCCTCCTTTGTGGCACTTGCTCTTTCTGGGGTCTGACCCAGCTGGTTTTGTGTGGCCAAATTTTGGAGCAGCTCCAGAGGATCTACCGACCTTCCAGCCAGATGGTGGCCACTAGACGGAACCCTGGCAACGAGTGGGTTTATTCTTGATCTCCCACTTTATTGTAAAAATATTCTTTTGAGGCGTTTAGCCGGCGAGCACCTGTTTAGCTCGATTGCACTTTACTTACTGTCTGCCTACGGGCTGTAACATGATTAATAGATCCTAGGTTTGATCATGTATGACTAAACTCTTGCTAGTCCTGACATTTTGTAACGACTAGCTTCATGATCAATTGAATATGTAATGTTTGGGACGCCTTACTATTGTATATTTAATGATCATACATCTTGTGACTTTTACTTACTTGCTTGTGATTGAGACAATAGGCTTGTTCATGACCTTAAGAGACTGCTGGCTTGTAGATAAACCCTCATGTATCTAGACAGCCGTGACCGTATAGCAAGATGGATCCTATTTCATATACGTAGCTGGCTATGTCTGCCTCCATTCTCCAGTATTCTGGTTCTGGGGCGTGACATGGTTTAAGTGGTGGCCCATGCAGGTCTTGTGAATCAAGATATGTGAGGGTTTACCGAATAGATGTCTCAATCAGTATTCGCCCTTGATCTCTGTTTATATCCTCTGAATTCCTGGATTCTTGTCCTGATCGCATGCTTGTCTCATTGATCTGTCCTGGTCCTTCCTTATTGATCCCTATATCGCCTTCTTCAGCGACATTGTTCGTGGTCCTACCGATCAGCAAGGCGGAGCACCTTTCGTGGACCAGCAGCAACCCGGAGATCAAGCCCAGCACTCCGGAGTAGTCTCCAGAGTCGAGCCTATTGGAGAAGAGCCCCCAGTTCAGCCAGTTCAACCTGTAGAACCTGATAATGGCACATTAGTTGGGCTCGTCAGGACCTTGATAGCTTTTCAAGATCGTCGTGGAGATGCCTTGCAACAGGCAGTGGCGGATGCTTTGACCAGAGGTGGTCATTCAGGGAACAACGCGGCCAACAGCTTCAAGCGCTTGAACCCTCCCTTCTTTGATGGTAGTGAAGATGCTATCGCTGTAGATGCTTGGCTTCAGGACACAGAGGTAATTCTAGAAGCAGCTAGGACTCCAGAGAACGAGAAGGTGGCCGTGGTGCGCCTGAAGTTGTTGGATCTTGCCCGCAGTTGGTGGGCGGCGCAGGCCGTTGTATTAGTGGCACCCATTGCTTGGACAGTATTCAGAGAGAGATTCCAGACCAAGTATTTCGATGCTGTAGCTCGATATGATCTACAGACCCGGTTCACTAATCTGAAGCAAGGAGGTAGGACGGTCGACGGATATGCGGCCGAGTTTTCCAGACTCAGTCGGTTTGCTCCCACCTTGGTGGCAACCGAGTATGATAGAGTCCAGCGATTCCAGCAGGGACTTCACCTGGAGATTTTGTTGGCAGTTGAGCAGTTTGAGCATCAGAATTTTGATGCAGTCTTGAGAGCAGTCCGGAGGCATGAGTATACCTCCCAGAGGATTGTGGATAGGGCCGGAGGTCGGAAGAGATCCCACGGCCAGATGAATCAGTCTTCAGTCCCAGCCCCGGCAGCCAGGGCCTTGACTATTGGAGCTCCGAGGCGGGCGGCCTCTGTAACACCCAGTTTTCTGAAATTGGGGTTTTTTTTGAAAATTTATTATTTTTATTATTTATTAATGGTATTTTAGTCATGATATGATTTTTGGTGATTTTTAGTTAATTAAAACTATTTTCTAAGTCACGACTTATGACTTTGTGATTTTACTAGTATAACCCTAGTGTAAACTCTAGAGATTTCATAACCTAGAGACTGCCATGACCATGTAAGCCTAACCAAGTGATTAGGATACCATTTTAGCACTTTTTAGCCTAAAGGGTATTTTGGTAATTTTCTAGGATTTATTTGGAATTATTTGTATTTATGTGTTTTTATTATTATTTAATTATTGTTAAGTGTCATGAGAGCCCCTAACCTAGTTTACCCTAATCTAGAGGTTAGTTACTAACCTAGAAACTAAGGGGTTAGATATTTACATGTTAGTTAAAGTATAGAAAATATCTAGATATTTACTTTTGTGATATTTCTTGAAAACCTAAAGATCTAAGCTACCTTTACCTTGAAGTCAAACTTCCTTCAAGGTGAAGCAAGCCAAGGACACCCTCCCCTACCCCCATGGCAGGCCACACACTACCCCCCCTTCCTATATAAACCCATCACATTCATTCATGATTAATTTACATGAATTAAAACCTAGAAAATACCCTTTCCTTCAAACCCCCATAACTTGATCATTTTTGATCCAAATCACCTCTAGTCTTTTGCATTGGGACCCTACAACATCAAGGGTGCTAAGGGAGGCTAGCAATCCAGATTTCACAAGCTTTGGACATCACCAAGTGGAAGGACAAACACCTCCCTCTTTATTGAGTTTCCTTTAGAATTTGCATCAATAGGTAAATACCCATAAACCTAGCTAATACTGTGATTTCTCTTTATAAATGCATGCATATAGGTATACCCTAACTGTGGGTCAAGTTTGGTAGGAAGTAGGTTTGGTTTGGTGTCCGTATCGGACACGTATCCTAGGTTATAAAACCTTGTTTGATGAAATGCCCCAAAGGATTGAACTTTATTATTTTGCAAAACTAATTACATATTCATGTAGCCCTAGACTTGTTGTTTATATCTACACTTGATTGAGCACGACACTGTATCGATTTCGTGTCGAAAATTGACACGGACATACTGTGGCAGTGTACGCACAATGCCCTGCTACCACACTGTTCGTGCACACTGCACAGGGCACTTCGACACGCCAAAATTGGTGTGGAAATGGGGGCAATGTCTGCGAACATGCCCCCAAAGTTTCACAGTGTCTTATTTTGTATCGGACACGCAATCACCCACACACTGGACACCTACACGCATGTTCAGTCAAATTTTCGACTAGGACACGAGCCTCGTGTCCCACGCACACGAGTCGTGGACACGTATCAGGCTGACACGTGTGTAGCCCATCATTGGGCGAACACCAGGACACAAGCACGTGGTGTGTCGTGTCCTGTGTCGTGAGCACGAGACACTCGACCGCGTGCACGACGCAGTCTGAAACGTACTGTTTCGACCTCTGATACGCGCACGTAGCTCGGACACGACACGTTTTGGACACATTTCAGGGTGTCTAAAAGCTAGCCCTAGACCTAGGCGACCTGTGTGCATGACCACGAGACGTGTCGTGTCTCGTGGTGTGTCCACGAGGGCGAGGAACCCATGCACGACACAGTGTAGAGTGTGGCCTGTGTCAGTTTACCCGATTGAGTTTCCAGTGAGTTGGACACGTCGTGTTATGTCTAGACTTCGTGTCAGGTACCCTAGATGCTAGGGGACACTGTGGGACACGATTACCAACCTTGGGTTTCGAGCCTTAGCTCGGTTTGGGTCGGGTATTGGGTTTACCCCCCTTAGGTTCAGTAATGAACAGTATTACTGTTCTTTCCAGTTTTTTTAAAACGAATTTCAAAATGATTTTTATGTATATATATATGTATATTTATGTGTATATATACTGAATATACATGTATATATGTATATGAGTGTGTGGGTATATGTGTATGTATAGGTGTGTGTGTATATATATATATGTATGTATTGTGTGTGTGTGTGTGTGGTTCTCAGTTTTCTGAGAACACACCCCCCCCTACTGTCTCAGTTCTCTCTCTCCCTTCCTCTCTTTCTCACACTCATGCACACACACCACTCACCCTCTCATTTCCCCCTCTCTCTCTCTATATGTATTGTAGATATATAAGTTTTGTATATATATATATATATATATATATATATATATATATATATATATATATATATATATATGTTATATATATATTTGTATTAGATTATATATTGTATCTATATATATATACTATATGATATATGACTATTACATAGGCTATAGGCCTATGTAGTAATGTTTGTATATATATATATATGCAAAGTTATATATATATGTGTATATATATATATTGTATAGAGATAGATACCTATATGATATTAGCCTATGGAACCTAATTACGAGCCTATGGTTATTAGGTTGGCCTATTGACCCTTATTTGACTAGAGTTGACCAAAGTCAACCTTAGGTCAAAATTTGACCTAATTAACCTAGAATTGACTAGGATTAACCTAAAATGACTAGTTTAACTAGTCTGACCATGTTTGACCTAACTTGACTAGTAGACCTAGTTTGACTAGATAATTGACCATTGTTGACCAAAGTCAACTATAGGTCAACCATGACCTAATTGACCTAGAGATGGCTTAGATGAACATAGAAGGACTAGTTGACTAAAGTTTGACTAAACCCTAACTAATTGATTTATGTTTGACCATATGGTTATGAGGATAGTCCTATGTAATTTAAGATATGTATGGGGTTAAGTGGAATACTTAGAGGTTGTGTCATGGTTTGAGTTAGTCTTATGGAGTATTGACTTAGATAGTTGACCATTGACCTAATTACCTTATTGACTAGTCTATGTTTGACCAAAACTTTAGTTAGTCTAAGTTTGACCTAGACTTGACCTAGATTGATCATGTTGACTAGTATTTGACTAGTCTGACCATTGTTGACCAAGACCCTAGATAACTTGACTAGTTTGACTAGAATATTGACCAAGAGTTGACTTTAACCTAGATTAGACTTGTTTGACCTTGTTTGACCTTATTTGACTTAGTTTGATTTCCTATGACTTAGTTTGACTTCCTGTGACCTAGTTTGACTTTAGAGTTGACCAAGAGTTGACTTTTGACCAGATTGACCTAGAATCATGTAGTATGTATTGTATACTCTATTTTTACCATTGTGGATATATTGTGACTTGTATTGCTCTGATTAGGAGCCATACACCTCTCCTCAGGCAGTATATCCTCTTCAGACATTCAGTTATCAGGCGAGTACATTCTCTGACCGTTTCATACTTGCCAGGATTTATATTCTTGCTCTAGATTACTTTACTTGATGCTGACACGATGGTTATCACGGATTGGTACTATATAGATCTTTTTATGAGATATTATCCCCCTCGGGAGCATCAGATACAGCATATTTGTGCGTTTCACGAATCGTCATGTATCTCTATGCTTCCATAGATTTACGAATCGCTTGTGACTCATGTACTCTCATGTTCACAGAGCCTCTCATGAATCACCCATTTATGGGCTTATCACGAATCTTAACATAACTTGAATGGATCCTTGTGTATTAATTGGGGAAACGGGGGAGTAGAAGTAGACATGTGAATAATTCAAAAGTAGTATAATCATGTATAAACTCAGTAGTGTAATCATGTATAAATTCTAGCCATTCACATGCCTATCTTGTACTCTACATCACTAGACACTTACAGTTCTCTATATACAGTAGATATTTCCTTTACAACTATCTCTTTTACAGCGTATATTTCCTTTCAGCATTTCCTGTATTTTACTCTATTGCATGCTTTATATTTTCTATCATACTATACACTGCGTGAGATGTATTGTGCTCGTTCCTGTCCTGACTGGACCTGTTGAAAATATTACAGAGGATGAGGATGAGGCCCTGGTGTCTACCTATTATGGAGCAGGACTAGATGACACTTATGTTGTGGACCCTCAGCAGGATCCACCTGCAGCTGAGGATGTTGCCCCAGTAGTCTAGGCTAGTTTAGCTAGACAGTCATTTCTATATTATTATTTTGTCTCACATTCTGAGTTGTATTTGAGATGTTGAGATGTATAGACCCTTAGACTTATTTTGTATATTGGATTGACATTCTGGATGTTATGTTATCATAGACACTTAGACCTATTTCATCTATTGTACTGTTCTCTTTGAGTTACTGTCTATCTATCTATCTTTCATTCTTCTACCATAGATGTGATTGAGATTGTATTCTGTTATGTCACCTCCATTCGGAGAGTATATACTGTACATGTACCTTTATATTGTTAGATGATTGACCTAGGACAGCGTTCTACCGCCGATACTGCGGCGTAGGCTAGACGTACCCACGTCTCGTGCCCTTACTCTAGGGTGCGGCTCGTGACACATTTTTAGTGGTGGCCCATACAGGTCGAGTTTATGTAGTGGTATTCGAACTAGAGTATCACTACAGCCTGTGATAGGATTTGAGGAATAGGCTTAGTGAGAGAGGATACTCAATCACTGTTAGGATACCTTGAGAGATTCCTGGGATGACCCTTGAGAATCTTATTTTAAATTACGATTTAAACTCCTTTTTCCTTGATTGAATTTAATTTTGGAGGATTTACTGTAGAACTTTGAATCCTGGTGTTAGTTGATAATTTTGAAATTTTTGTAGTTGTTGATTTTAATTTCTTTGTGTTAGATTAATATCTTTTATTTTAAGGTACTCAATCACATTTATGAGAAAACTCTCATCTGTTTCTTGCCATCTAATTCTCTTGCTAATTGCTTTCCCTTGAAATGAACTGTCCCCTCTATTTTTGCATCTTGCTCAACTCTTTCTACCAATCTATGTGACTGTATCCCAAACCTGACTTACTCGACATTTCCTCAAATCAAGACTTTATTGAGACCTTCTAACCTTGACCCTTGATTTGATCGAACCCTAACTATATTCATCTAGTAGCCTATCTATCCCTAGGGCTGTGTTCCTAAATTATTTACTGGATTCCTAATTAATTTTATTCCATGCGTTAACTTGATCTTCTTTATTTTTGCATCAATTGTCACGTCTTGAACTCCCACTTTCTATTCTAGATCATTGGACGTCCATTACCGTGACTTAGATATTCGGAGTATAATACTAGCTGTTACCTCCCAACAAATTTTACATGTAAGACCTAGACTAGCCTACCTTCATGTAGGTATTCCATGTCCTACTAAAACCCGTCTCCTTGTAATCTATTTCCTTGATATGATTTTCTGATCAAATGGCTAAACTATAACCTCTACCATGATACTAAATTAATTCTTATTTCAATTAGAGATCCACCTTGGCTCAATTCTTTCGACTTGGCATGTGATGGTGTTCTGCTTGAATCCTTAAATACTTAACCTTGTACCTTATCTTGAATGCTTGACCCGATTGGTTAAGGATCTTGGACTATGTATTTTCTTTCATCATCTCCACCCTTACTTATATCTTATGCTATAAATTTATCCTTAGTTTTACAAGCTTATCCTTTTCGAGCTTGATCATGACATATTTTATTGGGTGTACACCCACTAACATATTATCTAATCAGAACTGGTGCATGATGGTCTGATCAACCTATTGCGTTTTGGTTCGCTTTTTCATATATTAATCTACGTGGATGGAGACATAGTTAAACTTGCCCTAGAATCTTATCCGTAACAGCCTTGACAATTCTCCTTGGAATTATTTTATCGCCTATGAACCTCGTATTCGTATCCAGTTGAATTTAATTTAATCATGACCTGGATCTTCATCATTGGATGCTCGTGCTCATACTTGATTTCATTTATTTTCTATCTTGCCTAAATCTTGATTTATCCTGAAATTGATCAACTTAGATCGTGTCAAGACTAAAATCTATTTGTGATTGTGTGTGCCTAAATTTTCAATTTTCTTTTTCTTTTACCACTTTATGGAATAGTAACCTTTTAATGATTTCTCAGTTACTTGTTAATGACCAATTTTCATATAGGATGGTAGACGGCCCTACAGCCTTGATGATTGTTGTTCCCTTACCTTCCCAATTAGGACATCCTAGATTGCTTGTACGTTTTGATACCATAGGACATTCTTGATCTAAAATGACTAGTGCACCTAGATGAGACCATAGACTGTCCCATTTAACCTGTCCCCCTTGTACCACTATTGCATCACAATTTTTGGTTCAATTTAGGCCATAGACCCTTCCCACTCTAAATTATGATCATCGTAGGCACATTACCGTGACTTTTAAATTTGGAGCACAAGACGAGTTATTTTCTCAAAACTAATTTCACATACATGACCTAGACATGACACTCTACACCCATGACCTTAGTATCCCACTCAGACATACCATCGTGTGCTTCATTTGCTTAGTACGATTTTCCTGACCCGAGACTCCATCCTGATTTACCCCATGGAGTTACTTTTGATTTCGATTTGAATTAAGAACACCTTATGGCCTAAAAATTACCAGCCAATTTTTGGACATGACCCAGTATAGGTCTACTACCCGTATTTTACTTGTTGACCTTGTATGTTGCTAGGTAGTAGCTTCGACCCTGATTGTTGGAGGTTTGACCTAGGAGGAGTACGACCATCTAAATTTCGAGGACGAAATTATTTTAAGGAGGGTAGACTTGTAACACCCAGTTTTCTAAAATTGGGGTATTTTTGAAAATTTATTATTTTTATTATTTATTAATGGTATTTTAGTCATGATATAATTTTTGGTGATTTTTAGTTAATTAAAACTATTTTCTAAGTCACGACTTATGACTTGTGATTTACTAGTATAACCCTAGTGTAAACTCTAGAGATTCATAACCTAGAGACTACCATGACCATGTAAGCCTAACCAAGTGATTAGGATACCATTTAAGCACTTTTAGCCTAAAAGGTATTTTGGTAATTTTCTAGAATTTATTTAGAATTATTTGTATTTATGTGTTTTTATTATTATTTAATTATTGTTAAGTGTCATGAGAGCCCCTAACCTAGTTTAACCTAATCTAGATGTTATTTACTAACCTAGAAACTGAGGGGTTAGATATTTACATGTTAGTTAAAGTATAGAAAATATCTAGATATTTACTTTTGTGATATTTCTTGAAAACCTAAAGATCTAAGCTACCTTTACCTTGAAGTCAAACTTCCTTCAAGGTGAAGCAAGCCAAGGACACCCTCCCCTACCCCCATGGCAGGCCACACACTACCCCCCCTTCCTATATAAACCCATCACATTCATTCATGATTAATTTACATGAATTAAAACCTAGAAAATACCCTTTCCTTCAAACCCCCATAACTTGATCATTTTTGATCCAAATCACCTCTAGTCTTTTGCATTGGGACCCTACAACATCAAGGGTGCTAAGGGAGGCTAGCAATCCAGATTTCACAAGCTTTGGGCATCACCAAGTGGAAGAACAAATACCCCCCCTCTTTATTGAGTTTCTTTTGGAATTTGTATCAATAGGTAAATACCCATAAACCTAGCTAATACTGTGGTTTCTCTTCATAAATGTATGCATATAGGTATACCCTAACTGTGGGTCAAGTTTGGTAGGAAGTAGGTTTGGTTTGGTGTCCGTATCGGACACGTATCCTAGGTTATAAAACCTTGTTTGATGAAATGCCCCAAAGGATTGAACTTTGTTATTTTGCAAAACTAATTACATATTCATGTAGCCCTAGACTTGTTGTTTACATCTACACTTGACTGAGCACGACACTGTGTCGATTTCGTGTCGAAAATTGACACGGACACACTGTGGCAGTGCATGCACAATGCCCTGCTACCATACTGTTCGTGCACACTGCACAGGGCACTTCGACACGCCAAAATTGGTGTAGAAACGGGGGCAATGTCTGCGAACATGCCTCCAAAGTTTCACAGTGTCTCGTTTTGTATCGGACACGCAATCACCCACGCACTGGACACCTACACGCACGTTCAGTCAAATTTTCGACTAGGACACGAGCCTCGTGTCCCACGCACACGAGTCGTGGATACGTATCAGGCTGACACGTGTGTAGCCCATCATTGGGCGAACACCAGGACACAAGCATGTGGTGTGTCGTGTCCTGTGTCGTGAGCACGAGACACTCGACCGCGTGCACGACGCGGTCTGAAATATACTGTTTCGACCTTTGATACGCACACGTAGCTCGGACACGACACGTTTTGGACACATTTTAGGGTGTCTAAAAGCTAGCCCTAGACCTAGGCGACCTGTGTGCATGACCACGAGACGTGTCGTGTCTCGTGGTGTGTCCACGAGGGCGAGGAACCCATGCACGACACAGTGTAGAGTGTGGCCTGTGTCAGTTTACCCGATTGAGTTTCCAGTGAGTTGGACATGTCGTGTTATGTCTAGACTTCGTGTCAGGCACCCTAGATGCTAGGGGACACTGTGGGACACGATTACCAACCTTGGGTTTCGAGCCTTAGCTCGGTTTGGGTCGGGTATTGGGTTTACCCCCTTAGGTTCAGTAATGAACAGTATTACTGTTCTTTCCAGTTTTTTTAAAACGAATTTCAAAATGATTTTTATGTATATATATATGTATATTTATGTGTATATATACTGAATATACATGTATATATGTGTATGAGTGTGTGGGTATATGTGTATGTATATATATGTGTATGTATAGGTGTGTGTATATATATATATGTATGTATTGTGTGTGTGTGTGGTTCTCAGTTTTCTGAGAACACACCCCCCCACTGTCTCAGTTCTCTCTCTCCCTTCCTCTCTCTCTCACACTCATGCACACACACCACTCACCCTCTCATTTCCCCCTCTCTCTCTATATATATATATGTATTGTAGATATATAAGTTTTGTATATATATATATATATATATATATATATATATATATATATTATATATATAATATATATATATATATATATATATATATATATAAATATATATATATATATATAAAAAAATATATATATATTATATATATATATATATATATATATATATATATATATATATATATGTTATATATATTTGTATTAGATTATATATTGTATCTGTATATATATACTATATGATATATGACTATTACATAGGCTATAGGCCTATAGTAGTAATGTTTGTATATATATATATATGCAAAGTTATATATATATGTATATATATATATATATATATATATATATATATATATATATATATATATATATATATATATATATATTGTATAGAAATATATACCTATATGATATTAGCATATGGAACCTAATTACGAGCCTATGGTTATTAGGTTTATTGACCCTTATTTGACTAGAGTTGACCAAAGTCAACCTTAGGTCAAAACTTGACCTAATTAACCTAGAATTGACTAGGATTAACCTAAAATGACTAGTTTAACTAGTCTGACCATGTTTGACCTAACTTGACTAGTAGACCTAGTTTGACTAGATAATTGACCATTGTTGACCAAAGTCAACTATAGGTCAACCATGACCTAATTGACCCAGAGATGGCTTAGATGAACATAGAAGGACTAGTTGACTAAAGTTTGACTAAACCCTAACTAATTGATTTATGTTTGACCATATGGTTATGAGGATAGTCCTATGTAATTTAAGATATGTATGGGGTTAAGTGGAATACTTAGAGGTTGTGTCATGGTTTGAGTTAGTCTTATGGAGTATTGACTTAGATAGTTGACCATTGACCTAATTACCTTGTTGACTAGTCTATGTTTGACCAAAATCTTAGTTAGTCTAAGTTTGACCTAGACTTGACCTAGATTGATCATGTTGACTAGTATTTGACTAGTCTGACTATTGTTGACCAAGACCCTAGATAACTTGACTAGTTTGACTAGAATATTGACCAAGAGTTGACTTTAACCTAGATTAGACTTGTTTGACCTTGTTTGACCTTATTTGACTTAGTTTGATTTTCTGTGACTTAGTTTGACTTCCTGTGACCTAGTTTGACTTTAGAGTTGACCAAGAGTTGACTTTTGACCAGATTGACCTAGAATCATGTAGTATGTATTGTATACTCTATTTTTACCATTGTGGATACATTGTGACTTGTATTGCTCTGATTAGGAGCCATACACCTCTCCTCAGGCAGTATATCCTCTTCAGACATTCAGTTATCAGGCGAGTACATTCTCTGACCGTTTCATACTTGCCAGAATTTATATTCTTGCTCTAGATTACTTTACTTGATGCTGACACGATGGTTATCACGGATTGGTACTATATGGATCTTTTCATGAGATGTTATCCCCCTTGGGAGCATCAGATACAGCATGTTTGTGCGTTTTACGAATTATCATGTATCTCTATCTTCCATAGATTCACGAATCGCTTGTGACTCATGTACTCTCATGTTCACAGAGCCTCTCATGAATCACCCATTTATGGGCTTATCACGAATCTTAACATAACTTGAATAGATCCTTGTGTATTGATTGGGGAAACGGGGGAGTAGAAGTAGACATGTGAATAATTTCAAAGTAGTATAATCATGTATAAACTCAGTAGTGTAATCATGTATAAATTTTAGCCATTCACATGCCTATCTTGTACTCTACATCACTAGACACTTACAGTTCTCTATATAGAGTAGATATTTCCTTTACAGCTATCTCTTTTACAGCGTATATTTCCTTTCAGTATTCCTGTATTTTACTCTATTGCATGCTTATATTTCCTATCATACTATGCACTGCGTGAGATGTATTGTGCTTGTTCCTGTCCTGACTGGACCTGTTGAAAATATTACGGAGGATGATGAGGCCCTGGTGTCTACCTATTATGGAGCAGGACTAGATGACACTTATGTTGTGGACCCTCAGTAGGATCCACCTGCAGCTGAGGATGTTGCCCCAGTAGTCTAGGCTAGTTTAGCTAGACAGTCATTTCTATATTATTATTTGTCTCACATTCTGAGTTGTATTTTGAGATGTTGAGATGTATAGACCCTTAGACTTATTTTGTATATTGGGTTGACATTCTGGATGTTATGTTATCATAGACACTTAGACCTATTTCATCTATTGTACTGTTCTCTTTGAGTTACTGTCTATCTATCTATTTTTCATTCTTCTACCATAGATGTGATTGAGATTGTATTCTGTTTTGTCACCTCCATTCAGAGAGTATATACTGTACAGGTACCTTTATATTGTTAGATGATTGACCTAGGACAGCGTTCTACCGCCGACACTGCAGCGTAGGCTGGACGTACCCACGTCTCGTGCCCTTACTCTAGGGTGCGGGTCGTGACAGCCTCAGTGACGTTGGTCCAGTATTCAACCCCGACGTACCCTCAGCAGCAGCAGCAGAAGCAGAAGCAGTCTTCCGCAGTAGGATGTTCTCATTGTGGGAAGCCAGGCCATATGGTGTTAGAATGTCGCAGGGCGCAAGGATTGTGCCTAGCTTGTGGAGCACCAGACCATAGGGTTGGATCCTGCCCGAATAGGGGTGGTTCATCATCGTCTAACCTTTCTAGCTCTTCGGTGAGAGGACCTCCGGTCCAGCAGTAGCAGCAGTATCCATTGCCGAGGCCCTTGCCGCCTCAGACCCAAGTATTCCAGCAGCAGAACCCCCAACAGTATGCACAAGCCCAAGCCCAGAGCCCGAGCAGGCAGCGAGGATTTCAGCAGAAGGGACCAGCACCTCGAGGGCACGGTCAGGCTATGGTGATGACCGCAGAGGAAGGATTGGCACCAGGAGAGGTGGTGGCAGGTACTATTCTCGTCAACTCCTTTCCAGCTTCAGCTTTATTGATTCTGGTGCATCGCATTCTTTTATTCTGCACGATTTGCGATACGGATAGGATTGGAGCCTGAGTCATTATCAGTAAGGCTTAATATACTTACTGGTAACGGACTTGTGGGAGTAGATAGAGTATTTTCCTGTCGGATCGTAGTTAGCGGTAGAGAGTTCCCCGCTAGATTGATAGAGTTCCCGATGGCCGATTATGATGTGGTCCTAGGGATGGATTGGTTGAGGAACCAGTATGCTAGAATAGACTGCCATATCGGCAGGGTTTTTTTAGCATTCCAGGTGAGCCGGAGTTTTCCTTCTCTCGAGGCGAGGTTGAGTCTTCTCCCCCGATATTGCGGATAGCAGTATAAGCAGTTCAGTTGCCCATGGTAGTCGATGAGTTCCCAGATGTTTTCCCAGAAGAGCTTCCAGGTATGCCTCCAGAGCGGGAGATCGAGTTCACTATAGACTTGATTCCCGGGACAGCCCCAGTATCAGAGAGAGTCTACAGGATGGCACCGTCAGAATTGGAGATATTGTACAAGATAATTGAAGAACTTAGGACCAAGGGATTCATTCGTGCTAGTGGATCGCCTTGGGGAGCCCCGATGCTTCTTGTAAAAAAGAAGGATGGTACGTCCAGGTTATGTGTTGATTATCGTACCTTGAACTCAGTGACAATCAAGAACAGATACCCTCTCCCGAGGATAGATGACTTGTTTGATCAACTCAAGGGGGCATCAGTATTTTCGAAGATCGACTTGCGCTCAGGATACCACCAGATCAGGGTCAGAGAGCAGGACATCCCGAAGACAGCTTTTAGATCGAGATATAGGCATTGGAAGTTCCTTGTTATGCCTTTTGGAGCGACCAATGCGCCGGCAGTATTCATGGACCTCATAAATCGCATCTTCATGCCTTACTTAGATCAGTTTGTGATCGTGTTCTTGGATGACATCCTGGTTTACAGCAAGAGTGAAGCGGAGCATGAGCAGCATCTCCGTGTGGTTCTTCAGATTTTCATGGAGCACCAGTTGTATGCCAAGTTCAGTAAATGCGAGTTCTGGCTCGATCGTATTTCGTACTTGGGTCATATCATCACTAGAGGAGGAGTAGAAGTGGATCCCTAGAAGATTGTGGCTATTGAGTCGTGGCGGTACCCAGCACAGTTGCAGAAGTTCGCAGTTTTCTTGGATTGGCCGGCTATTACCGACGATTTGTTTCAAATTTTGCTCGGATCTCAGCGCCATTGACCCAATTGACCCGTAAAGATGCGCATTTTGCTTGGACAGCAGAGTGTCAGAGTTCTTTCGAGCAATTGAAGCGAGGCCTGATAACGGCACCCATTCTTACACTTCCCGATGGAACTGGAGGATTCTCAGTATATTGTGATGCTTCGGGCAGAGGTCTAAGATGTGTTCTGATGCAGCATGGGAAGGTAATAGCTTATGCGTCACGCCAACTTCGTGATCGTGAGAAGAATTACCCAACCCATGACTTGGAGTTAGCAGTAGTGTTTGCACTTAAATTATGGAGGCACTATTTGTACGGAGATAGGATGGAGATTTTTACCGACCACAAGAGCCTGAAGTATGTTTTCACTCAGAAGGATCTTAACATGCGTCAGAGAAGGTGGCTGGAGCTTCTTGTGGATTATGATATCAACCTGCAGTATCATCCTGGGAAGGCCAACTTTGTTGCAGATGCATTGAGCAGGAGAGCCGGAGTTTATTTCCTAATAGCACAACCAGAACTGTTAGCAGATCTTCAGAAGATGGGTATAGAAGTTGTTCTCCCTTCCAGTGTGGCATTGATGGCCAGTATGCAAGTTCAGTCCACTATAGTTGAGAGGATCCGGATGGCACAGTCAACAGATTCCAAGCTTCAGCGACTCAGGACAGAGTATGAGGCTGGACGAAGACCAGAGTTATGCATTCATGAGAATGGTACACTTCGACAGGGTAATCGTCTTTGTGTACCCAGTAGAGATATCAGACAGGAGATCATGTCGGAAGCGCACAGTTCTCAGTATTCCATCCATCCTGGTAGTACGAAGATGTACCGCAATATCCGTCAACACTTTTGGTGGAATGGCATGAAGAGGGAGATAGCCCGGTTTGTCTCTCGTTGTTTAGTCTGCCAACAAGTTAAAGCTGAACATCAGAGACCGGCTGGACTTCTTCAGCCCTTGCCGATTCCAGAATGGAAGTGGGAGCATATGACCATAGATTTTGTGACTGGATTACCTAGATCCCCAGCTGGTAGAGATGCTATCTGGGTTATTGTTGATCGGCTCACGAAGGTAGCTCACTTCCTTCCGTTCAGAGTTGGTCAGTCGACAACTCAGTTAGCAGAGATGTACCTCCGACAGATTGTCAGGTTGCACGGTGTTCCAGTCAGTATCACCTCGGACCGAGATTCCAGATTTATGTCGCACTTTTGGCGTAGCCTACAAGAGAGTTTGGGGACTCATCTCCAGTTCAGTTCAGCGTATCATCCGCAGACAGATGGTCAGTCGGAACGCACGATCCAGACTCTTGAAGACATGTTGAGATCTTATACCCTCGACTTCGGTGGTTCGTGGGAAGATCACCTGCACCTGGTGGGGTTCTCGTACAATAACAGTTTTAGGCCTGTATCCAGATGGCACCGTTCGAGGCACTGTATGGCAGGAAGTGCAGATCCCCGTTAGCCTGGGACGATGTCGGAGAGAGACATGCTCGGTCCAAAAATGATTGCCCAGACAGTTGAAGTTGTCAGAAGGGTCAGAGATCATCTTCGAGTTGCTCAAGATCGCCAGCGTCATTGGGCCGATTCTTATCGGCGCCCTTTAGAGTTTTCGGTCGGCGACCAGGTATTCCTGAGGATTTTGCCTAACCGTGACGTCATTCGCTTCGGCGTACGGGGAAAGCTTAGTCCTATGTATATAGGACCGTTTGACATTCTGGAGCGAGTAGGAGATGTATCCTATCATCTCGCTCTTCTGCCGTCGCTAAGCGAGGTACATGACGTGTTCCATGTATCCCAATTATGACGGTATATCCCGGATCCAAGCTACGTCCTGGATCATTCGGAATTGGTTGTTGGTACCAACCTTTCGTATGAGGAGAGGCCCGTGTCTATATTGGACCGGAGGGAGAAGATGCTCAAGAACAAGACTATTAAGTTAGTCCGAGTTGCTTGGGGTCATCACTCTTTGGGTGAGTCAACGTAGGAGCGTGAGGATGATATCCGATCGCGATATTCCGACCTGTTTGACTCGTGAGGTATAATGTCTTTCTTATGCCTCATACCTTCGATTCCTTGCTTGCGTGATTGATTTATTGTCTAGTATAACTTGCCTGTGATTAGTGTAGCTTGTTCTTGTCTCTCTAGGCTCTTAATTAAATTCCGAGGACGGAATTCTTTTAAGGTGGGTAGAGTTGTAATGCATGTGTTCATATTACGTATTTGGAATACGTATACGTATTTTATCTTGTATTTGCATATCTCTTTGGTTTGGTTTGGCTTGGTTATTCTTGGTTCGGGTTGGCTTGGTTCAGTTTGGGATTGCTATTGGTTCATTATGAACCAAAGGGTGAACCCCCTACCTACCACCACCACTACCATTTATTAACCTCACTTCCTTCTCTCTCTTCATTACTCTCCTTCTTCTCTCCATTAATTCTTCATCTACCAGAGAGAGGAAGAGAGAGGTCTAGGCAAGTGCATCTTGCTTCATGGAGGAACTCCAATTTTATTGCTTCATTCTCTTCCTTACAGCATTCTAACTTACTTTAGGACTTGGCATTTTTACTTTCCATGGCTAGATTCTTGTAGATCTATATTTACATTATTTTAGATTTTTTGGGTTTTGATCTACTTAATCTTGTTATTTCCGAGTTTTGATGGTTCCATGTTGTAGAGCATTCGTTCTACCCCATTTTGACCTATGGAAGTTCGGATTTTGGCTCCGGATGATATAGTTATGCAACTTGGAAGCCATGACTTATGGTGTACTTCTTCTCGGAAATTTGGAGAAGAAGCACAGTCCCAGCCGCATGGTAGCACTTGACCGCATAAACATTCATGCGGCAAGTCAGTTCCAACCGCATGTATCATTGCCTTGACTTGACCGCATGACAAGTTCATGCGGCAAGTATTCCTTCTAGCCGTATGAAGTCCTTCTTACTTAACCGCATGACTGAGGCCCATCCTTCCTGGCCGCATGGATTTCCAGCAACCCTGAGCCGCATGAACTCAACACTCGCGAGCCGCATAGACCGCAGCCCCGTAGCCACATGGATTGCTCCTTCCCGGCCGCGTGTACTTGATTGGTCAGCCAGCCGCATAGACCCATCCTCCGCCAGCCGCATGAGTTCCCTATCCTCCTGACCGCATATGTCTTGCCTTTCTCAGTCGCATGACTGAGTGGATCTCCGAGCCGCATATGACTGGTATTCCTTTTAACCGCATAAGCCCTTCCCTTTAGCCGCATGCGCCTGACTCTATTCAGCCGTATGGGCTGTTCTCTTCCAGCCGCATGAGATCATTCCTGGCCGCATATGCCTTAGCCTTTTGTCATGAACTTGATGATCATGAATTTACTTGATATGTTTGGATATGATAATTGAGCCTGATATGATAGTGACCCGTAGTGGTGCACTCCTGACATGACTAACCTGACATGACCTGATAGTGGCCCGTTGTGGTGCACTCCTGACCAGTAAACTGGACATGATAAACCTGACATAATTTTCTTGATAAGCTGTTACGACGGATCCATGACATGACATGACCTGTATAAATAACCTGGACACCGTGGGCGATTGTGCTTGTACAAATAATCCAGTCCTGTCTTGCATCATGTCTAGGAGGGGACTCCTGAGTACCATGGTCAGGAGTACCTACTGAAATGGACTAAGGCTAAATAACTAGATTAATACATTAGTCATAAAGAGATCTCCCAGCTACAGGCAATCCCGTTACCTGGGCACGCCTTGGGATCTGTAGCCTGCCGTCGTAGGGCATATTTCCAGCACACTGTCATATGTTGCACCCTTCAAGCTACCTAAGGGTACATTCGTTTCCTGGACGATGTACCCACCTGAATTCAACTCTAATCTTTCAACCCGGGTGACCTGGATGGTCTACTGGGCTTGTGGCTGTGGAATAATCTCACTGCATCTTGTTAGTAATTAGGCCTGTGACAACCCTAGTTAGTTAAAGTATCAAGCCGTAATTCTTGCTTGGCCGTAAAATGATTGGATGGAGTCTAACCAGTCTAGTCTTGCCCTGATCCTGATTACTGCATGACCAGAATGCTTGTATTTATTTACCGATAAATGGTGAGAATTCCAAGTTCTGTTCAGACGAAGGGTTACAACCCCAGTCCTTATTTGGTTTACGGGTTGTAACCTGGTTATCTGAATAGCTCCATGGTTATCTTGTCGTATATCATCCTGATGTATTTTTGTTATTTTTAGTTCTTACCTTAATTATACTCTTGTGCTGATTGCTGGTTTTAGTTCCTAAGTGAAGCCTCCTTTGTGGCACTTGCTCTTTCTGGGGTCTGACCCAGCTGGTTTTGTGTGGCCAGATTTCGGAGCAGCTCCAGAGGATCTACCGACCTTCCAGCCAGATGGTGGCCACTAGACGGAACCCTGGCAACGAGTGGGTTTATTCTTGATCTTCCACTTTATTGTAAAAATATTCTTTTGAGGCGTTTAGCCGGCGAGCACCTGTTTAGCTCGATTGCACTTTACTTACTGTCTGCCTACGGGCTGTAACATGATTAACAGATCCTAGGGTTGATCATGTATGACTAAACTCTTGCTAGTCCTGACATTTTGTAACGACTAGCTTCATGATCAATTGAATATGTAATATTTGGGACGTCTTACTATTGTATATTTAATGATCATACATCTTGTGACTTTACTTACTTGCTTGTGATTGAGACAATAGGCTTGTTCATGACCTTAAGAGACTGCTGCTTGTAGATAAACCCTCATGTATCTAGACAGCCGTGACCGTATAGCGAGATGGATCCCATTTCATATACGTAGCTGGCTATGTCTGCCCCCGCTCTCCAGTATTCTAGTTTTGGGGCGTGACAGATATACACTAGATAATCTATTACTTTAAACTATATATGTCTACACATATATACACATGCATATATTGGTATTCAACATTAGGTCTATAATCATGGCATTTCAAATGGTTATATAAACTTATATATTATAACACAATATGCTAACATATATATAATATACATACATAGCTAAGTTAACTGTATTCGTAAATACTTATTTAAGAGGCTATGTGTGTGTATGAACATGGCAAAGGGGCAAGTGAGGGTTAAATGGGTTACATAGTGTATACATATCAAAGAGTTTCAAAGTGTAAGTGAACAAAGTGTCAAGTGTGATAGTGTCTACGTAGTGTAAGGGGTACATGAGGTAATATAGGATTTGTGTTAACATAGAACATTACATCTCATTAACTTGTATATTGCATACATTACATCTATTATTATATTACATTCATGCTTGCATTCATTCATCATTCATTTATTCTCTTGCACTACTATATGCACCATACATTACATACTATGGAACCTACATATTCATTACAAGCCATACTTATACATGCTTACATTAGATAGGATACTTACACCTCATACATTATTTATTTAAACATTACTCATGCTTGCATTCTCTATTTAATTACATAATGTATATACATTAACATGGGTTAAAATCAAATAGACATTATATTACACACAAGGGTGCACAAAATGTATATGCCGAATAGTAACTCCTACTAATAATCAACACTATACCATCTCAGCATGAATTAAAATCTAGGATTAAATTATGTTATAGATCTATGTGTTAGCTTTCCGAAACTTCAAACAGATCGCGTTTTCGTTTTCGGAAACTCCCGAAATCGCAAAAACACCGAGAACGCGTTTGTCTTTCGTACAGCTGACACTCAAATAATTCTCCAGAAAGTTACAGAAAGAATTAGGCCTATTAATTATGTTTTTCAAAAGCTAACTTCAATACGCTTCTTTTAAAAAAAACGGGAGATTAAATCGAGCTTTGAGCTAGAAGTTATGACATTTCTAATTTAGGGCTGAAATTAAAACGTGGATAAAAATTATGACGAATTTGGGTAGTTTGAGACAAAAGAACACAAGTATATAATATAATATATCAAGAACTCACTCTCTACACTAATATATATATATATGAGACACTATAGAACACATCTCCAATACAAAAATATGAGATTAAATATGTAATAATTTATTCATACATAACAACAACACATAGTGTGTCCAAATTTGGGGTTTTCCCACATGGACACAACCACAACACAAAGGACACTCCTATGACCTCCAAATGGACACGAAATGGACACAAATAGAGATACAACCATGGGGGTCATTCCTATGGATTCAAAATAGACCTATATGCATGAGGAAATGAAAAGGAGAAGGGATTTATACTTCCCGGTAGATCGAATCGAAGAAAAGCCTTCCCGGAGCGACACCGAAACGTAGAGATTCCAAAAGGACACGAACGAGCTCCAAATCCTCCCAAACTTGGGTAGCTTTCTCCTTGGCTAAAATGGAGAAGGAAAGAAGAAGATTTGGTGGCGAAATGGAAGGATTTGGTGGAAAAATTGCTAGGGATTGCTCTCTAGGAATTTGGGGAAAAACAAGAGAGAGTGTGGATGAGAATAATGAAATGAACTTGAGCCTATCCTCTCCCAAAGTGGCTGGCCATATGGGGCTATTTGTCCTATTATGGTAAGGTCCAAAATGCCCCCACTAACATATTCTATGAGTATTAGGAATGGGCTAATTGGTTGGGGCTAAATTAGTCATTCTAAAGTCTCTAATCACACTAATCTTATCCATAATAATTAGTCTAACCTCTAACTAAAATATTCTATCATGTGGACTAAAATTAATATCATGTGGGCCATGCCTAACTAGTGTGTGGGTTCCACTAGAGTCAAACTACCCCCGGGTCCCCGTTTCAAGTCGGATTGAGTTAAAATTCGAACCCGACTCAAATAACCCCAAAATAATATCATAAATAATAAAATAAATTTCAACCCAAAATAATATCATAAATAATAAAATAAATTTTAAAATATTCAAAAATGTAAAATAACAAAAACCGATGTTTCTGAAAACTGGGGGTGACAATGATGAGGGTGTCATTAGGCATTGTTTCTTGTTCTTTTTCAGTGTCCAGAGATAGGACAACCTTCATGAATTCGTCCTTGTACATACGTGCATCATTGCAGTATGCTTCAATACCTTTAAAAGGATAGAGATCAGCAACCTCCTTTTGCACCTCTCCATTGTCATCAACATATTTAAAACATTGAGGGAGAGTCGAAGGGACAATGTTATGCTCATGCAAAAATGGTCTTCCCAGTAAAGCATTGTAAGAACAACCGTGGTTATCAATGATGTAGAAGGTAACCTTTGTGCGAAGATTGCCTATTTGGAGTTTTAGACGAATCTTGCCCAGAGGTTCACTCCTTCCCTGGTTGAACCCAAGGATGGTGGTGATTGTACTGGAGAGACTATGCACTGGTATCTTTAGTACATCCAACATTGTCTTCGGCATAATGCTAAGGGCAGACCCTGGATCTATCAGGATACGATTGACTTTCATCGAGTCGACATATCCCGTATAGTAGAGAGGACGATCGTGCCTGTTGTCTTCCATCAACATGTCATCTTGAGTGAAAGTTATGTTTGGAATTAACTCCAACACACTATGACAATGAAGAAAAGAGACTGGTTCTGCTTCTGGCTTCTTAAGCAGGGCTAGACAGGTTTCTGCTTGCATAAGAGCCTCACTCAGAGTTTCCCGAGTCTCTTTGGAGAGGCGCAAGAGCTCGAAGATTGACAGCCGGGCCGGTGTATTGGCTAATTGAGCCAAGATATCAAAGTTGTAAGGCTTTTCAAGTTCGGAAGGAGATGACTTCTTCAAAGGTTTGTCGAAGCGGACTTGCTGTTTGCCTTTGTCAGCGACCGTCGGTTTGGAAGGAATGGGTACTACAACCGGTGAGGAAGCAGTAGGAACATCTTCAGTAGAAGCAGGCTGCACTGGAGCAGGTTCAGAAGAAGAAGAAGCAGGATTCTCTTGGGTTTCGGGGTAATCCTTCAGATAGGCTTTCCCTGATCTGGTGCCCAGCAGGATTTCTTCATCAACTATGGGGTCAAAAGACACCATATTGCAAATCTTTGTCTTGCCTTTAGAACGATCCTTCTTCCTGGAGGAAGAGGGAACTTCGAACTCTGAAGCAAGATCCGGATGAATCCACATAATCTTGCCATTGTCAAGAGACAAGGGGACGAGACCTTCACTTCGTGGAGGAGGAAGATTCTCAATCTCGAGAGTAGCTTTGGGAATAGGAATGACGCCATGTTGCCCCATCTGTGGCGGGAAGTCACCGAATTGGACTGAGACCATATTTGCGGTAACGGTCTTCTCGTCTTGTTGCAGAGTGACGATGCCAGCGTTGACCAGCTCCTGGATTTTGCCTTTGAGCACATAACATGCTCGAGTGGGATGTCCGATGAACCTGTGATAAACACAGTACTTGGGATGATCAGTCTTACCGACTTCATCGGGCTTCTTGGGATCTGGAAGTTGGATTTTATTGTTTTTGATTAAGCAATCAAAGATGCTAGCAGTGTCATTCTCGTCAAAGGAATACTCTACTTTAGGACGAGATTCTCTCGGTAGAGGTGCTGAAGGAGTAGAAGTGGACGCAGGAGGAGCTACGTTAACCGCCAGAGATTCTTTGTTCTTGTTCAAATTAATGTTCAAAGTTTCTTTTGGTTTGCGGTTGTTCTGGCGATTGCCACCACCTGATGTTTGATGTTCATCCCGGTCGGGGTTAGACATTTGTACCCCTAGCTGCTTGAATTTGTCGGCACTAACTTCAGCGGCTTTAGCGTTGACAATAAAGGATGGCCAATCTTGGAACTGAGTAGACCCGTCCACATGCTGATGATGGACAATAGATTTGCCTTGCAGGTGTCTATGGTGACAGCGGCCGAAGTTCCAGGAGGCATTTTCAAAGCTTTCCGTCGAAAACCTTTCAATGAAACTCTCAGCAGTTTCATTATGCTTTTGTTTGATTTTATTGAGGGCTGACATAGTCATGTCATTGATCCCCTCATAAAATCATTCCAAGAAGATTTGCTTTAAGCCAGAGAAGGAGGTGATACAACCATCGGACAAGCTTCTATACCAATCGTATGCTACGCCAGCTAAACAGCCGACGAATACTCTGGTAAGAAGAGCGTCATTTGGTTGAAGTTGGACAGTCACAACCTCAAAGTGGTTGATGAACTGACTGGGAGATGTGCTGCCATCAAACAGCGAAATAGTTGGGATCTTGTACTTCGGAGGAAACGGGACTTCCTTCCACTCAACTGGGTAAGGTTGCTTGATCCCCAACCTTTGCAAGTTGTCTTTCTCCTTGAAAGCTTCGAACTGGGTTCGCAATAGTTTGACGGCTTCATTGGCATCTTCCACTGATGTAGAAGGAGCAGGCTGAACCACGGTGTTAAGAGGAGGAACAGCATGATAAGCACTACCCCCAGCACCTGACTGACTGGGTGTAGGTTGGACTTGTACAGGAGGTATTTGAGTAGGTGCTACCCCCAATCCAGCATTGACAGGCACCAACGATGCTATGATTTCAGGATTTACAGGCAGTACGGTCGGTGGTACTGTATACTGGGCCACAATGATGGAATGCATACTTGCGACCATCTCAGCCATGGTCTTCAACTTATCTTCTAGTGCAGCTATTCTTTGTTCTTGACTAGCTGAACTGGAAGCATCGGGATCTTCATTGACAACATAAGCTGTCACTTCCCTGGGTACAGTGGAAGACACCGTCTGTTCTGAGCTTTCGCAGTATGCATCTTAGTCGGAGAAAGAATCATCTCCTGAGTGAGAAGGAAGGAAACGACCAGAAGGATCTTGAAGATTCCTTTGACCGATTGTGTCTCGGCTTCGGGAACGGGTATGTTGGAATACTCCTTCAGAGGATTCTTGGAGTAGATCCAAATACCGTTGGCTTGGCTTGCCAGGTTTTCCGTGCTTAGAGCACTTCCTACCTCCAGTGTCTCTGGAAGTCATGTTGACAGAAGCGTACAAAACTTCGTCTTCATCTTCCGACATAGGTTCAGAGTTAGGAAAGTTCAGACGATCGAAGACAGATCGTCTAGTTGTTTGACAACAATACTTGATAACAACCTTATGATTACAATGATGATGGTCACTTGGTTGAATTGGAAGTGTTGAAGTGTTGTCCCGCCTTTGCTTGAGGTGTTCTCGGAGATCGGGAATGGCAACGGGACGAGCAAAAGTGCGAGGGATGTGTTCTTTGATAACATTCGGAACATGGTTCCGGTTCTTCAAATGTTTTGTCCCTTGAGTGTACAAGGAGGTGCTCATTTCATTGGCATAAGTGTCCGGATTCTTGATCCTGGAATTTTGTTCCTGATGATGTTTGGTCTTCGGCATTGGCTGCTTGCGTTTCACCGAAGTTGGCCTGTTGAGATAAGTTCTTAGATCTGCAAACTCACCCCCAGGGGTTTCTGTTTGAGACACCAACAATTTTCTCTGTCTTGAACGGAAGATTTTGAGGGTTGGGAGATCCTGGAACTCTGCTACCCGGAGTAGACAGAATACCTCTCTGATTAGTACAAGTTCTTTTAACATGGAGAGAAGAATCCTTGTTTAAAAGAGCTTTTGTACTGACTGATGCCGAAGCAAGTTCAGTGTGATCTTCTACGGTAAAGACCGAAGAAGACTGAGAAAAGACCAAAGGGCCTTTTCCTTTATTTTGTAAAGAAGGGTTAGCTAAAAAGCATTTCCCTCTGTTGTCTTCCAAGTCAAGAGCCGAGGAAGTTTGAGAAAAGACCAAAGGGCCCTTTCCTTTGTTCTGAAGAGTAGGAGGAATAGTCAAAAGACTACCCCCAGTGGATTGCGCAGGAGCAGCAGGGTGTTGGAGATGGACAGCACTCTTCCCTTTGTTGTGAGAAGAAGAGAGATTAGCCAAAGGGCTGTCTCTCTTAGATTGTGCAGACATGGTTTGCGCATGGGTGGATGGCGTACTGGCAGGTTGGGCAGGAGAGTCCTTGACAGAGAACTTTCTGGTTCTGGCC
Source organism: Iris pallida (assembly GCA_029216955.1). Taxonomy (NCBI): domain Eukaryota; kingdom Viridiplantae; phylum Streptophyta; class Magnoliopsida; order Asparagales; family Iridaceae; genus Iris; species Iris pallida. Next base: position 1,085,530 of record JANAVB010010999.1, on the reverse strand, counting down.
ACAGACACTGTGGTTTGCGCATCAGGAGTTCTGGCCACAGAGTGTTTGGGGTGCACTCTAGTTGCTGGATTGTTGGTTTACGCAGGAAGATGGGCAGCCAACTGCGCCAGAGGCAGAGGAGTCTTGTACTTTGACAAGGCAGCATAAGATGTCTTCTGTGCACTGGCAGCAGCAGATTGTGTAGCATTCTTGACAGAAACAGATTGTGCAACAGTCTTAGTGACAGCAACTGTAGACTGTGCAGCAGATTGTGCAGCAGGCTTTGTGGCAGACTGCACAGCAGTCTTACTGACAGAGTTGATGGACTGCACAGCAGTCTTGGAGACCCACACTGGACGTACTTTGCTCGTGGCAGAAGTGGTTGCAGTGCGAGGAGTAGTCTTAGAGTTGATCATGGCTTCATAGGCTGTCTGGTTGACCTTTACAACCAGAGTCTTCTGCGTCTTCCCGATAGACGCTACATCACATTGAGTTGTCACTTCCTCGTCGGAGGAGAAAGTCGTCCCCAGCAGAGTCGCCATTTTGTTTGCAAAAATAAAAGTATGAAACTTTATTGATACAAACTTTGTAAAGATTACAAAAATTCTGGGAAAGTACAACTGTAGGAATCCAATCTAGAAGACGATTGCTTTATCCCTTGGACGCTACATCACATTGAGTTGAAGGTAAAAGCCTCGGAAGAATGCAGCGGCACTTGGGCAAGAACTCCTGAACTCTCTGGTATTTCTGAACTTTATGTCTGATCACGCTCTCTGATCTCCTTGAATGAAGACTTGAAACTCTATTTATAGAGTTCTGGAAATAACTAATTTTTAGTTATTCTGGATGGCGCAAGTTGGATTGCACAGGAACTGGATTGCACAGCATCAGACTGCGCAGGCAGTTGTCTGGTCATGGGCTGACTGTCTTGGACACATGGCATCATTTGATTGAAATATGCATGATCGTGTGAAGACGGTTGCCACGTAACGAGCAATTGATGGCATGAATGCCACATGTACTTTTGTCAATTTTCAGGATGAAGTGCGCCACATGAATTATGCTGACTTCGGATTGCACAGAGATGGATTGCGCAGACACTGAATTACGCAGGCACTGGATTGCGCTACATATACAGCTGTCCTCGAGCGCTGTACGGCGCAATAAACGAACAGTCTTCTCGTTCTTTGTGCTGTCAGTTGTCAGAAAGATTTGATTTTGTCAGATAATGATGACATTGCCACGTCAGCCTGCGCAGTTGAAAGTGTGCGAAGTCCGGTGTACGCAATTGGAATGATACGCAATCTGATGTCTGCACAGTTCATTTGAAAGTTGTATTTCTTGATTTTCTGACTTTATTGATAGGTGCAACTTGATTTTTTAGGACCTACAGCAGTGTTTGAGATACGGTCAGCTTTGGCCAGGGCACCGTCTACTGGTCCTGACCCCGGGGTCAATGGAGAATCAAGCGTACCCCTTCAACGGGTATCCTTGGATACAGATCGCCGCGAGGCACCTCGAACGTCGAAGCCGTCAATTGCTCAACTCCAGGCTGTGCCACCATCTCCGACTCCCAACTCCATAGAAGACGTGGTAGAGATGATCAGGGACTTACGAGAGCGCTTCGAGTCGAATAATAGATAGGAGGAGAGCCAGAAGATGGGGATCCCCCAACTATATTCCCTCGAATGGAACAAAGTGGTTTATCCTCCCAAATATAAACCACAAACACTGACGCCATATGACGGGAAGGACTCTCCATACCATTATCTGATGTACTTCCAGTTTCAAATGGGACATCTCCTAAAGGAAGACGCGCTGCTCACTAGCCTGTTTGTTGGGGCACTGAAAGGAGTGGCTTACGACTGGTATTACAGTCTCCCCGACAACTCCAAATCTTCCTTCGACGACTTTACGCGCCTCTTCTTCGATCATTTCTACGACGGAAGGAAGGACATGACAATGGCGTCCCTCATAGAGGTGCATCAGAAGGAGAAGGATACGGTTCGAGCATTCATCGAACGTTTCCGACATGCCTGTTTCAGATTGCCCCCGGGCATGCCAGAACATGCACTCCTCTTCTCCTGCAGCATGAACATGCTGCATGCGATCAAACTCTGGCTCAACTCCACTCCTCCTCCCGACTGGAGTTCCTTGATCATCGAGGCCGAAGCAGCTGAAAAGAAGGCGTCCAATGCTCGTCTTCTGGGAGTCAGTTTCCCTGCCTTTGAGGACAAGGGAAAATGGCCTGCAGCCAACAACCCCGGACGAGAGAGGAAGGGGAAACATGCATTGACTGTCAATGCCTCCAAAGGTGCATTAGCACCCACTCAGAAGCCTCCACTTGTACCAAGGCCAAAGGAGGTTTATTCTTTCAACGATGAAGACACCCTGCAACTCTTCGAGATATTGAAGCAGGGTGACAAGATCAAGTTGCCGGACCCGAAGTGTCCCGACGAGGTTGGAAAAGTGGACCATCCGAGGTACTGTCACTACCATCGGTTTGTCGGACATCCAACTAAGGACTGCTACGTCCTCAAGAAATACATCCAGCACATGATCAATACGGATGCTATCTCCGTCGACTACGAGGAGAAAACGGTCTCGGCCAACCTGGTGTCACTCCAATTTGGCACCTTGTCGCCAACACAATACAAGATGGCGTCGTCCCCATCCCAAAGGCGACAATGGAGGTGGTTAAATTACCACCCACTCGTGACAACGTGAGTGGACTCATCCCACTCACCACATCTCGGGGAAAGATCTTATGGGTTTATCCCGATCTCGTCTCCGAGGTTACTCAACCGGAGGTACGCTCTGCCTCCAAAACTAAAGGCAGAAAAATCAAGTCTTGCCGCATGGTCTCTTCCTCTGCGGAAGAGGCACTTCCTGTACAGACGCATTCACATCAGAACGCCCAACCTGACGAAGCTGCCGTCGAGGTGGTGCCTCATTGTACCGTCCCTGCTGCCCAGGAAGAGGGCCCATCCAAGCCTCCAGCAGCCAATAAACAGAAGCATGCAGAAGCCCGATTCGACAAGCCTTTGCGAAAGAAGAATATTTCGGGGCTAGCCAAGCCCCACAACTTCGACATACTGGCACAACTTGCCAGTACTCCTGCCCGCCTATCTCTGTTTGAGCTTCTTCGTCTTTCCAAGGACACTCGTGAAGCTCTCTATGAAGCTCTGAAGGATGCTGAGTCCTTCATCAGTCAGGTCAAGTAGCCTGAAGATCTCCCGACTATATGTGCGCATTGCCATTGTGCGGATGAGGTTATCTCCAATATAACTTTCACCCAACAAGACATGCTGCTCAAGCACAACCAACACAACAAACCAATGTATTATACAGGGTATGTCGGTTCCGTTAAGGTAAAACGGATTCAGACCGATCCAGGGTCTTCCCTCAACATCATCCCGAAGACGCTACTCTCAACACTGGGGATCCCAATGTACCGTCTGGCACCTTTCAACCCCACAATCAGCGGCTTCAATGCTAGCAAAAGCGAGCCGCTGGGCAAAATACGGCTGAAGTGTCATATCGGTAACCTCAAAATCGAGGTGACTTGGTATGTCGTGGACGCTGATGTCAACTACAACCTCTTACTAGGTCGTCCGTGGCTGCATGAGTACATGGTGGTACCATCCACACTCCACCAATGTATGAAGTACGTGTCCACCAATGACATCATCCGGACGGAGTTCGCGGATATTGACCCTTTCAAGGGGGTCGAAGCCTACTTCACTGATTCTACCCTATACAAGTCGCCCGACGAAGGGGAAGCCAATGATGCTAACGACAAAGCAGAAGCGGCAGCAGAGCTGGACATGGAGCCAGAAGTAATTCCCGACGCTCCTTTGAAAATTCGACTTAAAGGGAAACCACCTCAGATGCTGCCTCCCATGACCATCAAGCTACCTGGAAAAGCACCAACTGCTCTAGGTAGAACAACATCGGCTCCCCTTATGGCAAAACTATAAGGGAAGGCACCAATCACTGAAGGCGCAGTTCAGGCACCTCTAAAGGTGCGTCTTAAAGGCAAGCCTCCACAATCATCCGTCTCATCCAAGCTGTCGAAGAAGGCCCACATAGCCCTCTCGGATCCCAAGGTCAAAGCTGCGGTGGACTCTCCCGAACCAACTCCAGTACTCACAGATGAAGAGCTAGGGGAATATATATCTGCTGATGTAGATGCACCCTCTCTGGACAATGTAATCCCGCGGGATAAAATCTCGTGTTTCATCAATAATAGAGTATCTTTTAATTATTCTAGTCTTCCATATTAGAATGCCATGTATACATTAGATAACGCTCTACGGTCGTTACAAACACAAATAACGACCGTCAATTATGTAAATCGAGTAGTCCCGTCCCAAGGGGTCTGTTTTGTAGTCCCACCGTAGAATCGAGACGAAGAATCTATCATCTTCGACAAAGTCGAGCGTCATCAAGACCTCCCGCCACTCGAGCAAGAACCAGATACCGGCAGAATACAAGTCTATGGGTACACGGACAAGGCAAAGTACCTCATCCAAAAGATGGGTTACGACCTAAAAAGCAACAAAGGCCTGAACTATGGCAAGGGTCGACGTCTTCCTCTTCGGCTCCCAACACCTAAAGGAAAGCCGCAGGACTACTATCACCGAACTCGACGGGGGGTAGGCAACGTCACGCCACCGACAACTCCAGAAAGTTCGGAGGCAGAAGAAGTAGAACATTCTCATTCGTCCGAAGCATCAACTTGGGATTCCGATACCAGTATATGCTCAGTCTTCAAGAATGTGCTATCAGTCAATATGGCATCTGCACAAACTCAAGAGGATGAAGGCGATGACCAAATACCAGAATTCTTTAAGAAAGAACCCTGGGCTCAACGCCTAGGAGCACAGTGGTAGTCTCGCTTTGAATTACGCGAACCCCCTACCGAAGATGAAGTCTAGCAGATCGACCTCGGGGATGGATCTTCTTCCAAACCCATCTTCATCAGCAAAAGCATCAAAGGAGAAGACCGAAAATCTTTGGTCCAATTGGCTAAAGAATATATCGACGTCTTCGCCTGGAGCTACGAAGATATGCCGGAACTTGATCCTCAGATCACGATGCATAGGCTTAACATCTTACCTGATGCCAAGCCTATAAAGCAACAATAGCGACATTTTCGTCCTGACATCATGAATGCTATCGATCAAGAGGTGGACAAACTCCTGACTAGCGGGTTTATCCGTGAAGAGCAACACCCGGATTGGGTGGCTAACGTCGTCCCTGTCACCAAGAAGAACGGGAAGATACAAGTCTGTATCGACTTCAGGGACCTCAACACTGCTTGCCCGAAGGACGAATTCCTGCTTCCAATCACTGACGTGATGATCGACAATACATGTGGCTTCGAACGCATGTGTAACACCCAATTTTCCAGATGAGGGTAATTTTGAAATTTTGTAATTATAATTATTAATTATTGATATTTATTTCACATTATAATTTTTGGTGATTTTTAATTATTTTTAAACTATTTAAAAACTGTTTTAAGTCGTGACTTGTGATTTTGGTATGCAGCTAGTGAAACCCTAGAGACTGCATGACCTAGAGCCTAACCATGTCATTAGGATGATTTAATTATCATTTTTAGCCTAGGGATTATTTGGTCATTTTGACTTATTTGAATTATTTGATGATTTATTGAATTGGTGAATTTTAGGTTGACTTGACTTGTTGAGACCTAGTAAACTAGCCTAGAAGCTAACCCTAGCCATGGTGACCCTAGTCTAACTTAGGTTAACCTACTTTTAGTCATTAGGAACTAATTTTAGAATGAGGGAATTTGGTTTAGTGAATTTAAGTCATGGCTTATGATTTCATGAAATGACTTATGGCTTAATGATTGTTTGATCATGACTTAAGCCCATGGGCCAATTTAGGAAACCCTAACCCTAATTTTTACAACTTATGACCAGCCACTAGGGCTCCCCCTTCCCTATAAATATTCTCCTCCATGTTCTTGCCTCTTTTATTAAATTTTTACAAGTTTGAAGAAAGAGGTAAGAGCCTTCTTCCCTAATCCATAACTTCCTCATTTCAATTCCTTTTTGGCTCAAATATTTTGCATTGGGTTCTAATTGATCCCTACTTTATGTTCATGGAGAGAAATCTCAGGTTTGAATCAATTTGGAGATATTGGCTAGCAAGGAGGAATCCCCCATTTGAAGCTTTTCCATGCAATTTGCACCTATAGGTAAAACCCTTTAAATTAATTTAAATTTTGGTTTTCCTTGCTTGTAGGGATAGATCTAGGAGTCCCCTAGGTTTCTCTAAAATTTGGGTGAATTTCGTGTCCGTTTGTTGTCCGTATCGGACACGTGTCGTAGTGTTATGTAGGTGTTTGTTGAAATGCCTCAATGGATTGAATGTTAATATTTTTCGAAACAAATTATATATTTGAGTAGCTCTTCATGTGTAGATTAAATATGTGTATGACTGAGCACGTTTTTGTAGGAGATTCGTGTCCAAATCGGACACGCATCGCCGTACGACACTGCGCACTGGCCCCGTACGGCTGTCCTGCTGCTCGGGTGCCATTGCGGACACGACACGGCGACTCAGTCACAAAATTTGGTGGACACGTTTCCCCTAGTGACTGACACGACACCTGTAAAGTTTCATAGGATTTTGTTGTGTGTGCACGAAGGAAATCGACCCGCACTATTTTTCTCACTGTTGTACACACGCACAGACACTCGACTGATACGTACTATTTTCTTGGACATGACACAATGTGGACTCTTTGCAGGCGGTTGGACATCTACCCTGACACCTGGCGAATACATGTGCATGGCCACGTGTCTCCACGTGGCCTGTGTCACGTGCAGGACACGCGTGCATGTGTGCACGACGCTGCGTGCAGTCCAGTGCACGTGTGCGTGTCTATGAGTGATTGTGTGTTCTGGACACGTTCTTGTCCACTTGGTTGGACACGAATACCTTGCTTGACACGTATACACTTGCATTATGTTTTACCAACCATTTAAAATGTGAATTAACATGATTTGATTTCGAATTTGCATTTCCCCCTTTTATTTTTCTGATACCAGTGTCCTGGCACAGTTGGTTTACATGTCTTGGGACACGACTCGACCCTTGGACACGTGTGTTACACCCCCACACGTTTACCCCTCTGACACAAGTATGAAATTGTGGTTGCATGAGTAATTTAGGTTGTTTGGGTCCGATATTGTATGTATGTTTCTGAAGTTTTGGTTAAACTGAATATGTGAAACTGAGTTGTGATACTTAAACTGATCTTAGATTTTCAAATGGGATGATGGGATTCGTTTTTGGTTTGATTAATGAACTGCTTTCCTACACACTGATAACTGAATACTGTCACTCAAGCACTCACTCCTTCACTGATTTTTCTGAGAATGACATTGGATTGGGGATTGGTTTTGAGTTATGTTTGGTTGGTTTTCACATGATCCTGAGACTCAAGTTCCTGCAAGACCTGAACATAACCTGTCATCACCCACACACTGAGAACAATGTGCTTTCCCTCTACACACACATTTAAATTCCTATTTTCCTGCACACACATTTCACATCCACACTCTTAGCCCCCTCCCTACATCTCTCTCTATATATGTATATGCAGTGATACATATATATATATATATATATATATATATATATATATATATATATATATATATTTTGTATATATATATATATATGTATATATGTAATTAAGGAATGAATGAATAAATGTTTGAATGTGATTCCTGAGAACTGATTTATGCACACACATTTCCCTGAACTTTACACCCACCCTACAGATTTTTCTAGATATCATACACACACATGGACTGATTAGAATTTCTGAAAACTTAAAATCTGGAATGTAGACATGTTAGGAATGTTTGGGATATGTTGAAAATGTTGATATGTTTGGTTTTAACCTGAGATTCAAATCTGGAATGTTGATATATTGGGATTCAAATGTGTTTGGGATGGAATGAAGCCACTGCCATTTTCCCTATCCTGAGAACACTGTAATTATGTACTGTTATTGCACTGGTTCACTTAGGCACACTACAGTTTCACTAGGACACACTCACCATTGTCACTTGACACACGCACACACAAATTCTTGCACACGTAACCCTGTTTCCTGGACTGACACACACCTTACACTGTTTTGTAATATCACTCACACACCCACAGATTTTTTCTCACCACACACACACACACACACACACATATGTATTGATGTTATTATTTAAACTGAATGTTAGGTGCCTGTGATGTAAATGTCAGGTATTTCAAATGTTGAGTTTTGAAGATAGGTAGTTGACAGGTATTGGAATGTTGAAGGGTATCCTAGTTGCATATGTTATATGTGAGAGTACATACATATCTATATATATTGGTGTATGTGTGTGTCTTACTTGAGATATGTGAATGATCATGTGTCAGTAGTTAGAATTAGATTTCAGTTTTGGCCTTGAGCCATTGGACCATAGTGCAGAGGCATTGCTTGGCCTTGGGCCAATGGATGGCATTGGCCATCAGTTTTGGCTTTGGGTTTGACCATTGTGTATGGGGTTAATGTTCAGTTAGCCCTAATGCCATTAGTGTGCTAGGATGTAGGTATTAGACACAGTGTTGTACCAGTGAGGTAATTTATGTCCCATTCCCTTGTTCTTTATTTTGGAGTTCAGTTCAATGACATGTGATAGCCCTCTATCCTTGTTCAGTCCCTACTTAATATCTGAGTTGGTTTAGGATGAGGTATAGGAAGAGGGTTGTGTCCTTAGACTGTTAGTAGACTGTTTGGTAGGCTTGGTTAGCCTATAGGCTTACCTATAGGTTACCTTGGCTTGAGATGAGGTATAGACTGCAGGTCAGAGTAGTTAGGCAGTGTTTGGTTAGTCTGCTTGGCTTCAGGCTTAACTGTTAGTTGTGATAGGCTTTGGGGATATGTTGTAGGTAGTGTAGACTGTTGGTAGCAGTTCTCTGTTAGGCTTACTGTAGGATTGGTTATGGTATGAATTGCTATGTTATAATAGGCCTAGAGTAGACTGGTTAATAGTGTTAGATATGTTAGGACTGTGGTTTGATTTGGTTAGGCTTAGTGTTAACCTAGAGAAATAGATTATTAATTGGAGTTGACCAAAAGTCAACATCTAGTCTAGATGTGACCAATTGACCTAGATTGACCTAGAAATCATGTAGATTGCATCATAAACTTTATTTTTCTTATTTTAAGCATATTATAACCTGTATTCCTCTGTTTAGAATATTGTGACTCTGTTGCAGACATCTGATATTTTACTACTCTTTTCAGAGTATCAGGTGAGTACATTCTCTGATAGTTCTCTCATTTACTTGTCAATTACTGTACTTCAGTTCTAGTTATGCGATTCTCTGTTACAACACGTATGGATATTCTAGATTCATGTATACGACACACATTTATTTTCTGGCCTCTATTACTGGTATCATTATTTCCTGGCTTCTATTACTGGAATTACCTACTGGAATCATTTACTGGAATCATTTACTGATATCATTATATTTTGGCTGGACTCATCTTGAATCATTGTGTCGGAATTCTGGATTCACTTGCTGGAAGGGGAAATACTAGAGTAAGACATGTAGACATACCCCATTTCTGGAATCACCCTTTGCTGGAATCAAACTGGAATGATAGCCATCTCACACCCGGCCAGGTGTGTGATATGCCGGATTACCTATAGCCGTTTACATATCGATCACGGTATTTTAAAACACACTGCTAGAGTATAGGCTGGACTCACCCTGGAATCATTGATCACTATAACTGGAATCGTCCCTTACTGGATTCATCTTGTATTAGATTCATCTTGTACTGGACTTACATTGGAGTTACACTTGTCTACATTGCTGTCTGGACTTTATATCAAATTACCCTGGTTCAGCTAGTTCTATTTTTACAGTCTTCATTGCTATAATTCTTCTCTTGTTTAGTTATTTTCTTTCCTTGCACTTTATCTGTCTTTCTTACCATCACCTGAATATAAACTGCCATTTTCATCAATACAACTGTCTATAACTGCTTTATAGTTCTCTGTCATTTACTTGGATTTTCTAGATGAGATGTGCTCGTTCCTGTCCTGACTGGACCTATTGTAAATTTTACAGATGGTTGCCCTGAGGACACATGCCCTACATGTTACAGACCAGGAGATGGCTTAGCTACCTATGGCCCCGACACTCAGGAGTGATCGGGAGTTTAGCTAGTTTGTCTTGTTTTAGTTTTCATATTTTGGAACTGGAGTTGTATATATATAGAATTGAGACTTGAGATGTATTTGAGATTGTTTGAGTTTGTTCTTATTATATCAGTAGTTTTGTTGTCTTCAATTTCTTAGTTATATTTTGGTGTTATCTTATCGTACTTAGACTGTGATTGAGTTACACCATATCTTATACTTGTCCTCCGTTTGGAGTTGATCATGATAAGTACATTATATACTACATGAGTTGATGGTTAGTTAGAGACTTAGAACAGCGTTCTACCGCCGACACTGCGGCGTAGGCTGGACGCTGTTACGTACTCGTACCCTCATAGTGGGTGCGGGTCATGATAGCATGTCTTTTATGGACGAATATTCGGGCTACAATCAGATCAAGATGTTCCCCGATGACGCAAAACATACGTCATTCATGACGTCGAAGGGGGTTTTCTGCTACACGGTGATGCCCTTTGGCTTGAAGAACGCTGGTGCTATATACCAACGAGCTATGAGTACCATCTTCCGTCAACATCTTCGCAAGACAGTTGAGTGCTATGTTGATGACATCGCAGTCAAGAGCCGTCTCAAAGGAGATCACCTGCAAGACCTGAAGACAGTCTTCGATCTCATGCGAGCGCATCAACTCAAGATGAACCCCGCTAAATCCTTCTTCGGGGTTTCTAGCAGAAAGTTCCTGGGCTTCATTATCACGATAAAAGGCATTCATGTCGATCCCGAGAAGACCAAGGCCATCCTTGACATGGACCCTCCGAAGAATCTCCGAGAACTTCGAGGCCTGCAAGGACGTCTTGCATATATCCGAAGGTTTATAGCAAACCTTTCCGGAAAATGTCAACCCTTCATCCAGCTTATGAAGAAGGGAGTCTCTTACATCTGGACAGAGGAATGCCAGAAAGCTTTCGATGATATCAAGGCTTACTTGACGAGCCCGCCAGTCCTGGTGGCACCCATCGCAGGCAAACCATTTCTCCTCTACGTCCGTGCCATGGATCATTCCCTCGGCGCTCTGTTGGCTCAGAACAGCGATGCGGGCTATGAGCAAGCTATCTACTACCTCAGTTGGACACTGATCGAGGCCGAACACCGGTACAACCCAGTAGAAAAAGAGTGTCTGCCTTTGGTGTTCGTCATCCAGAAGACTCGCCATTATGTCTCGAGCCAGACAATTCATGTCATCTCCCGAGTCAATCCACTCAGGGTTCTCATGACGAAGCCAGGATCATTTAACTCCCGGCTAGCTATATGGGCGATCCTGTTGACGCCATACAACATGGTGTTCGTTCCACAAAAAGCCGTCAAGGGTCAAGCTCTGGCCGACTTTTTAGTCGCGCACCCCATCCCAGAGTCCTCCAGACTCTATGAAGACATCCCGGATGAGGTCCAAGAATCAAATGTCACCGAAGAAAGCTCCGTCTGGCGGATGTTTTTCGATGGCGATTCAAGAACTGGCTCCAAAGGCCAAATCATCGTCGGAGTGGGGGTAGTCTTAGTCTCCCCCGATCAGCTTGTCATCCAGCATGCTTACTCCCTTTTAAAGCCATGCTCCAACAATGTTGCCGAGTACAACGCTCTCATCTTGGGACTCCAGTTGGCGCAACAGTTGGGGGTGGATCATCTGGAAGCCTACGACGACTCAAAACTCGTCGTTAACCAGATCAGAGGACAGTACGAAGTTCGCCATGAAGATCTGGTTCCTTACCATGAGGTTGCATTGAACATTATTGCAACCTTCACCAAGTTCTTCATAGAACACGTATCCCGGTTACAAAACCTAGAGGCTGACGTTCTGGCTGGCCTCGCAGCCTCATTGGCAGCACCCCTCGGGACTCAACACTACGTCACGGTAGTTGGTCGAGACTTGGTCTGTCCTAAAAATAACCTGTAACGCCCCAGAACCAGAATACTGGAGAGCGGGGGCGTACATAGCCAGCTACGTATATTGAAGTGTAACCCACCTCGCTATATGGTCACGGCTGTCTAGATACATGAGGGTTTAACTGCAAGCCAACAGTCTTATATGGTCATGAACAAGCCTATTGTCTCAATCTCAAGCAAACAATAATAGTTACAAGATGTCAGAGCACCAAATATATAATAGCAAGGCGTCCCATACATTACATATTGGATGATCATGAAGCTAGTCGTATAAAATGTCAAGACTAGCAAGAGTTCAGTCGTACATGATCAACCCTAGGATCTGTCAACCATGTTACAGCCCGTAGGCAGACAGTAAATAAAGATGCAATACGAGCTAACACGTGCTCGCCGGCTAAACGTCTCAAAAGAATAATTTTACAATAAAGTGGGAGGACAAAAAGAAATCCACTCGTTGCCAGGATTACGTCTGGTGGTCACCATCTGGCTGGAAGATAGGTGGATCCTCTGGTGCTGCTCCGATATCTGGCCACACAAAACCAGCTGGGTCAGACCCCAGAAAGAGCAAGTGCCACAAGGAAGGCTTCACTTAGGAACTAAAAACCAGCATATCACAAGTGAATAACCAAAGAGAGCTTATAAAAGAAACTGATAATAATAATAGAGATAACAATAATAAATTGAGTACGAGGAAACCATTCAAGCAGACAGACTGTAACCCTTAAACCAAACAAGGACCGAGGTTGCAGCCCTTCACCTGAATAGAAACCCGTCTCAAATACTATTGGTAAGGTAACAAGACAATAAACGAAAAGAGGACTCAGAACTGCTCCGGAAGCTAGATTACAACCCTTAAACCAAATAAGGACCGGGGTTGTAACCCTTCGTCTGAACAGAACTGGACCCCTGATCTTTATTGCTAAGGCCAGTATAAATAATCATGGTATTAAGGTAAGGTAAAACATGATGAGCATGGCATAGGATTGCAATAAGATAATAAACGAAGAGAGGACACAGAACTGCTCCAGGAGCCAGGTTACAACCCTTAAACCAAACAAGGACCGGGGTTGTAACCCTTCGCCTGAACAGAACTGGACCCCCGATCGTTATTGTTAAGGCAAGCATCAATAATCAGGTCATGTCACAATCTTGCACATGATCAGGATAAGATTAAGCAGGAATAAACTCCATCCAATCAATCATGGCCAATCAAGAGTACAGCTTTATACTTTTAACTATCTAGGGTTATCACGCCTAGTTATTAGCAAGATACAATGAGATTATTCCAACAGCCACAAGCCCTGCAGACCATCCGGTTATCCGGGTCGAATGTCCGTTCGAAGAATGCAACACGTGACTGTGTGCTGGAAATGTGCCCTACTCATTGGTAGGCTACAAGTCTACTTAATGCGCCCAAATAACGGAATTGCCTGTAGCTGGGAATCTTTTCATGTCTACTGAATTATTTTAGTTTATTAGCCTTAGTCAATTACTGTAGGTACCCTGACCGTGGTACTAAGAGATCCATGTCCTAGACATGATGCAAACATTATCGGTTTATTTTGTACAAACACAATCACCCACGGTGTCCAGGCCATTCAATTCTGTCATGACATGCTAGCCATCGCAACAGTATTCGAGATATATATATATCATGTCAAATTCACTGTCAAAAGTACGCCACGACGGGATACCATTATGTCATGGAACATATTTAAAATTAACATTTAACCTAGTATAAGCATATATGCAATAACTAAATATAAACAGGGTGCAAGAGTTGTGGAGGAATCATGCGGCTCAGGGAAGACGGGGCATAACATCCACATACGAACTCAAAATGAGGTGCTCCAGAAATAGTCGTAAAGGCAAAACAGAGATCTAAAACTTTTATGTTTTAAGTTTTTCGAAATTCTGGCTAAAAAATAGCTAAACTTGGCAAAAAAGTCATTTTGCGCACTTTTTATGCCAAAAATTCAATTCTGCGCAAAATACGTAAAAGGGGAGGGTTCCAGCATAAAATTTTACATTCTGGGTACCATCCAGCATAAAATATGCAATTCTAGGGTCCCTAGCGTAAAATTTTACATTCTGGATGATATCCAGCATAAAATATATAATTCCAGGGTCCCTAGCGTAAAATTTTACATTCTGGATGATATCCAGCGTAAAATACGCAATTCCAGGGTCCCTAGCATAAAATCTTACATTCTGGATGATATCCAGCGTAAAATACGCAATTCTAGGGTCCCTAGCGTAAAATCTTACATTCTGGATGATATCCAGCGTAAAATACGCAATTCCAGGGTCCCTAGCGTAAAATCTTACTCAGCCAACATGAAAATTCCAGAAAACTTGTTTTGGCCATAAAAACTTCATTTTAACTCGAAATGAGGTGAATCAAAAACCAAATCCATATGAAATTTTGTGCTCTTGCTCATGGAACTATTAGTTTTCGAAAATAAAAAGTTTTAGTAGATCAAAACCAAGAAAAACTCCATGAACTTATGAAACCCTAAAGTTATAATGTAGATCTAGAAGAATCTATCCATAAAAATCAAAAACTCCAAGTTCTAAAGAGGCTTATAATCATGTAAAGAAGAGAATGGAACAATAAAAATTAAGATCCATCATGAAGCAAGTTGTACTTGCCTAGGGCTCTTGGGTGTAGGTGGAGAGTAATGGTGAAGAAGAAGAAGAGTGAATGAGGAGAGAGAAAGAGTTGGGCTAATAAATGGGGATGGTGGTGGTAGGTAAGGGTTCTCCCCCTTGGTTCATGATGAACCAATAAGCAACCCAAGTCGAACCAAGCCAACCCAAACAAGCCGAACCAAGCCAGGAGTCAAGCAATACGAGTCAGATTACGTACACGTATTCCAAAATACATAATACGAATAATAGGCATTACAACTCTCCCCACCTTAAAAGAATTCCGTCCTCGGAATTTAATCAAGATGCTAGAGATGCAAGAACAAGCTATACTAATCACAGGCAAGCTATACTAGTCAAGCAATCAAGCAATTATTTATGCAAGCAAGGAATCGAAGGCATGAGACATAAGAAAGATATTATACCTCACGAGTCAAACAGGTCGGGATATCGCGATCGGATATCATCCTTACGCTCCCACGTTGACTCACCCAAAGAGTGATGTCCCCAAGCAACTCGGACTAACTTGATAGTCTTGTTCTTGAGTATCTTCTCTCTCCGGTCCAATATGGATACAGGCCTCTCCTCATACGAAAGGTTGGTACCCACAACCAATTCCGAATGATCCAGGATGTGGCTCGGGTCCGGGATATACCGTCGCAGTTGGGATACATGGAACACGTCATGCACCTCACTCAGAGACGGCGGAAGAGCGAGACGATATGACACATCTCCTACTCGCTCCAGAATATCGAACGGCCCTATATACTTAGGACTAAGCTTTCCCTGTACGCCGAAACGAATGACGCCACGGTTAGGCGAGATCCTCAGGAATACATGGTCGTCGACAGAAAATTCAAGGGAACGCCGATGAGAATCGGCCCAATGGCGCTGACGATCTTATGCAACGCGAAGATGATCTCTAACTCTCCTGACCACCTCAACTGTCTGAGTGATCAACTCGGGACCAAGCATCTGCCTTTCTCCAATATCGTCCCATGCTAGTGGGGATCTGTACTTCCTACCATACAGTGCCTCGAACGGTGCCATCTGGATGCTAGCTTGGAAACTGTTGTTGTACGAGAACTCCACCAGGTGCAGGTGATCTTCCCACGAACCGTCGAAGTCGAGTGTACAAGATCTCAACATATCTTCGAGAGTCTGTATCGTGCGTTCTGACTGGCCATCTGTCTGTGGGTGATATGCTGAGCTGAACTGGAGGTGAGTTCCCAAACTCTCTTGCAGACTACGCCAAAAGTGTGACGTAAATCTCGAATCTCTGTCCGAGGTGATACTAACTGGTACTCCGTGCAATCTGACAATCTGTCAAAGATACATCTCCGCTAGCTGAGCCGTCGACTGACCAACTCTGAACGGGAGAAAGTGAGCCACCTTCGTGAGCCTGTCAACTATCACCCAGATAGCATCTCTACCAGCTGGGGATCTAGGCAATCCAGTCATAAAATCTATGGTTATATGCTCCCACTTCCATTCTGGAATTGGCAAGGACTGAAGTAGGCCAGCTGGCCTCTGATGTTCAGCCTTGACCTGTTGGCAAACTAAACACCGAGAGACAAACCGAGCTATCTCCCTCTTCATGTCATTCCACCAAAAGTGCTGACGGATATCTCGGTACATCTTCATACCGCCGGGATAAATAAAATACTGAGAACTGTGAGCTTCGGTCATGACTTCCTGTTTGATATCTCCACTGGGTATACAAAGACGCTTACCATGTCGAAGTGTACCGTCTTTATGGATACATAACTCTGGTCTTCGTCCTGCCTCACACTCTGCTCTGAGTCACTGAAGCTTGGAATCTGCTGACTGCGCCATCCGGATCCTCTCGACTATAGTGGACTGAACTTGTATGCTGGCCATCAATGCCACGCTGGAAGGGAGGACAACTTCTATACCCATCTTTCGAAGATCGGCTAACAGCTCTGGTTGTGCTGTTAGGAAATAAACTTCGGCTCTCCTGCTCAATGCATCTGCAACGACGTTGGCCTTCCCAGGATGATACTGCAGGCTGACATCATAATCCACAAGCAGCTTTAGCAATCTCCTCTGACGCATGTGAAGATCCTTCTAAGTAAACACATACTTCAGGCACTTATGATCGGTGAAAATCTCCATCCTATCTCCATACAAGTAGTGTCTCCAAAGCTTAAGTGCAAACACTACTGCTGCTAGCTCCAAGTCATGGGTTGGATAATTCCTCTCATAATCACGAAGTTGTCGTAACGCATAAGTTGTTACCTTCCCATGCTGCATCAGAACACATCCTAAACCTCGGCCTGAAGTATCACAATACACTGAGAATCCTCCAGTCCCATCTGGAAGCGTGAGAATAGGAGCCGTCATCAAGCCTCGCTTCAACTTCTTAAAAGAATCTTGACATTCTGCTGTCCAAGCAAACTGTAAGTCCTTGCGGGTTAACTGCGTCAGTGGTGCTGAAATCCGAGCAAAGTCCGAAACAAATCATCGGTAGTAGCCGACCAATCCAAGAAAACTACGAACTTCTGCAACTGTGCTGGGCACTGGCCACGTTTCGATAGCCACGATCTTCTGGGGATCCACTTCTACTCCTCCTCTGGTGATGATGTGACCCAAGTATGAAATGCGATCGAGCCAGAACTCGCATTTACTGAACTTGGCATACAACTGGTGCTCTCGGAGAATCTAGAGGACAACTCTGAGATGCTACTCATGCTCCGCTTCACTCTTGCTATAGACCAGGATGTCGTCTATGAACACAATCACGAACTGATCCAAATAAGGCATGAAGATGCGATTCATGAGGTCCATGAATACAGCCGGCGCATTGGTTGCTCCAAATGGCATAACAAGGAACTCCTAATGTCCATATCTAGATCTGAATGTCGTCTTCGGGATGTCCTTCTCTCTGACTCTGATCTGGTGGTACCCTGACCGTAAATCTATCTTCGAGAATACTGCTGCTCCTCTGAGTTGATCAAACAAGTCATCTATCCTTGGGAGAGGATATCTGTTCTTGATTGTTACTGAGTTCAAGGTACGATAGTCAACACATAATCTGGACGTACCATCCTTCTTTTTCACAAGAAGTATCGGGGCTCCCCAAGGCGATCCACTAGCACGAATGAATCCCTTGGTCCTGAGTTCTTCAATCATTTTGTACAATATCTCCAATTCTGACGGCGCCATCCTGTAGACTCTCTCTGACACAGGTGCGGTCCCGGGGATCAAGTCTATGGTGAACTCGATCTCTCACTCTGGCGGCATCCCTGGGAGCTTTTTTGGAAAAACATCTGGAAACTCCTCGACGATCCGGGGTAACTGTACTGCTTCTACTGCCATCCGCAATACGGGAGGAGAAGGTTCAACTTCGCCTCGGGAGAAGGAAAACTCCGGCTCGCCTGGGATGCTAAAAGCAACCCTGCCCATATGGCAATCTATCCTGGCATACTGGTCCCTCAACCAATCCATCCCTAAGACCACATCATAATCGGCCATCGAAAATTCTATCAACCTAGCGGGAAACTCTCTACCGCTAACTACGACCCGACACGAGAAAAATACTCTATCTACTCCTACAAGACCGTTACCAGTAAGTATATTGAGCCTTACTGATAATGACTCGGGCTCCAGCCCTATCCGTGTCGCGAATCGTACAGACATAAATGAATGTGAGGCACCAGAATTAAATAATACTGAAGCTGAAAAGGTGTTGACGAGAATAGTACCTGCCACTACCTCACCGGGTGCTATTCCTTCCTCTTCCATGGTCAAGGCCAGTACTTGACCATGCCCTCTGGGTGCGGGTCCCCTGTGCTGAAAATTCCTCTGTCTGCTCTGGATCAGGGCTTGGGCTTGGGCATACTGTTGCGGTCTCTGCTACTGGAATGCCTGGGCCTGCGTCGGCAATGGCCTCGGGAACGGGTACAGCAGCTACTGCTGCTGCTGCTACTGGACTGGTGCTGGTCTTCTAACTAAAGGACTAGAGAAGGCCGATGAACTCCCCCTGTTCGGGCAGTTCCCAACCCTGTGGTCCGGGGCACCACAAACCAAGCACAAACCCTGTGCTCTGCGACACTCTGATACCACATGCCCTGGCTTCCCGCAGTATGAACATCCCACTGCGAAAGACTGCTTCTGCTTCTGCTGCTGAGGGTACGTCGGGATGGAATGTTGAACCGACGTCACTGAGGCCGTCCGCCTCGGAGCTCCAATGGTCAAAGCCCTGGCTGCCGGGACTGGTGCTGATGACTGATTCATCTGGCCATGAGATCACTTTCGACCTCCGATCCTATCCACGATCCTCTGGAAGGTATACTCATGCCTCCTAGCTGCTCTCAGCACTGCATCAAAAGTCTGATGCTCAAACTGCTCCACTGCTAACAAGATCTCGAGGTGAAGCCCCTGCTGAAACCGCTGGGCCCTATCGAACTCGGTCGCCACCAAAGTGGAAGCAAACCGACTAAGCCTGGAGAACTCGGCCGCATATCCATCGACCGTCCTGTCCATCTGCTTCAGATTGGTGAACCTCGTCTGTAGATCGTACCGAGCTACAGCATCAAAATACTTGGTCTGGAATCTCTCCCTGAATACTGCCCATAAAATAGGGGCCACTAATCCAACGGCCTGTACCGCCCACCAGCTGCGGGGAAGATCCAATAGTTGTAGGCGCACCACGGCCACCTTCTCGTTCTCTGGAGTCCTGGCTGCTTCTAGAATCACCTCTGTGTCCTGAAGCCATGCATCTGCAGCGATCGCATCTTCACTGCCGTCGAAGAAGGGAGGGTTCAAGCGCTTGAAGCCATTGGCCGCACTGTTACCCTGATGACCTCCTCTGGTCAAAGCGTCTGCCACCGTCTGGTGCAAGGCATCTTCCCGACGATCCTGGGAAGCTAATAATGACCCGATGAGACCCACCAAAGTGCCATCATCAGGCTCTGCAGACTGGACGGGCTGAACTGGTGGCTCTCCTCCAGTAGGCATGACTCTGGAGGCTACCCCTGAATGTTGGACTTGATCTCCAGGTTACGGCTGGTCCACGGAAGGTACTCCGTCTTGCTGATCGGCAGGTCCAGGAACAATGCCACTGAAAAAGACGACATAGGGAACAATAAGGAAGGACCATGACAGATCAACGATACAAGCATGTGATCAGGTCAAGAATCTAAGGGATTAGAAGTTACGGGTAGAGATCAAGTGCGAGTGCTGATTGAGACATCTATTCGGTAAACCCTCACACATCTTGATTTACAAGACCTGCATGGGCCACCACTAAAACTATGTAACACCCCAGAACCAAAATACTGGAGAACGGGGGCGTACATAGCCAGCTACGTATATTGAAGTGCAACCCACCTCGCTATACGGTTACGGCTGTCTAGATACATGAGGGTTTAACTACAAGCCAACAGTCTCCTATGGTCATGAACAAGCCTATTATCTTAATCTCAAGCAAGCAATAATAGTTACAAGATGTCAGAGCACCAAATATATAATAGCAAGGTGTCCCATACATTACATATTGGATGATCATGAAGCTAGTCGTACAAAATGTTAAGACTAGCAAGAGTTCAGTCGTACATGATCAACCTTAGGATCTGTCAACCATGTTACAGCCCGTAGGCAGACAGTAAATAAAGATGCAATACGAGCTAACACAAGCTCGCCGGCTAAACGCCTCAAAAGAATAATTTTACAATAAAGTGGGAGGACAAAAAGAAACCCACTCGTTGCCAGGGTTACGCCTGGTGGTCACCATCTTGCTGGAAGACAGGTGGATCCTCTGGTGCTGCTCCAATATCTGGCCACACAAAACCAGCTGGGTCAGACCCCAGAAAGAGCAAGTGCCACAAGGGAGGCTTCACTTAGGAACTAAAAACCAGCATATCACAAGTGAATAACTAAAGAGAGCTTATAAAAGAAACTGATAATAATAATAGAGATAACAATAATAAATTGAGTACGAGGAAACCATTCAAGCAGCCAGACTGCAACCCTTAAACCAAACAAGGACCGAGGTTGCAGCCCTTCACCTGAATAGAAATTCGTCTCAAATACTATTGGTAAGGTAACAAGAAAATAAACGAAGAGAGGACTCAGAACTGCTTCGGGAGCCAGGTTACAACCCTTAAACCAAATAAAGACCGGGGTTGTAACCCTTCGCCTGAACAGAACTGGACCCCTGATCTTTATTGCTAAGGCCAGTATAAATAATCATGGTATTAAGGTAAGGTAAAACATGACGAGCATGGCATGGGATTGCAATAAGACAATAAACGAAGAGATGACACAGAACTGCTCCGGGAGCCAGGTTACAACCCTTAAACCAAATAAGGACCGGGGTTGTAATCCTTCGCCTGAACAGAACTGGACCCCCGATCGTTATTGTTAAGGCAAGCATCAATAATCAGGTCATGTCATAATCTTGCACATGATCAGGATAAGACTAAGCAGGAATAAAATCCATCCAATCAATCACGGCCAATCAAGAGTACGGCTTTATACTTTTAACTATCTAGGGTTATCACAGGCCTAGTTATTAGCAAGATGCAATGAGATTATTCCAACAGCCACAAGCCCTGCAGACCATCCGGTTATCCGGGTCGAATGTCCGTTCGAAGAATGCAACACGTGACCGTGTGCTGAAAATGTTCCCTACTCATCGGTAGGCTACAAGTCCACTTAATGCATCCAGATAACGGGATTGCCTGTAGCTGGGAATCTCTTCATGTTTACTGAATTATTCTAGTTTATTAGCCTTAGTCAATTATTATAGGTATCCCTGACCGTGGTACTCAGAGATCCCTGTACTAGACATGATGCAAACATTACCGGTTTATTTTGTACAAACACAATCACCCACGGTGTCCAGGCCATTCAATTCTGTCATGACATGCTAGCCGTCGCAACAGCATTCGAGATATATATATCATGTCAAATTCACTGTCAAAAGTGCACTACGACGGGACACCATTATGTCATAGAACATATTTAAAATTAACATTTAACCTCGTATAAGCATATATGCAATAACTAAATATAAACAGGGTGCAAGAGTTGTGGAAGAATCATGCGGCTCAGGGGAGACGGGGCATAACTTCCACATACGAACTCAAAATGAGGTGCTCCAGAAATATTCGTAAAGGCAAGACAGAGATCTAAAACTTTCATGTTTTAAGTTTTTCGAAATTCTGGCTAAAAAATAGCTAAACTTGGCAAAAAACAGTCATTCTGCGCACTTTTTATGCCAAAAATTCAATTATGCGCAAAATACGTAAAAGGGGAAGGTTTCAGCATAAAATTTTACATTCTGGGTACCATCCAGCGTAAAATACGCAATTTTAGGGTTCCCTGCGTAAAATCTTACATTCTGGATGATATCTAGCGTAAAATACGCAATTCCAGGATCCATAGCGTAAAATTTTACATTCTGGATGATATCTAGCGTAAAATACGCAATTCCAGGGTCCCTAGCGTAAAATCTTACATTTTGGATGATATCCAGCATAAAATACGCAATTCCAGGGTCACTAGCATAAAATCTTACATTCTGGATGATATCCAGTGTAAAATACGCAATTCCAGGGTCCCTAGCGTAAAATCTTACATTCTGGATGATATTCAGTGTAAAATACGCAATTCCAGGGTCCCTAGCGTAAAATCTTACTCAGCCAACATAAAAATTCCAGAAAACTTGTTTTGGCCATAAAAACTTCATTTTAACTCGAAATGAGGTGAATCAAAAACCAAATCCACACGAAATTTCGTGCTCTTGCTCATGGAACTATTAGTTTTCGAAAATAAAAAGTTTTAGTAGATCAAAACCAAGAAAAACTCCATGAACTTATGAAACCCTAAAGTTATAATGTAGATCTAGAAGAATCTATCCATAAAAATCAAAAACTCCAAGTTCTAAAGAGGCTTATAATCATGTAAAGAAGAGAATGGAACAATAAAACTTGAGATCCATCATGAAGCAAGTTGTACTTGCCTAGGGCTCTTGGGTGTAGGTAGAGAGTAATGGTGAGGAAGAAGAAGAGTGAATGAGGAGAGAGAAAGAGTTGGGCTAATAAATGGGGACGGTGGTGTAGGTAAGGGTTCTCCCCCTTGGTTCATGATGAACCAATAAGCAACCCAAGCCGAACCAAGCCAACCCAAACAAGCTGAACCAAGCCAGGAGTCAAGCAATACGAGTCAGATTACGTACACGTATTCCAAAATACGTAATACGAACAATAGGCATTACATAACCTATGCTCACAAACGATCCATGCCATGTCAACAAGCGCTGCTGTTAATGTCCGAGACTAGAGGTTCCCGTTCATCGACTTCGCTGTCTACGGAATTCTTCCAGAGGACCCGAAGGAAGCTGTCTCAGTCAGGAGGCGTTCCCTTCGATTCTATTATGATACAGCCACTAAAATGCTGTACCGACGCTCCTACGATGGACTTCTCCTTCGATGCATGTCCAACGAAGAAGCAGCCGAAGCCCTTCGAGAAGCTCATGACGGAACTTGCGGGGCTCATCAACCTGGCCCTAAGCTGCAGGATCGACTGCGACGCATGGGCTACTATTGGCCAACCATGGCAGCCGACGCTGTCGACTATGCTAAGAAGTGTCATGCTTGCCAACTCCATACCGACTTCATCCATACACCATCGGAACCACTACATCCTACGGTCACTTCTTAGCCCTTCGAAGCTTGGGGGATGGACATTGTAGGACCGATCACCCCTCCTTTATAAAGGGGGCACTGCTTCATCCTAGCCATCACCGACTACTTTTCCAAATGGGCAGAAGCAATTCCGCTGACGGAAGTGAAGAGCTCTAGGGTGATCAGCTTCTGTCACGCCCCAGAACCAGAATACTGGAGAGCGGGGGCAGACATAGCCAGCTACGTATATGAAATGGATTCCATCTCGCTATACGGTCACGGCTGTCTAGATACATGAGGGTTTACTACAAGCCAACAGTCTTCTATGGTCATGAATAAGCCTAGTGTCTCAATCACAAGCAAGTAAGTAAATGTTACAAGATGTATGATCATTAAATATACAATAATAAGGTGTCCCAAATATTACATATTCAGCTGATCATGAAGCTAGTCGTTTCAAAATGTTAGGACTAGCAAGAGTTTAGTCATACATGATCAACCCTAGGATCTGTTAATCATGTTACAGCTCGTAGGAAGACAGTAAATAAAGTGCAATCGAGCTAAACAGGTGCTCGTCGGCTAAACGCCTCAAAAGAATATTTTTACAATAGAGTGGGAGAGCCAAAAATAACCCACTCGTTGCCAGGGTTCCGTCTAGTGGCCACCATCTGGCTGGAAGGTCGGTAGATCCTCTGGAGCTGCTCCAAAATCTGGCCACACAAAACCAGCTGGGTCAGACCCCAGAAAGAGCAAGTGCCACAAAGGATGCTTCACTTAAGAACTAAAACCAGCAATCAGCACAAGATATAAATAAAAGTAAGAACTGGAGATAAAGAAAATACACCAGGATGATATACGACGAGATAACCATGGAACTATTCAGATAACCAGGTTACAACCCGTAAACCAAACAAGGACCGGGGTTGTAACCCTTCGTCTGAACAGAACTTGGAATTCTCACCATTTATCGAAAAAATAAATACAAGCATTCTGGTCATTCAATAATCTGGAACAGGATTCAGGGCAAGACTAGACTGGTTAGACTCCGTCCAATCACTTCACGACCAAGCAAGAATTATGGCTTGATACTTTAACTAACTAGGGTTGTCACAAGCCTAATTACTAACAAGATGCAGTGAGATTATTCCACAGCCACAAGCCCTGCAGACCATCCCGGTTACCCGGGTTAAAAGATTAGAGTTGAATTCAGGTGGGTACATCGTCCAGGAAACGAATGTACCCTTAGGTAGCTTGAAGGGTGCAACACATGACAGTGTGCTGGAAATGTGCCCTACTCGACGGCAGGCTACAGATCCCAAGGCGTGCCCAGGTAACGGGATTGCCTGTAACTGGGAAATCTCTTCATGACTAATGTATTAATCTAGTTATTAGTCCTTAGTTCATTTCAATAGGTACTCCTGACCGTGGTACTCAGGAGTCCCATCCTAGACATGATGTAAGACAGGACTGGTTTATTTATACAAGCACAATCACCCACGGTGTCCAGGTTAATTATACAAGTCATGTCATGTCAGGTAGCCGTCGCAACGGCTATTCGAGATAATCATGTCAGGTTATCAGGTCAAGTGTACTAGTCAGGAGTGCGCCACGACGGGCCACTATCAGGTCATGCCATGTTACTCATGTCAGGAGTGCACCACTACGGGTCACTATCGTGTCAGGCTCAGTTATCCTTTCCAAACATATTACATAAATTCGTAATTATCAAGTTCAGGACAAAAGGCGTAAGGATATAAAATGGGCGTTAAATATCTGATAAAATATCAATATATAAGGCTATAGAAGATCCAAGGTAATCAGGCTACGCTCAGGTCAGGCTACGCTCAGGCTAGGCTATGCTCAAGCCAGCGTACGCTCAGGGCAAGCTACGCTCAGGTCAAACGCTCACAAAAGGCAGCGTATGCACTCCATACGACTCCTAGTCAAGCGAGCGAGCGTATGCGAGTCATACGCTCCCAAAAGGCAGCGTATGGGGTCCATACGACTCCTTGTCAAGCAAGCGAGCGTATACGAGTCATAAGCTCCCAAAAGGCAGCGTATAGGGTCCATACGACTCCTTGTCAAGCAAGCGAGCGTATGCGGTTCATACGCTCCCAAAAGGCAGCATATGGGGTCCATACGACTCCTTGTCAAGCAAGCGAGCGTATGCGAGTCATACGCTCCCAAAAGGCAGCGTATGGGGTCCATACGACTCCTTGTCAAGCAAGTGAGCGTATGCGAGTCATATGCTCCCAAAAGGCAGCGTATGGGGTCCATACGACTCCTTGTCAAGCAAGCGAGCGTATGCGAGTCATACGCTCCCAAAAGGCAGCGTATGGGGTCGACTGCGCTAAAGAGCACGCGCAACTCAGTGGCACAAGCTAAAAAGCTCGTGCACTGCTCACTGTCTTCTCCAAATCAGCAAGAACTCCATGGTTGAACCCAAAGCTTCAAAAGTCCATAACTTGGTCAAAATAAGTCCAAATCCAACTTTTCAAAGGTCAAAATTGGATAGAATAAAATGCTCTACAACATAGAACCATCAAAACTTGAAAACAAAGAAGTTTAATAGATCAAAACCACCAAAATCCGAAAGTAACTAATTTCTAGATCTACAAAAATTAAAGCCTCGAAATGGAAAATGACAAGTTCTAATATGTCTTAGAAATATGAGAAGAAGCTAATGGAACAATAAAAATGAGCTCTCTTGTGGAAGCAAGTTGCACTTGCCTAGACCTCTCTCTCCCTCTCTTTGGTAGGTGAAGGAAGTAATGGGGAAAAAGAAGATGAGTTATGAAGAGAGAGAATGAAGGAATGGACTAATAAAGGGGTTGGTGGTGGTAGGTAGGGGGTTCACCATATAAAACCAAACCTAAACCCACACAAACCGAACCGAACCAAGCCAACCCACCCAAGAATAAACAAACCAAGCCAAACCAAGGAGATATACAAATATAAAATAAAATACGTATACATATTCCAAATACGTAATACGAACAACAGGCATTACAGCTTCATCAAGCACTATGTCATCTACCGTTTCGGGGTACCTCGAAGGATTATCCACGATAACGGTCCACAATTCATCAGCCATGTTTTCAGTAGATTCTGTGACAAGAATCACATTCAGAACGTGGCATCGACCGCCTACAACCCGGCAGCAGACGGATTGGCCGAGGCGTTTAACAAAACTATCGTCAGGCTACTCAAAAAGGTCGTGTCATCCAACAAACGTGACTGGGACGAAAATCTCAACGAATGCCTTTGGGCCTACCGCATAATGGTACGGACCCCGACGGGCAACACACTATTCTCCTTGGTCTACAGGAGCGAAGCGGTACTGCCTCTCGAGATCCAGATACCCTCACTCCGTGTAGCGATCACAAATCAACTCACAGAAGAAGACAATCAACGTCGTCGTCTACGAGAATTGGAGACACTTGACGAAAAATGTCTCCTAGCTCAACAGCGCATCGAACTCTATCAAGCCCGTATATCACAGGCTTTCAACAAGAAGGTCAAGCAGAGGACCTTCCAAGTAGGCAACCTGGTTCTGGCAGTCAGGAGGCCGATGGTGTTAACTCACAAGACACCAGGAAAGTTCGAGCCCAAATGGGAGGGACCTTTCATCATAGAGACGGTATACTCAAACGGTGCTTACCGCCTCGCCAAACCCAATGGGGACTTGTTCATGATGTCCATCAACGATAAGTTCCTAAAGCAGTACTACTCTTGACATCCTTCAGACATGTACTTCTATCTCCACCCAACAAGGGAGTCTGTGGACCCAATCATAGGGGCTCACATACGATTCCCTTCCACAAAATCTTATGCTTTTGGAACCCAGCTGTTCCATGGCGTTCTATCCTCCAGTAGAAGGAAAACCACGTCCACATTACCTCTGAGTTGCTCCTCTACAAAGCGAAATCCTATGCTCCATAAGACTACGCTACCCATCATGTTTACCACGTCCATATTACCTCTGAGTAAACATCCCATATAAACAACCCCTGCGTTGTCGTACATTGATCGCAGAACTTCCATGTCCACATTACCTCTGAGTAGTTCCGCGTATCCCTCCAGAGTCATTCCTACCACGTCCATAGCACCTCTGAGTAGGAAGATTCCATCATTTGAACCCCATATTTGCCACGTCCACATTACCTCCGAGCAAACATGTCGGTTCTTCCAAACTTATTATCTGTACCTAAAAACTAAGGTGCACAAAAGATATTAGGTCCACACAAATTATCAAGTTCATGACAATGAGAATGAACACACCACAAAACTCTTTATTATTTATTTAAAAGTAAAGAATTCCATCCCCAGTAGGAGTTACAAATTACACAAAAGAATAAAAAAGGGGGGGAGAGACTACAATCCCTAAGCATCTCCAGGATTGGCTGAAAGCTCTTCAATCCGACGCTTCAAGTCTGCTATCCGAGTCTCTACGGTCGCCAGGACTCGGCGTTCGGCTTCTTGACGTATCATTTCCATGGCCTCAGGAGAAGTGTCATCCTTATGCTTCTCGTCCAACTGTTGCCGCTGCTGGGCCAGGGAAAGAGCCTGGCGGGTGAAAGCTGCTTCCTCCTCCTTAGATGCTACATGTTCAGCCTGGACTCGCTCAGCATCTAATAAGAGTTGGGCCCGCTGGTCTTCAAGAAGGCGAATATTGGCATTAACCTCCACTACACTAGCATCCAACGCAGCTTGCAACTCCACCTTCTTCTACGTAGACTGAGATAGCCTCTCCACCGTAGCCTCAGTTTCGGCCTCCTCGCGCTCCCAGACAGCCACGGTGGCCTGATAAGATGACTCAGTTTCAGTAATTAACTTTTCCTTTTCCGCGTCTATCAGGGCGGAGAGATTATTTTGCTGAATACACTAAAACTCGAAAAGCAGCTGGTCCAGCTCGGCCACCGATGCCTCCAGAATCTCGGCTATATGATCATGGCCCTGGTGGGAACGTATCAGACCAATGTGAGGGAGTGCCAGGGTTTTTGCCGTCACAAAACTCCAATTGGCATTCATCACTGCCGATACGCCCCTCTGCAGCATCTTGTACACCGCCTCAACGATAAACTTCATATACTTATCCGCATCCGCCAGCACTTGCGGTATCATAGCAGGAGTTGGAGGAGCTGTACTAAACGGCGGACTGGAAGAAGACCCGCCGGCTTCAATCTGCGAGGCTGAAACCTCGACACCAACGGACTCTTCCTCGACAGGGGCTTGAACTTTGCCACTGGCCCGAGGAGCCAAAAGAGCGGAAGGAGCCGAGAGGGGCGTCGATATCGTGCCCCAAGTAGAAGGAGCAACAGGGGTTTCCAGCAAACCCTTACCATTCTCAAGCTCGGAGCGACCTCTGACATTAGGAGCCATCTCCTCCATCTCCAACACACTGTCAGCAGGCCGCACGGGACCTTCCCTCTCTAGCAAAATAGCAAGATCAGCACTTGTTTCCTGACTCGGCTCCCTTGGAGTCAGGCTCGACGGACGAGTCTCACCTTTCCCATCGGATCCCTCCACGGGGATAGAATCTGTCGCTGCCTCCTGGTCGGCAGCCACCTCAGCCTCCGCTGTTGAGTCTGGGGTAGGGCTCGACAATGATACAGCCGACCTTCCCTCATCATGACAAGGAGGGGAGTCAGCCCTCTCCTCTGTTTCCATCATGTCTGTTGCTCCTACAACAGGCTCCCTTATCTCTAGAGGAACGTCATCTGAAGACGACGAACTCTACTCCTCTTTCTCATCTGGAAGCCCCTTATCTGCTGGGTCCTCAATGTAAGAGGCCCCCTCGGCGGCTTGCACCATCTTGAAAATTGTTGCATCTTCAGCTTCCCTTCTAACATAATCTGGAGATACTAAAATCTCCGCAGGAACGACGTTGTCAGGATTCTCCTCCACGGGAGACATTACAATCGGAGGAATGCGCTCATCAGAAGAGCTCACCACCTCCTTCGGTTTACTGACGCCCGATTTCGAAACCCGGGTCTTCTTCTTCAACGGTTCCTACAAAAGGAAAGCATATGTCATAAAAAATGACAGAAGGGGCCAGATTATGGAGAACGTCTCTACCTCAACAGGAACTGATTCCATTGGCGTTACAGGCGGCACTCCCGTAGCCTTTGGAGTCATCGTTTTTCTTAGCCTTTTTGGTGCAGATGAACCGGCTTCCGTGTCAGCCCGCCTCTTTCCAGCTGGGGGATCTTCCCGAGTGCCTCCCGTTGATGCTGCAGCAGCAGCCCGATATCCCGCCAACTCTGGTGGATGATATGACCGGGCCGCCGCCAACATATTTTTCGTAGCCTCTAGCTGAGTTCCAACGATGAAACTGGTCCCCCTATCGTAATCAGGAGGCACAGTATTTATGGCGCAATACAGCTTAACGGTCAAATACAGGATCTGTGGCCGAGGGTTGTGAACTGGTGTATTAAAATAAACCCCAGTGCACCCGGCATTGTAATATTGCCAACCCCGAGCTCCATCCAGCAAACTTCCAGCAAACCCCAGACAGTTACTAGGGTTCCGTAACATTAGCTGGGTGTAACCAAACTGGCGAGCGAACCAGCTCGACAGATATGGCTCCAGGTAACACTTATTTTGGTTGCGGTAGACCAAGTGGGAAGGTCGAATACTCTGCAACCAACGAAACCCCTATTTCGGCAGAGTGATCGCATCCTCACCAAAGTCTTCCAAATCTTGGTCAGCCTCGAAATTTTTGAAAATAGAACTGACCTTGATAATCTCCCACCCCTGAAGATAAGACAAGACTCTCCTACAGACGGGGATGCCGGTGTACAGCCACTTCCTCTTGTAGAAATGGCGGATAAAGACGTCACCCTCAACGTGATCGTCTTCAGGACTCGGACTCATCACGTTCGGGTGGTGCAGAATCAACCATCCCATCAGATAATGGAATGGTAGCTCGGCATAGGAAAAGTTGTCTTTCCTGCCACTCTCATGGACCACGTCATCTACGAAATCCCTCAAACCCCGCAGCAGGTTACACACCATCGCGGGGAGGAGAGCCAAAGGGCGACCAAAAGCCAGTTTCACTGCTGGCAAAATGAGGTTCTGGGTCACCCTCTCCACAGAGCCTGACCCACCTGAGAACACACAGTCCCGGAGCCATATCATCAAATACGCAATCAACACTGCCTTGGATGACATCCAGTGCACGTAATGCCAGAAACAGCTGTATACATCCTCGCCACTCTCATTTGAACGAGGAGCCTTCTCACCTAGTCGGCTCATTTCAGAGGTTACTTCCGCGGGCTTCAGTCCCTGTGGAGTCGTAAACCGAACTTTCGTAGAGTCCGCCAGGTCCTACTTGAAGACATAATCCCTCCAAGTAGTCATATGAGGCTGTGACTTGCCTTTGTCCTTCCGTTGCAGCAAATAATGATGGCTTGCCACCTCTTTGAAGACGGCCATCATCTCCGGGTCCTTCTTTTCCAGAACCAGGATCTCTTCATTTGTCGAAAAGTATTCTTCGTACGGTTCCGAGCCCCAGAGAAGCTTGGACACCTCGTACATCTCATGGAGAGCCAATCCCAACTCCCCTACTGGAGTAAAGAAAGTGCCAGTCTGGGTATTGAACATTTCCAAGAGTACAAGAAATATATGCTTGTTGAGATCCACACCGGCCTGTGTGGCACGGATAGCATCCGTCAGCCCAATCTCTTTAAGCTCAGTCTTGAACTTCGACAACACCCAAAGGGTCAACTCGTCCCACTTCGACACGTGGTGACACCAACCTTCAACCCTAAAGCCATCTTTCGGATACATAACCTTTGACGTTAACATCCGATTTGCAAAGGTCGAAGCACCAAAGGCAAAGGTGTCATTAGGGACCTCACTATAAAGGCTCCCAGGGCGCAAAGTTCGACAACTGAACGAGGGCCCGGCTCGCGAGGCGGCTAAGGTATCCTTTTGATTCAAAGTAACATCAATCGAAAGGGTACCCCCCACTGCCCCTCTTTGAGAAGGAGTAAGTTCCCATGGCATCCTTCTCTTGGAAGCCAAACGGTAGAAAGCCGTCAGCGGCAATTGGCGTTCAAGTTGCCGCATGTACAGGACCATGCCCTTCGCAGAGAAGAACCAGTCTTTCTTGATCTTCAGAACCTTTGCCTCGGTGGAGGTCAAGCGGTCACCAAATAGAAAGGCAGGTTTCAAGAAAGTCACATCCTCGGACTCGGCGGATTTCAGTTTGCCGCTCTCCATCATACTCTGGAGGAAAACAGGTGACTGATCCCGTATTTGCAGCAGTCTCTCGGAAGGCTGATTCAGTAGGATAGCAGCCTTCGCGGGGTTAATAACCTCCTCGTCGAAATCAACTCCCATTTGGCAAAGAGAAGCATCCAGAAGGACTTTATTCAGCAAAGGGATAGTCATCGACACTGACACAGCAAAAACAAAAGTCAGACAAAGCCTTAAGAAGACAAAATATTGGGGGTGTCAAACAGCCTGGCGTATCATTAGGGTTTAAACCCATACGCATCAGCAGTAAAACCCCGACGCATAATCAGGGCCTAAACCCATGCGCGTCGGCAGAATAACCTCAGCGCATCATCAGGACAGAAGTCCATGCGCGTCGGCGATAAAGAGTTAGGGCACAACAACATGATACAACTCATCCATGTGCTCCAGACTCGTCTAAATAGTTGAGGGATCACACCCACCCGTCACCGCAGGCCGAACGTCGGCCGGAGTCACAATGGTGACTGGAGCATCCTCCTCGACGAACTCCGCAGGCTCCTTCCCCTTGCCAGCACCACCGCGAGGAGTCTTGGGGGCCATTTCGTGAAAGAAAAAGTTTAGGGTTTTTCGAAAGAAGAACTCTAGAGAAAAAGAAAGAAAAGTGGAGAAGAACCCTCTCTCTCCATCAGACGCCTAGTTATAGGCTTAGGCATACGCAAAAACCGATGAGGAGTGACATCAGCCGCCGCCTCGGGTTCCACGAAGTGATAACTGCAAATAAGTCCAAAAAGATCATCATTAATCCTTTTGGTTACTTTAAAGCGTTATCATTTGCATTAACTGAGAGGAGCATGCGCCCCATCACTGATGCGCGGAGTACTCATGCGCCCAAATAGTCATGCGCCCCATTGAAGACACCACCATGCTTCTTATTCAAAGTATTCCAAAACTTGACAAAAAGTTTTGGAAACTTTGAAAGGGGTCTTGTAGAAGCATAGAATTTCAGAACCAGAAATCCTATGCGCCTAACACTACATGCGCCATGAAGCTCAGATGAAGTACTTGGCACAGTAAACAGCAAAAGCTTAGACATTAAAAGAAGATTTTTATTTCATATAAAAGTCTATTACATGTCTAAAAAAGACTGTACAAAGGAGAACTTCTACAAAAAGAAAAGACCTTAAGTCTACAGCCAGGCGCAGCAACCACCATGCAATCTCAAACAGTCGCATCTCGCCATGCGCTCTCAAACAGGCGCATCTCTTCGGCGTCTCAGTTTGACGCATCACTTCAGCGTCTCAGCCAGGTGCGTCCCTTCAGCAGCTCAGTTATGTGCCGCCCTTCAGCGTCTCAGTCAGGCGCATCTTTCCGACGTCTCAGTCAGGCACATCTCTTCAAGAGTCTCAGTTATGTGCATCATGAAGTCTCAGCATATGCGCCTTACCTCGACCCGATCAAATGCTTCGACTAATAAAGCATTTATTGAGCAGAATGAGGGTGGGCAATCAACCCCTAGCTGGAGGAAGAGCTCTCCAAAGGAAGAGGAGAGCACCGCAATCCCTGCGGCAAAAGGAGGCTTTCAACACAACCAGAATGGGCAACACCCACTCTGGCGGGAGGAGGAGCTCTCCCAAAGCCCAAGGAAGATGATCGGGGCATCGCAATTCCGATCTGTGGCTCTTCCAGCATAACGGAGATGGGACTCGAGCATCCCGATCTTTGGATGCAAGAGGCACCTTCCGCCTGTCTCAGAAGCCCTCGACTCTGACTTTTGGATGTAACAGTCACCTTCAAGTGCATCAATAAAGACAATGCGTCGTATCTTCACCCTCGGGAGCATCTCGTCAACAGAATATGCTCGAGCAAACAAGTTTATTTCAGGAGCACGTGAGAGAACGAGAAGCAAACTCTCTCCTTTCTACTATTTATAGGCCGGACAAATCAAACCCATGCGCCAAAGTGGCGGGCTCTCCGAATCCCGTGCAATGAATTTGTATTAATGGTGATGAACCTGACGCTTCAAATTCAGCCAAGTCAAAAATGGCTATTTAAAGCACTCGAAGAACGTAACAGTCGGACCAATAAAGATGTGTCATACAAACGGATGCGCCGGTCAGACCGTGCATCATACAGACGCGCCCATCAGCACCAAGCGCCTCATAAGGATGCACCCCATGCGTCCCCATACGCTTAGTAGAACTTAGATCGACGCGCCCACTCAATAGCCCATCACCTGTCAAAGAACATTAAATGCTAAAGTCTGACAGAGTTGGCAGTACGTCCCCCGAGGACTGAACAGTTGACAGCTTTTTCAGAAGACAAAGCGTCGTCGACGTCAGCATCATCATTGCTTTCCTTCGACGATTACAAGCCACGTGGCCGCCCAACTATTTTGCATGTGCCCCCGCAGCCATGCGCCCAAATCTCTGCATGCGCCTCAAAAGCCATGCGCCTCAGACTTTCCTCTGATCCCTAAAGACAGAAGTCAAAGTCACTACTGAAGCCTCGCATGTGCCTCAAAAGCTGTGCGCCCCGACTAGTTCGTGACTCCTAAAGGTTACAAGCCAAAGTCTTCTTATGCGCCCAATTCCAGGCGTATCCTATCAGATCACTCTCCACCAAATCTGAGATCTTCGAGCCATGGACCTACGACACGTGTCCTTTGACTTGATTCAGCCTATGAAGGGGTGCTAATCACCCAAGATCTCAACAACTGAAAGATCCTCTCCACTGCTACGTGTCAGCTCGACCGCAGCCCACAAAGGTAATAGGAATGGTTCAACTCCACAAACAGAGCGCATCGTCCATGCACCTCCATCAGCATTCACCACGTGGCATCCCCACAAATCGGCGCATCCTACATATGTGCGCATGAGCAGCCAGCCTACAAAGCTATAAATAGAGGGATTATTTCCTTCTTCCACACACAGCTACGAACCTACATATACACACAGAGAGGCAGATACAGACACTCAACGTCTCCTTCCTCTCCGCAAGCTCCAGCACCCAGAGCAACTCAAACCTTCAGAGAACCGATAACCGTCGTCAGATCGTCAACGGAGTCAACGTATTACCACTCGCTCCATCGACACAAGGGACCCAGATAAACAAAAGTGTACTCCTAGGACTACATCTAAGTCCTACATTGTAACACTGTGTCACGACCCGCACCCTAGAGTAAGGGCACGAGACGTGGGTACATCCAGCCTACGCCGCAGTGTCGACGGTAGAATACTGTCCTAGGTCACAACATCTAACAATATAATGCTAAGCAGTTTATACTCCCCGAATGGGGGTGACATAGCAGAATGTAAACACAATCACAACTAAGGAAGATGAAGCACGATATGATCTGGAACTCAAGGAAAATACAGATGATCAGAAGAGTCTAAGTGTCTAAGATAACATCTCAGCAAATATCCAGAGATACAAGTCTCAACTACTGAATATGAAAGAATATGTACAATCCAGATCTCAATGACAGAAATAAAGCCTAACTAAGCTAGTCTCAAGACAACATAAGTAAGATAAAGCCTAACTAAACTAGTCTAGACAGTAGGGATAAAGTCATCAGCTAGAGCTGGGTCCTCCTGAGAGTCCAGCTCACAAGTATCGTCTAGGGATGCCCCGTAGAAGGTATCCACATAGGCCTCCTCCTCGTCCTCTGTAATATTTTCAACAGGTCCAGTCAAGACAGGAGCGAGCACAATACAACTCAACAGATCATAGCAGGTTAGAAAATATAATCATGCAGTAAAGTAAGATATATGAACTGAAAGAAATACAGTATGTAAACAGAGAGAGAACTATAATAAAAATATCTACTATAAATAGAGAACTAACAGTGGCTAGTGAGTCAGAGTACAATATAGACATGTAAATGGCATAGGAGATTCTGATGCTACACTACGAAAAGATTCTGATGCTATACTACTTGGATATTATTCACATGTCCACTTCTACTCCCCCGTACCCCTAATCAATATACAAGGATCCAGCCAGGTTATGTTATGATTCCATGCAATGGCCCACAAGGGGTGATACATGGTATGCCCATAAATAGGTGATTCTAGGAATGCCCATAAAAAGAAGATTCAAGGAGACTCTGTGATCATGAGAGTACATGTCACAAGTGATCAATGAACCATGAAGCATAGTGATACACAATGTAAGTGAAACGCACAGAACATGTAATATCCGATGCTCCTGAAGGATAACATCTCAAGAAGGGATCTATATAGTACCAATCTGTGTGACCAACGTGACAGTATCAAGTAAAGTAATTTAAAGCAGAAAAATAATTCTAAACAGGATATGAAATGATCAGAGAATGTACTCACCTGGTATCTGAGTGTCCGGATGAAATGTACTGTCCGAGGAGAGGTGTCTGGCTCCTAATCAGAACAGCACAAGTCACAACAAAGTCTAAAATGATAATAAGATGCAATTCAATGCATTCTAAATGAATCTAGGTCAATCTAGGCCAAAGTCAACTCTTGGTCAACTCTGGTCAACCCTAGAAGTCAAACTAGGTCAACTATGGTCAAACTAGGTCTAACAAGTCTAAATTAGGTCAAACAAGCCATCCTAGGTCTAAACAAGCCTACACTAGTTAACACACACCATTACAAGGCTATGCAAGCCATCAATCACATAATTTATATTATATATATAACTCACATATTGCATACACTAGATATATATTTAGGCATACACTATGTATACCATAGGCCAATCTACTATATATACATATCAATATACATATATATATATAAACCTATTATATATATACCAAATAATATACCAATATATACCACTATATATATAATACCATATATATACTCAACTATATATAATACATATATATTCATGCAAACATAACATATCTATATACACATAACCCAATAGTTATTACACCCACATTTACACATATATGTAAATATACATACACATGGACATAGAGACTTAGATATGTAATAAGGCAATTGTGTGTGTATGTGAAAATGGTGTCACATAGGTGTGTAGGCATGCGTGAGTGAGTGAGTGTGTGATCAGTTACTTGTGTCTTAGATTTTGTGTGACAGTGAGGGTTAAAATGTAACAGTGAACATATGTGTGTATTAGTAATGTGTGTGTGTGTTAGATAGGAATGTGTGTGTACTGAGATTCATTAGTTCTCAGTTTTATGACTGTGTGTGTGAGAGTGAACTATGAGGGGAAAACAGAGGGTGGTGTGTGAATCATGAGTGTGTGTGTGTAGGATGTGAACATGTGAGAGTGTAGCATGTGTGTGAGTGTCATTCATTGTGTAAGCCTCAAGGTTCCTATTATCAGTTAACATTATAATGGATAAATTCTCAGTTTTCACCAACCAGTGAATAACTCAATGCATTCAGACATTTGGAAAATGACAGTTCAGTTTTTCCTGAAATTGACAGAAACCCCAAACCCAACTCCCAATCACAAAACCCCATTTCAGTTTCAGAAAAACATAGGAAAGAAAATCACATTAGTGAATGCAAAACAGTGAAGAATTCCCAGGTTTAGCATATTACAGGTTTTTGAAAACAGTCCAACACATTCCATTCCCATTTCGAAATCGAAACACAACCAAAATCACACAAAATTTACACACAAGTAGAACACATATAGGAGAACAACATTAGGGACTTAAACAGTGATTTAATAACATTTAAATGGGTTAAATAATCAACCAAAGCTTGATTTAAAAAACTGGAAAAATACTGAAATAACCTAGTATCAAAAATTTAGAGAAATTGGAAATTGACACATAAAAACAACTAATATGTGTAATTAGTGGTTGGTAATGAAAATATAGAATGTGTTCGTGTCTCAGAGGGTGTCTCGTGTCCACCACAACGTGACACGACGTGTCCAACATGAATAAAACCAAAATAGCATACACAGACACAGTGCAGTCTCGTGCACAAGTGTACGCGTGTCGTGCACCCGACACAAGATACTTCGTGTCTTGTGCACACACCCATGTGTTCGCCAGGTGTCAGGCTACCTATGTGTCACCATGATTTGGGTCGACGTGTCCCCGTGTCCGAGTTATCAACCCGTATCAGTGGCGACTGAACGCGTG
Source organism: Iris pallida (assembly GCA_029216955.1). Taxonomy (NCBI): domain Eukaryota; kingdom Viridiplantae; phylum Streptophyta; class Magnoliopsida; order Asparagales; family Iridaceae; genus Iris; species Iris pallida. Next base: position 1,047,776 of record JANAVB010010999.1, on the reverse strand, counting down.
AGCCAGTGCAGTACAAAATTGATGCACGAGCTCGTGCTCCCTCGACACGACACGAGGGGTTGTGCCACTTGGGGAGTGTCGTGTCAGACACTTCTCCAACATGTGTGTCGAGTTTCGTGTCCAGTGGTTGCGTGTTGTGTCCGATACAGCCCCCGAGTAGCAGGATACGCAAATCCTACGTGTACGGCCGTGTCTAGTGAGCAAGACACGACACAAATCGACCAGAAAACAACTCAGACAAGTGGAAACCCATAAACACGACCTAGATCTAGATTCATATTCAAAAATAATTTGAAAACCAAATCGAGATGCCCTTTGGGGCATTTCATCGAACACCCTGCCTATGGGACTGATACGTGTCCATTTAGGTCACGAAATGGACACAAAACCTAGGTTTAGGTATACCTACAGTTAGGGTAGACCTAGGGCTTTCCAAATATGCAAAGAAACTGGAATTTTAATGGTGTTTAAATAGTTTACCTATTGGTGTCCAAATACAAGAAAAGCTTAAATAGGGGGGTGTTCCTCTTGATGGCCAAACTCTCCCAAATTGTCCACAAACTAAGATTGAACACCACAAACAGCAAGTTGTGGTAATTTAGAACCTAATGCAATTTGTTTGAGGGAAAAAGGAAATAAAATGGAATTTCTATGAATTAATGAAGTTGGAAAAATACCTCTTCCTTAAACTTGTTCTTTCCTAAAAGAGGCTAGCACTAAATGGAGGAGAGTATTTATAGGGTGGGATTCCCTAGGTGGGCTGGCCGACCACACTAAGTTAGGGTTAGGGTTTGGCAATAGCTATGGGCTTTGGGCTTTGTTACATAAATCAATGGTTCAAAACCATAAGTCATGACTTATGACTAAAAGTCTTTCTATTCTAACTTGAGTTTAATGACTAACCATGGGTTAACTCTAGTCTAACTAGGGTTACATGACCTAACCAAGTCCAAACACAACTAGGGTTAGCTAATAGGTTAGTTTACCAAAGTCAATGCTAGTCAAAGTCAACCTAGTCAACCATCATTCAAATAATTCCAAAATAAACCCTAAAAATTCCCATAAATTCAAATAAATAATATTAAAATCAAATAAACCCAAAATAACAAAAATACCCTCAAGCTAAAAATGATAAATGAAATACCATAATCACATGGCTAGGCTCTATGTCACTTATCTCTAGGGTTACTCTAGCAAAACACCAAATCACAAGTCACGATTTTAAATAGTTTAAAAATGATTAAAAATCACCAAAAATCATAATATGAAATAAATATCAATAATAATAATTATAATTACAAAATTTTAAAATTACCTTCATCTGGAAAACTGGGTGTTACAATCCTACCCACCTTATAAAAATTTTGTCCTCGAAATTAAGATGATCGCACCCCCTTCTAGGTCAAACACAGTCAAGGGTCAATCACTAGTCAATTTTCTCAACATCCTAGTACTTGGTCATCCGCTGGTCAACTTCTTAGGATTTTACCTATGCTAGCTACCTAAGTGTTGGCAACCAGAATTTAGCAAAAAGAGAAACTCTATAATAGGCTAGCTCTTAACTTTCCAATCCTATCAGGGCTGATACTATAAATCTCATAAGCTACAGGTTTATAAACACACATTTCCCACATCAAGGACTAACCTATATATATATATATCCACAGTTGATACTAATGGGGGTAACATCCCTATTTCCCGACAATCAAGGTCCTAAGAATTTTATCTAAACCATGCAATTTGAAGAAATAACATACAGGGTCAGGGTATACTGTAGCAGTTGGAAGTCTCACCTAGGTGCACTGGTCATTCTAGGTCAAAACAGTACTATGGTATCAACACACAAGCAATCTAGGGTGTCCTAATTGGGAAGGTAAGGGAACAACAACCATCAAGGTTGTAAGGATTGTCTACCATCCTATATAAGAAATTAGTCATTAACAAACAACTGAGAAATTATTAAAAGGTTACTATTCCATAAAATGGTAAAAAATTGAAAATTTAGGCACAACAAATCACAAATAGATTTTTGTCTTGACACGATCTAAGTTGATCAATTTTGGGATAAATCGAGATTTGGGCAAGATGGGGAATCAATGAAATCAAGTATGAGCACGAGCATCCAATGATGAAGATCCAGGTCATGATTAAATTTAATTCAACTGGATACGAATACGAGGTTCATAGGCGATAAAAAAATAATTCTAAGGAGAATTGTCAAGGCTGTTGCGGATAAGATTCTAGGACAAGTTTAACTATGTCTCCATCCACGTAGATTAATATGAAAAGCGAACCAAAACGCAATAGGTTGATCAGACCATCATACGCCGGTTCTGATTAGATAATATGTTAGTGGGTGCGCACCCAATAAAATATGTCATGATCAAGCTCGAAAAGGATAAGCTTGTAAAACTAAGGATAATTAGCAGCATAAGATTATAAGTAAGGGTGGTAGTGATGAACGAAGATACATAGTCCAGATTCTTAACTAAATGGGTCAAGCAATCAAGATAAGGTACAAGGTTAAGCATTTAAGGAATTCAAGCAGAACATCATCACATGTCGGGTCGAAGGAATTGAGTCAAGGCTGGATCTCTAATTGAAATCAGGAATAATTCAGTATCATGGTAGAGGTTATAGTTTAGCCATTTGACCAGAAAATCATATCAAGAAAATAGAGTACAAGAAGACGGGTTTTAGTGGGACATGATATACCTACACGAAGGTGAGTTCGTCTAGGTCTTGCATATAAGATTTGTTGGAGGGTAACAGCTAGTATTACATTCCGAATGTCAAGGTCACGATAAGGAACGTCAAAGGATGTCAAATAGAAAGTGGGGGTTCAAGAGGTGGTAAATAAATGCACAAGATAAGGGAAGATCAAGTTAATCATCTGTTTCTGATACCCTTAAGTTCATCTGGTCATAACTTGCCAATCGTATCCTTACCTCACCAGTCTCTATATAAAAATTTAACCTTTACCTAAGCCTTTACCATGACTACCGTAGGCAATTTCCAATTTCCAAATATTACTCATGACGCATAGCCTTCACATTTAGGAATCAACATTAACCATTTATTTAAATTTCCAAATTCTTTCACCTTGTCTTAAATTTGGCCCGAAACCTCTAAATCCCGTTTACGAATTCCTTGAACTTGTTCAAATGGTTCTCCTCGTGTTATTAATTTAAATACCTTTAGGCCTTACAAAACTTATCCTCCATCATAAAATCAACTTCCGTATTTTCTTCGACATACACCTTTGAATATTATTCTCCAAAAAAAAAATCTACAATAATCTCTAAATTTCTATAACTTTATGTTCCCTCTATCCCTAGTCATTTCCTTGCAATATCTTGTTCAATATCCTTATTGAATGCAATTAATTTCTCTTTTCCATTACTAACCTTCTATATAGCCTTAGGGTAAAACTTCCCAAGAATCAATAACCAGAGTTTCGAGGTTCTCAAATCTAGGTTGACCTTGAATATCCTCATCAGTTTGAATACACCTATAAACTATCTCAAAACCCCAAAATCTCCCTAAGTGTGATTGTTTCCAAATTGGTAGTATACATCTCTTGATTCTATTCGAGACCTTTACCACATTTCTATCTCAAGGTTTCAATATTGAACACTCCACATTTTGATTTCCTCTAGATCATCATATAATAATCAGTTATGTCTCCTCTGAGCTACATGATTCACATCACTTCTTCAGTCTTTTCCAGGCAGAAGATATGAAGATTCAAGGGTTTCGAGGTACATCTGGTAGGGATGATAAGATATGGGTGATTGGTGTAATTAGACAGAGTTTAAAATAAGAAGAAAATAAGAATGCAAGAAAATAATGGCAAGAAGGAATAATGAAGATATGTTCTTTTTCATCTGTTCAAACGAGATGAACCCATCAAGCTCAAATTCAATAGCAAGAATGAGGGTGAATCCAAACAAGAGGAAAAAGGAATTCCAATTGAAGATCAAAAATGAGTTTCTCAGGGGTCGTCCCAGGAATCTCTCAAAGAATCCTAAGTGTGATTGAGTGCCTTAAATTTGAAAATATTAAATACAGAATTAAAATCAACAACTACAAAATTTTATCAAAATTATCAACTAATACCAAGATTCAAAGTTCTACAATGAATCCACCAAAATCAAATTCAAATCAAGGAAAAAGGTGAATCAAAATAAGGGAAAGGGAGTTTAAATCAGAGTTCAAAATAAGATTCTCAAGGGTCATCCCAGGAATCTCTCAAGGAATCCTAACAGTGATTGAGTATCCTCTCATCCTAACATCTTAATTTCTATATACTATAGCAGGCTCGTAGCAGTACAACTAAGTCATTGCGCTACTACGAAATCGTACTAATGCGAATCTCGACCTGCATGGGCCACCACTAAAAATGTGTCACGACCCGCACCCTAGAGTAAGGGCACAAGACGTGGGTACGTCCAGCCTACGCCGCAGTGTCGGCGGTAGAACGTTGTCCTAGGTCACAACATCTAACAATATAATGCTAAGCAGTTTATACTCCCCGAATGGGGGTGACATAGAAGAATATAAACTCAATCACAACTAAGGAAGATGAAGCACGATATGATATAGAACTCAAGGAAAATATAGATGATCAGAAGAGTCTAAGTGTCTAAGATAACATCTCAGTAAATATCCAGAGATACAAGTCTCAACTACTGAATATGAAAGAATATATACAATCCAGATCTCAATGACAGAAATAAAGCCTAACTAAGCTAGTCTCAAGACAACATAAGTAAGATAAAGCCTAACTAAACTAGTCTAGGCAGTAGGGGTAAAGTCATCAGCTAGAGCTGGGTCCTCCTGAGAGTCCAGCTCATAAGTGTCGTCTAAGGCTGCCTCGTAGAAGGTATCCACACAGGCCTCCTCCTTGTCCTCTGTAATATTTTTAACAGGTCCAGTCAGGACAGGAGCGAGCACAATATATCTCAACAGATCATAGCAGGTTAGAAAATATAATCATACAGTAAAGTAAGATACATGAACTGAAAAAAATACAGTATGTAAACAGAGAGAGAACTGTAATAGAAATATCTACTATAAATAGAGAACTAACAGTGGCTAGTGAGTCAGAGTACAATATAGACATGTAAATGGCATAGGAGATTCTGATGCTATACTACGGAAAGATTCTGATGCTACACTACTTAGATATTATTCACATGTCCACTTCTACTCCCCCGTACCCCCAATCAATACACAAGGATCCAGCCAGGTTATGTTATGATTCCATGCAATGGCCCACAAAGGGTGATACATAGTATGCCCATAAATGGGTGATTCTAGGAATGCCCATAAAAGGAAGATTCAAGAAGACTCTGTGATCATGAGAGTACATGTCACAAGTGATCAATAAACCATGAAGCATAGTGATACACAATGTAAGTGAAACGCACAGAACATGTAATATTCGATGCTCCTGAAGGATAACATCTAAAGAAGGGATCCATATAGTACCAATCCGTGTGACCAACGTGACAGTATCAAGTAAAGTAATTTAATGTAGGAAAATAATTCTAAACAGGATATGAAATGATCAAAGAATGTACTCGCCTGGTATCTGAGTGTCCGGATGAAATGTACTGTCCGAGAAGAGGTGTCTGGCTCCTAATCAGAACAGCACAAGTCACAACAAGTCTAAAATGATAACAAGATACAATTCAATGCATTCTAAATAAATCTAGGTCAATCTAGGCCAAAGTCAACTCTTGGTCAACTCTGGTCAACCCTAGAAGTCAAACTAGGTCAACTATGGTCAAACTAGGTCTAATAAGTCTAAATTAGGTCAAACAAGCCATCCTAGGTGTCACGCCCCGCTCTCGTAGGAGCGATCGTCCTCGCTAAGGCGTGATGCTGCACGAGCCTAGATTGTGCTCGTGTAAGGTAGTTCCATAACGGCCGATTATATCGGCGGCGACGGGGTCGTCGCACAGAAATCCCAAGCAGAAACATTGAATATATTACAGCAAAATTTAAAGAAGAACACATGAACATAAGTCATTCAAAAGGAAATCTTTATTGATATTGAACACAAGATTATATTTGTGGGCGTAAGGCCAAATTACAATTCTCTCGTGCTCACCTTTCTCTCGTTTACAAAGTCACTCTCTGCTCTTCTCTTTTGATTACAATGCTTGAGTCAGCGAAAGCTTCGGAAGGCGATGTCCATACATTATGTCCTGTATAAGTCTTCAGATCACGCGGCCGCACGCTTCGACTCGCCAAGGAACTCCGTACCTCGACGCATCCAAGCGAGCTCCGCGCCACGAGCTTCTACCTGTGCCTGCACATAAGACACTGTGTGGGTGTCAGTACCACTGTACTGGTGGAGTGAGCTTCTCGCCCACCCATACATAACCGACAAGTTTTATCTACTTTATGTAGCTTAAACCCTTTCAATTATCTTTCTAGTCTTGCCTTAGGATGCATTTTAAACAAGACGTCTCGGTCTATACTTAGCGATGCAACGACAAGGTCGTACAACGATGAGGTCGTACTATAATGCCAACGTGTGTTTCGATCGAGGCAGTGCCTCATCGCTTAGGTACTTGACCAAACTTCAACTCGGGACGGCAGGGTCGTGCCATATCTCTATTCGTAACTTAACAATGTTTGGGACAGTGCTTCGCCGAGGAGCAGCTTATGCGCACTCGGCCGTGCCAAGACTTTTACTTAAACTCAAGCCTACTAGACCAATTTCTCGTGCTAGCGACGTCAAGGGGGAACGACTCGTACAGGTCGTGCCTCTAGACTTTTCTTAAACTTGTCCGTGCTTCAAGATTCAGGACGCGCCTCATAACATATTAAGACTTAGCATGTTACCGCCTTACGGCTTCTCCTGTTCGACTCATGAATCAACTTAGACAAGACTTGCCAAACCTAGCATCGATCTCATGGACATCCCGACGCCATCTATCGTGCCAAGCATGGTGCCTATGCTGCAGCCCTGTCTTAGGCCCAGACCTTGTGTTACCGACTAGACCTGCATTCAACCTCTAGACTCAATCCAAAGGCATACATGCGGTGTGCCGCTATTGCCGACACATCTACATGAGTGGTCACTAGCAATTTCAAGCTATCTTAGACTGGCTCGTGGGATATCGGTTACGTCCCTACACGGGTAGCTAACCCGGAGGCGTCGAAGTCTCCCATGCGATTATCCAGCATCCTACTTTGAGCCACACTCGCTTCCCCCGGGCCGAATGATTCCGATGCCCCGGTAATCATTCGAGAAGACTATACCTTGTTGACAAGTTGCCCATTGACCATGCATACTCGATCTATCCAGTCTATCCAGTTTCTTCCTTAACATGACCATGCATTCCTTCTTTCTATCAAGACTTAACGAGACTCCCAAGCCGCGGGACCGATCTCGTGTGCGGGACATATCAAGACTTAGCGAGACTCGCAAGCCAGGGGACCGATCTCGTGTGCGGGACATATCAAGACATGGCGAGACTCCCAAGTAGCGGGATTGATCTCGGCGACAACCAGTCGCGTGGACTAACTTTGTTCGTGGCAAGCTTTTCACTAAACCGATCGTAACTCGTGCCTTAGACAAGCCTGGTTCTATAGGCGATGCTAACGCTCAAGTCATAGACTTATACGACGAGCCTTGTTCTCAAGGGACTACGCAACTTGACAACTGCAGATAGAGCGGGACAGTGCTAGAAATGGCTTTGATAGCCCAGCAGAATACTTGTCTAACTTATTCAGGCGACGACTCGACGAGCGAGGGCTACGCCAAGCTCCGTGTCGGGGGAACGTGCTAGGCACGGGGTCGACTTGGACAACCAACTTTTCGGGTGCCTAGACTTAAGCCAACGAGCCGTACGAGACGACTTAACTTGCGGGACGTGCGAAGGCTATGCCAAGCCTTGCGGGACGGGACCGTGCATGCTTTGTTAAGCATACATGCGGGCGACGCCTATGACTTAGGCGAATTCAAGTGTTGGGACAAAACGACGGGATCGTGCATACTTTTCAAGCATTCACGCAGGCGACGCCTATGACTTAGGCTATTTCAAGTGTTGGGACAACTTAACAACTTAAGCCAACTTCCTTCTCCCAAGCCACGGGATCGAAGGATCGAGTGTCATTTGAAAGCACGCTGAGCCGACTTCTATGTTGACCGTGGGACTATTTTCTATGTTCTAGGACATTCCGATCCGACGGGATTATTCCCTTAGCTATGTTGGTGCGTAGCTTTTAGATTAGCCTACCAGTGCAAGTTGAAAACATGTGCATTATTAAGTGAAGGCTAAGATGAGGCAAGTTCACCGAAACTACCCCACCTGAGCGAGGAGTCGCCTCGGACGAGCAGCCGTTGCAAGGCTAAGTTTCTAACGCCGTCGGCATTTTGATTCCTCCGATTGACTTTACGGGACGGGGCACTACAACATACACCACTCAGAACAAGTCTCGTCCTTGAGACTTTCCTGGTGGCAAACCATCCTATCATTTCTATGGCCAAGACTTAATCGTACGCACTTCGCCTACGCGTTTCTATCGATAGACACTCTAAGTATATCTTCGTTCCCGACCGAGCGGTACTTGATATCGTTCGCAACTCGTTTGCACCAAAAGTCGAGGTGTGCGATACGTGACGCAACTTAGCCAAAAGGCCGTGCGCATGGCTATCCCGTGCGGACTATATTCGAGTTTGCACGCTCAATTGCTAAGGTCGACGTGGGACTAGTTAGGCACGCATGAGACATGTTAACTTAGCATGTGTTCTCTATCGAGTCAAGTTTAATATCGTTCGGCACAAAGGCCAACAGATGCATTCGACGATAGCCTACCGATGCGTTTGGTCGAACGCTTGAACGAGCTTTTGTAAATATTTAGCCTTATTGTATGGACATGCCGAGGGACAATTGAGAGAGAGCGCATACTTGTTTTCCAACAACGAGCTTTCAAAACTGAGAAATTCGACGTGAAGTCCAAGGACGTAAAGCCGTGCTCTGATACCATTATGTCACGCTCCGCTCCCGTAGGAGCGATCGTCCTCGCTAAGGCATAATGTCGCACGAGCCTAGGTTGTGCTCGTGCAAGGCAGTTCCATAACGGCCGATTACATCGGCTGCGACGGGGTCGTCACACAGAAGTCCCAAGCAGAAACATTGAATACATTGCAGCGGAATTTAAAGAAGAACACATGAACACAAGTCATTCAAAAGGAAATCTTTGTTGATATTGAACACAAGATTACATTTGTGGGCGCAAGGCCAAATTACAATTCTCTCGTGCTCACCTTTCTCTCGTTTACAAAGTCACTCTCTGCTCTTCTCTCTTGATTACAATGCTTGAGTCAGCGGAAGCGTCGGAAGGCGATGTCCATACATTATGTCCTGTATAAGTCTTCAGATCACGCGGTCGTACGCTTCGACTCGCCAAGGAACTCCGTGCCTCGACGTATCCAAGCGAGCTCCGCGCCACGAGCTTCTACCTGTGCCTGCACATGAAACACTGTATGGGTGTCAGTACCACTGTACTGGTGGAGTGAGCTTCTCGCCCACCCATACATAATCGACACGTTTTATTTACTTTATACAGCTTAAACCTTTTCAATTGTCTTTCTAGTCTTGCCTTAGGATGCATTTTAAACAAGACATCTCGGTCTATACTTAGCGATGCAACGACAAGGTCGTACAACGACGAGGTCGTGCTATAATGCCAACGTGTGTTTCGATCGAGGCAGTGCCTCATCGCTTAGGTACTTGACCAAACTTCAACTCGGGACGGCAGGGTCGTGCCATATCTCTATTCGTAACTTAAAAATGTTCGGGACAGTGCTTCGCTGAGGAGCAACTTATGCGCACTCGGCCGTGCCAAGACTTTTACTTAAACTCAAGCCTACTAGACCAATTTCTCGTGCTAGCGACGTCAAGGGGGAACGACTCGTACAGGTCGTGTCTCTAGACTTTGCTTAAACTTGTCTGTGCTTCAAGATTGAGGCTGCGCCTCATAACATATCAAGACTTAGCATGTTACCGCCTTACGGCTTCTCCTGTTCGACTCATGAATCAACTTAGACAAGACTTGCCAAACCTAGCATCGATCTCATGGACATCCCGACGCCATCTATCGTGCCAAGCACGGTGCCTATGATGCAGCCCAGTCTTAGGCCCAGACCTTGTGTTACCGACTAAACCTGCATTCAACCTCTAGACTCAATCCAAAGGCATACACGCGGTGTGCCGCTATTGCTGACACATCTACATGAGTGGTCACTAGCAATTTCAAGCTATCTTGGACTGGCTCGTGGGATATCGGTCACGTCCCTACACGGGTAGCTAGCCCGGAGGCGCCGAAGTCTCCCATGCGGTTATCCAGCATCCTACTTTGAGCCACACTCGCTTCCTCCGGGCCGAATGATTCCGGTGCCCCGGTAATCATTCGAGAAGACTACACCTTATCGACAAGTTGCCCAATGACCATGCATACTCGATCTATCTAGTCTATCCAGTTTCTTCCTTAACATGACCATGCATTCCTTCTTTCTATCAAGACTTAACGAGACTCCCAAGCCGCGGGACCGATCTCGTGTGCGGGACATATCAAGACTTAGCGAGACTCCCTAGCCAGGGGACCGATCTCGTGTGCGGGACATATCAAGACATGGCGAGACTTCCAAGTAGCGGGATTGATCTCGGCGACAACCAGTCGCGTGGACTAACTTTGTTCGTGGCAAGCTTTTCACTAAACCGATCGTAACTCGTGCCTTAGACAGGCCTGGTTCTATAGGCGACGCTAACGCTCAAGTCATAGACTTATACGACGAGCCTTGTTCTCAAGGGACTACGCAACTTGACAACCGCAGATAGAGCGGAACAGTGCTAGAAATGGCTTCAATAGCCCAGCACAATACTTGTCTAACTTATTCAGGCGATGACTCGACGGGCGAGGGCTACGCCGAGCTCCGCGTCGGGGGAACGTGCTAGGCACGGGGTCGACTTGGACAATCAACTTTTCGGGTGCCTAGACTTAAGCCAACGAGCCGTGCGAGACGACTTAACTTGCGGGACGTGCGAAGGCTATGCCAAGCCTTGCGGGACAGGACCGTACATGCTTTGTTAGGCATACATGCGGGCGACGCCTATGACTTAGGCGAATTCAAGTGTTGGGACAAAACGACGGGACCGTACATGCTTTTCAAGCATTCACGCAGACGACGCCTATGACTTAGGCTATTTCAAGTGTTGGGGCAACTTAACAACTTAAGCCAACTTCCTTCTCCCAAGCCACGGGATCGAAGGATCGAGTGTCATTTGAAAGCACGCTGATCCGACTTCTATGTTGACCGTGGGACCATTTTCCATGTTCTAGGACATTCCGACCCGACGGAATTATTCCCTTAGCTATGTTGGTGCGTAGCTTTTAGATTAGCCTACCAGTACAAGTTGAAAACATGCGCATTATTAAGTGAAGGCTAAGATGAGGCAAGTTCACCGAAACTACCCCACCTGAGCGAGGAGTCACCTCGGACGAGCGAGCCTTCGAGCAGCCGTTGCAAGGCTAAGTTTCCAACGCCGTCGGCGTTTCGATTCCTCCGATTGACTTTGCGGGACAGGGCACTATAACATACACCACTCAGAACAAGTCTCGTCCTCGAGACTTTCCTGGTGGCAAACCATCCTATCATTTCTATGGCCAAGACTTAATCGTACGCACTTCGCCTACGCGTTTCTATCGATAGACACTCTAAGTATATCTTCGTTCCCGACCGAGCGGTACTTGATATCGCTCACAACCCGTTTGCACCAAAAGTCGAGGTGTGCGATACGTGACGCAACTTAGCCAAAAGGCCGTGCGTATGGCTATCCCGTGCGGACTATATTCGAGTTTGCACGCTCAATTGCTAAGGTCGATGTGGGACTAGTTAGGCACGCATGAGACATGTTAACTTAGCATGTGTTCTCTATCGAGTCAAGTTTAACATCGTTCGGCACAAAGGCCAACCGATGCATTCGACAATAGCCTACCGATGCGTTTGGTCGAACGCTTGAACGAGCTTTTGCAAATATTTAGACTTATTGTATGGACATGCCGAGGGACAATTGAGAGAGAGCGCATACTTGTTTTCCAACAACGAGCTTTCAAAACTGAGAAATTTGACGTGAAGTCCAAGAACGTAAAGCCGTGCTCTGATACCATTATGTCACGCCCCGCTCCCGTAGAAGCGATCGTCCTCGCTAAGGCGTGATGCTGCACGAGCCTAGATTGTGCTCGTGCAAGGCAGTTCCATAACGGCCGATTACATCGGCAGCGACGGGATCGTCGCACAGAAGTCCCAAGCAGAAATATTGAATACATTGCAGCGGAATTTAAAGAAGAACACATGAACACAAGTCATTCAAAAGGAAATCTTTATTGATATTGAACACAAGATTACATTTGTGGGCGCAAGGCCAAATTACAATTCTCTCGTGCTCACCTTTATCTCGTTTACAAAGTCACTCTCTGCTCTTCTCTCTTGATTACAATGCTTGAGTCAGCGGAAGCTTCGGAAGGCGATGTCCATACATTATGTCCTGTATAAGTCTTCAGATCACGCGGCCACACGCTTCGACTCGCCAAGGAACTCCGTGCCTCGACGCATCCAAGCGAGCTCCGCGCCACGAGCTTCTACCTGTGCCTGCACATGAAACACTATGTGGGTGTCAGTACCACTGTACTGGTGGAGTGAGCTTCTCGCCCACCCATACATAACCGACACGTTTCATTTACTTTATGCAGCTTAAACCCTTTCAATTGTCTTTCTAGTCTTGCCTTAGGATGCATTTTAAATAAGACGTCTCGGTCTATACTTAGCGATGCAACGACAAGGTCGTGCAACGATGAGGTCGTGCTATAATGCCAACGTGTGTTTCGATCGAGGCAGTGCCTCATCGCTTAGGTACTTGACCAAACTTCAACTCGGGACGGCAGGGTCGTGCCATATCTCTATTCGTAACTTAACAATGTTCGGGACAGTGCTTCGCCGAGGAGCAACTTATGCGCACTCGGCCGTGCCAAGACTTTTACTTAAACTCAAGCCTACTAGACCAATTTCTTGTGCTAGCGACGTCAAGGGGGAACGACTCGTACAGGTCGTGCCTCTAGACTTTGCTTAAACTTGTCTGTGCTTCAAGATTGAGGCCGCGCCTCACAACATATCAAGACTTAGCATGTTACCGCCTTACGGCTTCTCCTGTTCGACTCATGAATCAACTTAGACAAGACTTGCCAAACCTAGCATCGATCTCTTGGACATCCCGACGCCATCTATCGTGCCAAGCACGGTGCCTATGCTGCAGCCCAGTCTTAGGCCCAGACCTTGTGTTACCGACTAAACCTGTATTCAACCTCTAGACTCAATCCAAAGGCATACACGCGGTGTGCCGCTATTGCCGACACATCTACATGAGTGGTCACTAGCAATTTCAAGCTATCTTGGACTGGCTCGTGGGATATCGGTCACGTCCCTACACGGGTAGCTAGCCCGGAGGCGCTGAAGTCTCCCATGCGATTATCCAGCATCCTACTTTGAGCCATACTCGCTTCCCGCGGGCCGAATGATTCCGGCGCCCCGGTAATCATTCGAGAAGACTACACCTTGTCGACAAGTTGCCCAATGACCATGCATACTCGATCTATCCAGTCTATCCAGTTTCTTCCTTAACATGACCATGCATTCCTTCTTTCTATCAAGACTTAACGAGACTCCCAAGCCGCGGGACCGATCTCGTGTGCGGGACATATCAAGACTTAGCGAGACTCCCAAGCCAGGGGACCGATCTCGTGTGCGGGACATATCAAGACATGGCGAGACTCCCAAGTAGCGGGATTGATCTCGGCGACAACCAGTCGTGTGGACTAACTTTGTTCATGGCAAGCTTTTCACTAAACCGACCGTAACTCGTACCTTAGACAGGCTTGGTTCTATAGGCGACACTAACGCTCAAGTCATAGACTTATACGACGAGCCTTGTTCTCAAGGGACTACGCAACTTGACAACCGCAGATAGAGCGGGACAGTGCTAGAAATGGCTTTGATAGCCCAGCACAACACTTGTCTAACTTATTCAGGCGACGACTCGACGAGCGAGGGCTACGCTGAGCTCCGCGTCGAGGGAACGTGCTAGGCACGAGGTCGACTTGGACAACCAACTTTTCAGGTGCCTAGACTTAAGCCAACGAGCCGTACGAGACGACTTAACTTGTGGGACGTACGAAGGCTATGCCAAGCCTTGCGAGACGGGATCGTGCATGCTTTATTAGGCATACATGCGGGCGACGCCTATGACTTAGGCGAATTCAAGTGTTAGGACAAAACGACGGGACCGTGCATGCTTTTCAAGCATTCACGCAGGCGACGCCTATGACTTAGGCTATTTCAAGTGTTGGGGCAACTTAACAACTTAAGCCAACTTTCTTCTCCCAAGCCACGGGATCGAAGGATCGAGTGTCATTTGAAAGCACGCTGAGCCGACTTCTATGTTAACCGTGGGACCATTTTCCATGTTCTAGGACATTCCGACCCGACGGGATTATTTCCTTAGCTATGTTGGTGCGTAGCTTTTAGATTAGCCTACCAGTACAAGTTGAAAACATGCGCATTATTAAGTGAAGGCTAAGATGAGGCAAGTTCACCGAAACTACCCCACCTGAGTGAGGAGTCGCCTCGGACGAGCGAGCCTTCGAGCAGCCGTTGCAAGGCTAAGTTTCCAACGCCGTCGGCGTTTCGATTCCTCCGATTGACTTTGGAGGACGGGGCACTACATTAGGTCTAAACAAGCCTACACTAGTTAAGACACACCATTACAAGGCTATGCAAGCCATCAATCATATAATTTATATTATATATATAACTCATATATTGCATACACTAGATATACATTTAGGCATACACTATGTATACCATAGGCCAATCTACTATATATACATATCAATATACATATATATATATAAACCTATTATATATATACCAATATATACCACTATATATATAATACCATATATATACTCAACTATATATAATACATATATATTCATGCAAACATAACATATCTATATACACATAACCCAATAGTTATTACACCCACATTTACACATATATGTAAATATACATACACATGGACATAGAGACTTAGATATGTAATAAGGCAATTTTGTGTGTATGTGAAAATGGTGTCACATAGGTGTGTAGGCATGTGTGAGTGAGTGAGTGTGTGATCAGTTACTTGTGTCTCAGATTTTGTGTGACGGTGAGGGTTAAAATATAACAGTGAACATATGTGTGTATTAGCAATATGTGTGTGTGTGTGTTAGATAGGAATGTGTGTGTACTGAGATTCATTAGTTCTCAGTTTTGTGACTGCGTGTGTGAGAGTGAACTGTGAGGGGAAAACAGAGGGTGGTGTGTGAATCATGAGTGTGTATGTGTAGGATGTGAACATGTGAGAGTGTGGCATGTGTGTGAGTGTCATTCATTGTGTAAGCCTCAAGGTTCCTATTATCAGTTAACATTATAAGGGATAAATTCTCAGTTTTCACCAACCAGTGAATAACTCAATGCATTCAGACATTTGGAAAATGACAGTTCAGTTTTTCCTGAAATTGACAGAAACCCCAAACCCAACTCTAAATCACAAAACCCCATTTCAGTTTCAGAAAAACATAGGAAAGGAAATCACATTAGTGAATGCAAAACAGTGAAGAATTCCCAGGTTTAGCATATTACAGGTTTTTGAAAACAGTCCAACACATTCCATTCCCATTTCGAAATCGAAACACAACCAAAATCACCCAAAATTTACACACAAGTAGAACACATATATGAGAACAACATTAGGGACTTAAACAGTGATTTAATAACATTTAAATGGGTTAAATAATCAACCAAAGCTCGATTTAAAAAACTGGAAAAATACTGAAATAACCTAGTATCAGAAATTTAGGGAAATTGGAAATTGACACATAAAAACAACTAATATGTGTAATTAGTGGTAGGTAATGAAAATATAGAATGTGTTCGTGTCTCAGAGGGTGTCTCGTGTCCACCACAACGTGACACGACGTGTCCAACATAAATAAAACCAAAATAGCATACACAGACACAGTGCAGTCTCGTGCACAAGTGTACGCGTGTCGTGCACCCGACACAGGACACTTCGTGTCTCGTGCACACACCCACGTGTTCGCCAGGTGTCAGGCTACCTACGTGTCACCCTAATTTGGGTCGACGTGTCCCGTGTCCGAGTTATCAACCCGTATCAGTGGCGACTGAACGCATGAGCCAGTGCAGTACAAAATTGATGCACGAGCTCGTGCTCCCTCGACACGACACAAGGGGTCGTGCCACTTGGGGAGTGTCTATCAGACACTGCCCCAACGTGTGTGTCGAGTTTCGTGTCCAGTGGTTGCGTGTTGTGTCCGATACAGCCCCCGAGTAGCAGGATACGCAAACCCTACGTATGCGGCCGTGTCCAGTGAGCAAGACATGACACAAATTGACCAGAAAACAACTCAGACAAGTGGAAACCCATAAACAAGACCTAGATCTAGATTCCTATTCAAAAATAATTTGAAAACCAAATCGAGATGCCTTTTGGGGCATTTCATCGAACACCCTGCCTATGGGACTGATACGTGTCCATTTAGGACATGAAATGGACACGAAACCTAGGTTTAGGTATACCTACAGTTAGGATAGACCTAGGGCTTTCCAAATATGCAAAGAAACTGGAATTTTAATGGTGTTTAAATAGTTTTACCTATTGGTGTCCAAATGCAAGAAAAGCTTCAATAGGGGGTGTTCCTCTTGATGGCCAAACTCTCCCAAATTGTCCACAAACTGAGATTGAACACCACAAATAGCAAGTATAGGTGATTTAGAACCTAATGCAATTTGTTTGAGGGAAAAAGGAAATAAAATAGAATTTCTATGAATTAATGAATTTGGAAAAATACCTCTTCCTTAAACTTGTTCTTTCTTAAAAGAGGCTAGCCCTAAATGGAGGAGAGTATTTATAGGGTGGGACTCCCTAGGTGGGCTGGCCGGCCACACTAAGTTAGGGTTAGGGTTTGGCAATAGCTATGGGCTTTGGGCTTTGTTACATAAATCAATGGTTCAAAACCATAAGTCATGACTTATGACTAAAAGCCTTTCTATTCTAACTTGAGTTCAATGACTAACCATGGGTTAAATCTAGTCTAACTAGGGTTACATGACCTAACCAAGTCCAAACACAACTAGGGTTAGCTAATAGGTTAGTCTACCAAAGTCAATGCTAGTCAAAGTCAACCTAGTCAACCATCATTCAAATAATTCCAAAATAAACCCTAAAAATTCCCATAAATTCAAATAAATAATATTAAAATCAAATTAACCCAAAAATGACAAAATACCCTCAAGCTAAAAATGATAAATGAAATACCATAATCACATGGCTAGGCTCCAGGTCACTTATCTCTAGGGTTACTCTAGCAAAACACCAAATCACAAGTCATGATTTTAAATAGTTTAAAAATGATTAAAAATCACCAAAAATCATAATATGAAGTAAATATCAATAATAATAATTATAATTACAAAATTTCAAAATTACCCTCATCTGGAAAACTGGGTGTTACATACTGTTCTATTTGTAATTGAAATTCAATCAAAAGATTTTAATGGCAAACAGACCGTATATCTTTTCTTGGCCATATCATTAGCGATGAAGGAATTTCAGTTGATCCAATGAAAGTAGAAGCAGTAAAATCATGGCCAGTACCAAAATCTGTAGCAGAAATTCAAAGCTTTTTGGGGTTAGCAGGATATTACAGAAGATTTGTAGAAATTTTTTCAAGAATTTCTGAACCTATAACCCATTGACACGGAAGGATGAAAAGTTTATCTGGACAGACAAATGTCAGGAAGCATTTGAAGAGTTGAAAGAAAGACTTATTACATCCCCTGTTCTAGCTTTACCAAATGGTTCTGGAGGTTATGAAATTTATAGTGATGCTTCTGGTAAAGGCGTAGGTTGTGTACTAATGCAACATGGAAGGGTGATAGCTTATGCCTCTCGTCAGTTGAAGCAACATGAAAGAAATTATCCAACACATGATCTAGAGCTTGCAGCAGTAGTGTTTGCACTTAAATTATGGAGACACTACCTATATGGTGAAAGCGTTAAAGTCTATACTGACTACAAAAGTTTGAAATATATATTCACTCAGAAAGAGTTGAATATGAGACAAAGAAGGTGGTTAGAGCTACTTAAAGACTTTGATATGGAACCGCAATACCATCCTGGCAAAGCAAATAAAGTAGCAGATGCATTAAGTAGAAGACCTATGGCGTTCTTTATGAATACACCAAAAGAAATTCTTGATGATTTAAGAAAGATGGGTATTGAAATTATATATCCAATAGCAGAAGGATCATGGGCTAACTTGCAAGTTCAGTCATCTTTAGTAGAGAGAATCAAAGCAACTCAACAAGAAGATACTAAATTACAAGAACTATGGAAGAAGACTGAAACAGGACTTCAAACTGGGATAAGTAAATACCCAGATGGAACATTGAGGTTTGAACACAGATTATGTGTGCCAAAAGAAGACTTAAGAACAGAAGTAATGTCAGAGGCATATAATTCTCAATATTCTATTCATCCAGGAAGTACAAAAATGTATAAAGATCTCAAACAAAATTTCTGGTGGCATGGAATGAAAAGAGAAGTTGCAAAATTTGTATCAAAATGTCTAGTGTGTCAGCAAGTGAAGGCAGAGCATCAGAGGACTGCAGGACTTCTTCAGCCTTTACCCATACCAGAATGGAAGTGGGACCATATTACTATGGACTTCATATCAGGACTTCCAAGGACTCAGAAGGCTAACAATGCTATTTGGGTTATTGTGGATAGACTTACAAAATCTGTTCGATTTCTACCATTTAGAGTGGGTCAATCAACTGAAATACTAGCTGATATGTATATGAGACAAATTGTCAGTCAGCATGGAGTACCTGCAAGCATAGTGTCAGACAGAGACTCTCGGTTTACTTCAAAATTTTGGGGAAGCTTACAAGAAAGTCTCGGTACACGTTTAAAGTTTAGCTCATCATATCACCCTCAAACAGATGGCCAATCAGAAAGAACTATTCAAATACTAGAAGAAATGTTAAGAGCATGTACTCTTGATTTTGGAGGATCATGGGATGATCATCTGCATCTAATTGAATTCTCTTATAACAATAGTTATCATGCCAGCATTAAAATGGCACCTTTTGAAGCTTTGTATGGAAAAAAGTGTTGATCTCCTATATGTTGGAGTGACGTAGGTGAACGTCAGCTATTGGGTCCAGAAACGGTGATACAAACTGTAGACAAGATTAAAGCCATAAGGAGTCATCTTCAAGCAGCTCAAGATAGGCAAAAGATGTGGGCAGATAAACATAGAAGATCTCTAGAATTTCAACCTGGTGATCATGTATTCTTAAAAATTTCACCATCTCGAGGAACAATCAGATTTGGAACTCGAGAAAAATTAAGCCCAAGGTATATTGGACCCTTTGATGTGATTGAAAGAATTGGAGAGGTATCATAAAGGTTGGCCTTACCTCCAACACTAGAAGGAATTCATGAAGTATTTCATATATCACAACTTCGAAGATATGTACCAGATCCAAGTCATATATTGGATCATTCGGAGATAACAGTGGGCCCAACACTCCGAGTAGAACAACAACCAGTGGAAATCCTGGATAGAAGAGAAAAGATACTCAAGAACAAAAGCATATCTCTAGTACGAGTGGCATGGAGTAAAGATTCTCCAGGTGAATTTACCTGGGAACGGGAAGAAGATATGAGGAAACAATATCCCTATCTATTTGACACTCAAGGTTTGTTTTAAAACTTAAAGTACCCTTTGATATACCTCTGTTAGTATAATTTGAATTCCAAGGACGAAATTTTTCTAAGGAGGGTAGAGTGTCATAGTTGGTTTCAAAATTTATTTTATTATTATTATTTATTTGAAAATACGAGTTTTATGAGAAAATATCTTTACGAAAAATTTTGTATTATTTTAATAATATAATTTTTTGAACTAGATAAATTTTAATATAATAATAATAAAAATTTTGGCATACAAGTTTTATTATTATTATATTTGAGGTGCTAGCTTGTCATCATGCTTAGTCATCATTGGTTTAAGTTATAATTAGTGTAAAAAGGGTTAAATTTAATATAGTGCTAATTTGGATTATTAAAGTCCTAATCAAATTTACTTAACTAATTACCAATATACCATTTGACCAACTCAAAGTTTAGCTTCATTTGAAAGGAAAGTGAACGTTCATGAGTTCATGAGGGTGGATGGTTAGCTAGCTGTGATTGGTTAATAGAAAAATATCTAGTGTTAATAAATTAAACACTTGATATATGTATGTATGTATGTATGTATGTATATATAACTTTCACCACCTCCCCATTCCACCCTTCCTCATCCGTACAACATCTTGGCTCCTTCTCAACCTAAAAATATTTCCTCCATTTCCACTTCATCTCATAAATTCAAGAACATAAAGGCAAGTTCTCTACTTGAAGAAAATCCAATTTTTGTCATTTCCTTACATAATTTTGATTTCTTTCATGAATCCTCTTGGAAATTAACATGAGAGATGGTTGTTATGCTATTTATAAGAGGTCAATATCACATTTCCAGGGGATATTTGAGAAGATGACACACTTATATGAAGAGCTGGACTTGATTAGAACAATTACATGTATGCTGAATTTAAATTCCAACTGCATAGTAAATTTCTGGGACATTTTCGATCTAGTAAATGAACTCAAATTAAAAATATGTCTAAACTAATTATCTAGGAAATTCGACGCCGTTTCCGAAAACATATAATATGATGGTATTATGATTTATGTATTATGAGTTACAGGCCGTACAACAAGGATGTAAAATTCTGGAACAAAATTCTAGAATTTAAATTGTAGTATTTTCCGCGACAGTTTTGATCTAGCAAATGTTATTAAAACTAAATTATGTCTACTGAGAAAACGTAGAGGACTCGATAAGCTTTCCGACGGTATATAATATGATAGTATCTTGTGTTAGTCCCTTGGCGAACAATCGATGGAAAAAACACGAATTCAGAAACTATTGTAAAGACAATGTTTCCAGCAACGACACCCTAAAGAAGGTGATGTTGTATTACGAGAATCTAAAAAGATTATTTCGTAATATTTCTCGAAGGCAACAGAACCGTTTAACTTCTAAAGAGAAGCGACGGTATTATCGAAGGCAACAAAGGAAGAAGAAAGCCTGCTGGGGTGAAAGATCACCGGCGCTCAAAGTTATATCTGCCTTACGGACAAGCCTCCAGGAACCAGCAAGTTCGAAGAGAACTTTAGAACGCTCGATGGCCAAAAATGTCGACTCCTCGGAATAGCAGCAGCACTTCTCTATCTCTCTGGAAATTTTTCTAAGTATTTTCTGTAACCTTGGAAAGAGGAGATGCTTCTGTTATTATAGGCACGAGATGGGCTTTTCAAATTCTGAACGCACGCCCTGTTTAATGCCAGATCCAGATTTTCTGGATCTGAGCCTTTTCCGGATCTGAGCCCACAAGACCCGCGGACGTTACATAATTTGAACGGTCCACTCGACCCGCTCGACCCGCACGACCCGCACGACCCGTACGACCCGTACGTCCCGTACGCTCAGTACGCTCCGTATGCCTCGCACGCCACGCAGGGCCGCGCAGAGGCTCGCGCATGAGCGCAACTAAAGTGCACAATGCGCCTTGCGACGAGCTGTCGTGCTAAGTGCAAAGTGCCATCAAAAAGCCACAATAAGCCTCAAAAGCCCATTAGCCCAAGCCCAAGCCCGAGTCCGAGCCCGAGCCCGAGTCCGAGTCCGAGTCCGAGTCCGAGTCCGAGTTCGAGTCGCTAAGCCCCTTCGGGGCTTAGCTCCAATAGATTTAAATCTATTTTCATTTGGCCAAAAGTTGGTTTCTTATTCTCACCTCTATGTAAAATCCTCCCACATGGCACCCTCCATTGGGCCTCAACCCATGTGCATCTCTTTTTTCCTTCATAAGTAATATATAGAGATACAACTTGGTGTGTTTTTTCGATGTGGGACTATCTTTTAACAATAGAATGTTATGAACACACAACATGTAGAATAAAATACCAACAATCCCCCACATATCACTATATATATGAGTTAAGCGTTCCACATAATAACTGTCCATTATGCATTAGGATAGATGTCGCTGACGACTTGAATCTTTCCGCATGGGTTGAACAACAGTATGATACAAGAATGGACTACGCCTTGAATTCTGTACCACAGCTGTAATTTTTTCCACTCACATAATGTAGTTATCTGTGCTTCTGGCTGCACATTAAAGGCCTTGTGCCAGCCTGGATTTCAATGTATGTATTTTGGGCGTCTACAAATTTACCCTCAAGAGACGGCCTATTTCTCTGTCCATACATTATAGGTGAGTTCTTTATAAAGAGTCATGGCATGAAGCATTGCGCTCCTTTGCGGTGCTACGCCGCTATGACATGGCTCAACGCCGAGGCTTTACCCCACCTGGGTACCTCATCGTAGTGTCATACTACTGTAGCATGAGGTCACAATCCTCTTTGTAGTGCCAAACTACTCAGCACGAAGCCTTACGCTTCCGTGCGGTGTTACGCCGCTATGACATGGCTTGCAAAGCCGAGGATTTACCCTTCCTGGTACCTCTTCGTGGTGTCATGCCACTGTAACATGAGGATACCGTCCTCTTTGTAGTGCTGTCTACACCTCTTTATGATTATGCAACATTAGGCTACCTGTCTATATGCGGTGCTACGCCGCCTGTGACTTGGCTAACAAAGCCGAGGCATTACCCCTACCTGGGAACCTCATGGTGGAGTCACCCCACTGTAGCATGGAGTTGTAACACTCCTTTGTGGTTGTTGCACCACCATGCTTCCTGTAAAGCATAACAGACCTTCACTCAGTCTGAGAACTCATTAAGGCATTATGCCATCCTTCCCACAGGATCAATTTTCCGTAGAAAATTTATAGTAGACAACAGTGGTTCTGGGTCCGAAACCCTTACATGTTCCGCAGAACAAGTACCCACTGTTAACTAATATTTTTCCAGTCAATAGTCCTCCCTTGAATCAAAAAATTAGATATCTGGTAGATTTCTCTTTGAACCAATAACATAAAATTTATTGATAGGATTATAATGACACAATATTAGAATGCCTTCAAACCCATCTTCCTTGCTGTGTCCTCGACCAGCTGTCGTTTGAGGCCTTTCGTGAATGGATCCGCCAGGTTCTCCTGACTCCGAACATCGATCACTACAATGACGCCTCGTTTGATGAGATCGTTCACTGCTCTGTGCTTTAACCGCACAGTCCTCTTCTTTCCGTTAAAGAGTTCATTTGATGCTACTGCTGCTGCCGCCTGGTTGTCACAGTATATCGGGATTGCCGGTATCTGAGCTCTAACCAACGGAAGATCATACATGAGCTCCCGAAGCCACTCTGCTTCATCTGCAGCAGCATCCAATGCAAAGAATTCAGATTCCATGGAGGAGCGAGATAACATTGTCTGCTTCTTCGATTTCCACGATATAGCAGCTCCGTCCAAAGCGAATATGAATCCACCTGTCGAATACTCGCTCTCCACCTCTGAACACCAGCTAGCATCACTGAAGCCTTCCACTACTGACGGATCTCCGCTGTAGTATAGTGCAAATGTCTGAGTCCTTTTTAGATATCTCATAACACGCTTCACAGCGTTCCAGTGTTCAACGCCTGGGTTGCTAGTGAGCCGACTCAGCATTCCCACCGCAAAAGCTATGTCAGGCCTTGTGGCAGTAGTAGCGTACATCAAGCTTCCGATGACGCTAGCGTACTCCAACTGCCTGACGCTTTCCCTCGAATTTGGCTCCAGCTTCTGATCACTCCGGTACGGTGTATCAATTATAGGAAGATCTTGATACCCGTAGCGAGTGAGCATCTTCTCAATATAATGAGATTGTGACAGCGCTATTCCAGTACCTGTCCGGATGATCTTGAGCCCCAAGATTACGTCGGCATCCCCCAAGTCCTTCATACTGAACTTGATCGAGAGGAATTTCTTTGTCTCTGTGACACAGCTTAAATCCGTACCTAGGATTAGTATGTCGTCAACGTAAAGACAAACGATTACTCCTCTTCCGTCAGCAAACTTCGTATAGACACACTTGTCTGTTTCACTGACCCTGTAGCCATTTGACCTTATCACTTTGTCAAACTTCTCATACCACATTTTGGGAGCTTGTTTCAAACCATACAGAGACTTCATCAACTTGCAGACTTTGTCTTCCAGACCTCTGACGACAAAACCTTCTGGTTGTTGCATGTAGATCTCTTCGGTCAGCTCGCCATTAAGGAATACCGTTTTCACATCCATCTGATGTATCACCAGCTTGTGTATTGCTGCTAGAGCAATTAATAATCTGATGGTTGTCATCCGAGCTACTGGAGCATAAGTGTCAAAGTAGTCGATCCCCTGCTTCTGAGCAAACCCCTTGGCCACTAGCCTGGCCTTGAACTTGTCAATGGTTCCATCTGCTTTCATCTTCTTCTTGAAGATCCATTTGTATCCGATGGGTCTTGCTCCTTCTGGCAGGTCAACTAACACCCATGTGTTGTTGGAGGTGATTGAGTCAATCTCGTTGTCTATCGCCTCCTTCCAGAATACAGCATCTCTGGTCTTCATCGTCTCATCATAGGTAAGCGGATCTGCTTCCACATGATAGGTGACGAAGTCATCTCCGAAGTCTTTCGGCCTCCTTACTCGCTTAGTTGACGGCTCAGCGAGTTCTGGTTCAACTGGTGTCTCTTCGACAATAGCTTCTTCTTGGACTACTGGTTCGATAAGGACTTCTGTCTGCTTTGCACTCTCATAATTCTCCGGAAGATCCGCGAGAACAATATTTTTGTGCCTTGCAAACTTGTCTTCAAAATATTCAGCATCGCGAGATTCAATGATATGATTTGATTCTATATCAAGGAATCTCCGAACATCACTCTTCTCGGCATAACCCAAGAAGATAGCCTTAGTAGTCCTAGTCCCCAGCTTCTGAATCTTCAGATCTAGGAGCTTCACATAAGCCAGACACCCCCACACTCGAATGACATTCAAGTTAGGTCTGACTTTGAACCAGAGTTCATGAGGGGTTATGTCCGAAGTTGCATACGGTACTCTATTGAGAATGAAAGTAGCCGTTAATGCAGCTTCTCCCCAGAAGCTCTTTGGAAGACCCGCAGTCAACAGCATAGAGTTCATCATCTCTGTCAACCTTCTGTTCTTCCTTTCTGCTACTCCGTTGGATTGAGGAGAGTACGGAGCCGTCGTCTCATTTATGATTCCATGTTCTTTACAGAATGACGAGAAATCATGAGACCGATACTCCCCGCCTCGATCACTCCTAAGCCTTTTGAGTTGTTGTCCAGTTTGCCGTTCAGCCTCGGCCCTGAACTCCTTGAACTTCTCGAATGCTTCGTCTTTAGATTTAAGCAGGTAGACAAAAGCATACTTTGAGAAGTCGTCGATGAAAGTAATAAAATATTTTATCCCGGCTTTTGTAGAGAATTGCTTGAAGTCACAGATATCTGAGTGAACCAACTCCAGAAGATCTGTGCTTCGATGGACCCTATGAAAGGGTTTCCTGGTGATCTTCGTCTGAGCACACACTTCACATTTCTCTACCTTACCCCCACACTTGGAGATAAGTCCTAGGCTAGACATTTTGTTAATTCTTTTACAATGAACATGTCCTAGCCTATTATGCCACAACTCAAAAGAATAGATCAAAGTAGAAATAGCATTAATATCATTTTTCTGGGTTACAACAAGCTGAACTTTGTACATTCCTTCAGTCTGGAAAGCTTTTCCGAAGAATGTACCCTTCTTGGACATCACCATCTGGCCAGCATTGATGTCCATCCTCAAGCCTGCGTTACAAAGCAGGCTCCCAGAGATCAGGTTCTTAGCAATTGCAGGAACATGCTTCACTCCTTGAAGCGTCAGAGTGTTCTCCGATGTGAGTTTCAGCTCCACCGTCCCGATCCCCAGTACTTCAGCTTGTGCCTGGTTCGCCATTATGACTTTCTCGGAAGTTGGCTCATATGAGTCGAACCATTCCTTGTTTGAGCAGACATGACACGTAGCACCAGTGTCTATCCACCAGTCCGAGTCAACCCCCACATTTGCAACCTGCGCTATCATTGCAACCAGATTAGTAACCAAAGAAATCTTACTAGGCTCACCTTTTTCTGGTTCCTTGCAGTCACTTTTGTAGTGGCCCTTCTTACCACATTTGTAACAAGTCACATGGGACTTGGACTTCTGATTCTTGAATGAAGGGCTCTTCACTTTCAGATTAGTGAAGTCCTTCTTCTTCTTATGAGGAGAAGCCGCCTGCTTCCCCTTGTACTCTCTGGTTTGGACCAGATTTGCTTTCGCCAGTTGTTTGGACAGAGAATCCATCTTCTGTTGAGAGCGCATCTCGTCCTCAACATGGATCTCTTGCAGGAGATCTTCCATACATATGTCCAGCTTCTTGCGGTGCATCCTTGCATAGAAGTTGCTCCACCCCGCAGGAAGTTTAGAGACGATTCCTCCAACGACAAACTTGTCGACAAGAGGCATCTTTTCGTCATCTAATTTTTGGCACAGCTTCAGAAACTCCTTTACTTGGGGCAGCATAGCCTTCTCATCTTCGAAGGTCCACTTGTGGTATCTTTCAACCAAGAAGATCTTGGACCGATTCTCGTCATCTTCGTACAATTTCCCCAAGGAGTCCCAAATCTCTTTGGCAGAATTCTTCTTGGAATAGGACTCTGCCAGAGAGTCTTCCATGCTATTGAGAATCAACAGTTTACAGATACTGTTTTCTCTAATCCACTTTGCCTGCTTGGACTTAGCAGCGGCAATAACTTCTGCGGTTCCGGTTGTTGGAACGACCGGTTCTTCCTCATTCAGCACGTGGTCAACTTCCACGAGTTGAATGTTTAAGGTTACTTTCCGTTTCCAGATTTGGAAATGTTCGCCGTCAAATTTCTCCAACTTGTTAAAGTCGGTATTGACGAGCGATGCACGTGAGTTATCCATCTTTTCGATATAGCTTTGAGATTGTTAGTCCCTTGGCGAACAATCGATGGAAAAAATACGAATTCAGAAACTATTGTAAAGACAATGTTTCCAGCAACGATACCCTAAAGAAGGTGATGTTGTATTACGAGAATCTAAAAAGATTATTTCGTAATATTTCTCGAAGGCAACAGAACCGTTTAACTTCTAAAGAGAAGCGACGGTATTATCGAAGGCAACAAAGGAAGAAGAAAGCCTGCTGGGGTGAAAGATCACCGGCGCTCAAAGCTATATCCGCCTTACGGACAAGCCTCCAGGAACCAGCAAGTTCGAAGAGAACTTTAGAACGCTCGCTGGCCAAAAATGTCGACTCCTCGGAATAGCAGCAGCACTTCTCTATCTCTCTGGAAATTTTTCTAAGTATTTTCTGTAACCTTGGAGAGAGGAGATGCTTCTGTTATTATAGGCACGAGATGGGCTTTTTAAATTCTGAACGCACGCCCTGTTTAATGTCAGATCCGGATTTTCTGGATCTGAGCCTTTTCCGGATCTGAGCCCACAAGACCCGCGGACGTTACATAATTTGAACGGCCCACTCGACCCGCTCGACCCGCTCGACCCGCACGACCCGTACGTCCCGTACGCTCAGTACGCTCCGTATGCCTCGCACGCCACGCAGGGCCGCGCAGAGGCTCGCGCACGAGCGCAACTAAAGCGCACAATGCGCCTTGCGACGAGCTGTCGTGCTAAGTGCAAAGTGCCATCAAAAAGCCACAATAAGCCTCAAAAGCCCATTAGCCCAAGCCCAAGCCCGAGTCCGAGCCCGAGCCCGAGTCCGAGTCCGAGTCCGAGTCCGAGTCCGAGTCCGAGTCCGAGTTCGAGTCGCTAAGCCCCTTCGGGGCTTAGCTCCAATAGATTTAAATCTATTTTCATTTGGCCAAAAGTTGGTTTCTTATTCTCACCTCTATGTAAAATCCTCCCACATGGCACCCTCCATTGGGCCTCAACCCATGTGCATCTCTCTATTCCTTCATAAGTAATATATAGAGATACAACTTGGTGTGTTTTTCCGATGTGGGACTATCTTTTAACAATAGAATGTTGTGAACACACAACATGTAGAATAAAACACCAACATCTTGATGTATATATTAGGAGTTATTAACCGTGCAATATCGTGGTCGAAACCTGGAAATATTTTCTGTAATTTAAGGACACAGAAGCTTGTACCTCAGTTTTGACCTATTAAACTCTATCAAATCCATGTGTAAAAACGTGTTTCGTAGGAAATTTGATAAGCTTTCCGACGGTATATAATATGATGGTATTTAGATTTATATGATAAAAGTTATACTATTTACAAGTAGGGGATACATGTTTGAAATTTTGGGTAAACTTAGTTTTGTGTTTTTATACAATTCCTATCAACTATATTAACTGCGTGTGACCGGTGTAAAGTTGTTCCACCGAAGGGGCTTTGACCTATGGCAATTCTACGGAGAGTTGCTCCGGGTCGGTTATATTACTGTGTTTGGAGCTCGAAATACAAAGGAGACTCTGCCGAAAATCTAAGGATTTCGGAAGATAGCCCAATTTCGAAATTTAAACGTCGTGGTATCGTACCGAACCCTAAACCTAGATATATATTCCAGAAACATAAATTAACATGTATACTTAATCCAGGAAACGAAGTTTCAATTATTAGAAAAGGCTTAGGATTGATTGTGAATGTAGAATAGAGCATTGGACGGGGAGAACAGTTTGGATCACATCGTATGAAATCTGGACAATATAATTAACAAAACTGATCAGTACTTGTAGGTCCTTCGCAAGGCCTTGCGTTGAGACTGGGTGAATGCTTAGATCACCTACCCACCTGATGCTCGTGTTATTTGTAAATGTGTACCTAATTCGATAAAAAGTTGAATTTGGTTAATTGATATTATGATTTAGCTCCCGAAGAGAAGTGGCCGGACTACTAAGCACCGTGCCTACATGCCACCACCTGATCCCTGGTAACGGGATTATTGCCTAGATAGTGCTCGTGCCACTACGAATGTGAGATCCAAACATGTTCTCTAAACTTTGCATCATTGTATAAAAAAAATTGTCTTATGACTGTGTTAGTGACTTTAGGACTTAAAGGACGGTTTTGGATACAACTATTTTACTTAATTACGATCACTTTAGAAGTTAGTTCAAATTTATATTTAATCTTGTACTTAGAGTTTATTCGGTTCACATTTCCATTGTATTTGATTTTCAGTATCATATTATTTATTTTGCCTTCCTTGAATCGAGGACTTGCATGTCTTTGATGACCTAGTTTTGTTCACTAGATGAAGGCCAGGCCGAAGACGAGGTACTTCCCTTATATAATGTGGATGAATCGATTGAGTAAGGAAGGATACTTGTAGAACAAATTCATTTTGTGTTCTTGTATAGTTATATGTATATTAATCCTTATGGGAGATACACATATGGTTGTATAATTAGTGAGTAGTTTGTGTACTATCTTTTGAAGACAAAACTCAAAGTTGTGAGATGTAAATTAAAGAAGAATGGTACTGTGATTGTGCTTAGTTGTTATTTGTTGATGGTTTAGCTTTACCCTATACTTTATCCTAGAACTTACAGGCAATAATCGTGGTTACGAATACCGATTTGTTCGTAAAGTACGTAGCTTGGGGATGCTGTTTACGTACTCGACTTACCGTAAATGGGAGCGGGGCGTGACAGTGGCACACTAATCCGCGACGAGATACTGTTCCATGCCATAGCCAGTTATAAATGCATGATACATGCAATCAAAATACAAGTGCCAGATACCATATACAGGAAAAAGCAAATTTTTTTACGTATTCGGAAAACGGGGAGTGACAGCTGTATTGAATAGAGAGTTACTCAATGGTCTTCGGTCCATGTTGTTAGTGGACGATTACCATTGATAAGGGAATTGCTCCCCTATATAATGTGTGC
This sequence comes from Iris pallida, assembly GCA_029216955.1. Lineage (NCBI taxonomy): Eukaryota > Viridiplantae > Streptophyta > Magnoliopsida > Asparagales > Iridaceae > Iris > Iris pallida. The sequence goes on along the minus strand of JANAVB010010999.1, from coordinate 1,017,623 downwards.
TCCAACACTTAGTGCTCACACGAGAGATCAGAAGACTACATAAAGAGTTTCTTCATCAAACCTATTCCGAGAGTCAAGTAGAACATTAGTGCTTGCTCACGTGGCGAAGTGTTAAAGAATGTTCCAATATTTTTCGAATTTGTTAGTTACTGGGAGCGAATCACCCAACGACCGAATCTCAACTTGAGCAACTGTGACCCAGCATGATAGATCAACTAACTCTATCAACTTTGTTTCCAATAGTTTATTAAGCTATCGTTTTCAACAATTTCTATTATCTTTAATGGATTATTACAATCGCCATTTTTTTCTTATAGAAGATTCATTTGATTTTAACTACTTGTGCTTATGTCAGGTTCTTAGGAAATTTATTTTGCTGTCTATAACTAGTTTGTTGATTAAGTCTTCAAAAGCTTGTATGAGATTTTTATAAAAACTTAGGATACCGTCTTCAATAATTTAGCAAGTTGTTGCAGTATCGAAATGTCTATCCATGGAATCATTTAAATTTAATTTGTAGCAATCTTGGTACGAAGGATATCACAAAATAATAAATAGATTGTGAACTATGAGTTGGCCGAGGAAAAAATGAGTCGATATAAGTCATATAAGTTTGTATACTAACATGAAATCTAACATGCATAGAGGGGCATACAACTAAACACATCAAGATTCAAGACGTCTGCAAGAAGAAGAGTTGCTTGAGCTAGCGGTCACAAGCTATTTTTTGAAGCCATATATATATATATATATATATATATATATATATATATATATATATATATATATATATTTCTTGACTATTACAAGATGCAAAATTACAATACTATATCACAAATACCATTTGGCCTAACAAAAGAAATTTTATTAATGCACTGGATATTTTTCATCAACATAAAAAATAGTAAGTGTTATAGTTTCCAATTTCTTAGTAAATATATATTTTATTTTAATATCACATTAAAATAACTCGTATAGTTATAGTCCCGAGGATTGGTGAAGCTAAAAATATTTGAAAAAGTTATAAAAAGACATATTACCTTATATAGTAATATTAAATTCAAATATATTTAAAATAATATCTAATTTATTTATTCAACCAAAATATAGGCTTAGAAAATTATTCAATTAACGAAAAATTTCATATATAAATAAGAACAATAAAAGTATACAAAATTATACTATTAACTTGAAAATAAACTTGTGCTAAATAGGTTACATTTATAATATCATGCGGTTTTAATATATATATATATATATATATATATATATATATATATATATATATATATATATATATATATATATATATATATATATATATAACACAGGAAAATTTTTAAAAGAAGAGAGATATATAATGACTTTTATTGACTATGATAAACATGTGATATAGTATCCAGATAGATAATGTAAAGAAGTTTTTTATATTAAAATTGCAAAAAAATACACAACCAAGTTGCATATAACTTATAAACAATTGTCCAAAATATCAACTAAGACTATTTTTTTAATTTCAATTGCTTACATTTAGAAGGATTATTATTATTAAACTTTTGCATCTTTGTGCAGACCCTCTAAATTAATTTTCTAGTCATATTAAGGCTTAAGGATGATATTTCATGACATATGATCCGATATTGATGATAGTAACAAAAGATATTTACCTTCAAGAGTAAAATAAACTTTGATTAATAATAACTCCAACATGAATTTGACAAACATAAAATATATAAAATATAGTTCAACCAAAAGTAAAAGTTAAAATAAAACTATTTACTACCAATAGAATTTGTTGATTGTTTCTCCAAATTTGTCATAAAATTTGTTGTTGTAGTGTGTTCTTTTTGATGCTGTAAAATTCTGGCCAAGATCTGTCCAAAAATAAAGAAATTATGAGGAGAATAATTTCTCACCTAATTTGTCATGATATGGAAACTAATTGCTCAAGATAACAATTAATAGTTGCTTTACTTAACGGCGTTTAACTCCCAACGAATGGCAGGTTCCCACGTGTCACGCGGTTCCGCCGTTAAAGCGCAGACGACCGCTTAAAAGCCAATTTTCTCCATTCCGACCCCATACCCCCCTCCGATTCGGAGCACCTCCTGGTGCCCCAAATTCCTTATAGTCACCGCCCTCTTCTCCCCCTAATTTCTAGGGTTTCCCTCTCCCCGCTGCCGACCCCGCCGCCAAGTTCCGATCTTTATTTAGGGCTTCGCTTCCCCGCCCAGATCCAGCCCTGCCCATGTCTTCTTCCTCCTCGAACGGCTCCTTCTGGTGCTACCGCTGCTCCCGCTTCGTCAGGGTCTCCGCCCATGGCTCCGTCTCCTGCCCCGACTGCTCCGGCGGCTTCCTAGAGGAGCTCTCCACCCCTCCACGCCTCGCCGCCGCCGAGCACCGCCGCCTTCGCTTCCCCTCCTCCGCGGCGTCGGCATCCTCCTCCTCCGACTCCGCGCGCCGCCGCCACCGCCGCGGCCCCGCCGGCGACCTCTCCCCTTTCAATCCCGTCATCGTCCTCCGCGGCGCCTCTGAGATCGAACTGGACCGGCCCAGCAATGACGCCAACAACAGGAGCAGCTTCGAGTTCTTCTACGACGACGGCGCGGGCTCGGGCCTCCGCCCGCTCCCTTCCACCGTGTCCGACTTTTTAATGGGTTCCGGCTTCGACCGCCTCCTTGGCCAGCTCGCCCAGATCGAGACCAACGGCGGAGTTCGCCCCTGCGACCACCCTCCCGCCTCAAAAGCAGCGATTGAGTCGATGCCTACGATTTCTATCGACCCTTCCCATGTCGGCATGGACTCTTATTGCGCCATCTGCAAGGAAAAGTTCGAGCTTGGTGCCGAGGCCAGGGAGATGCCATGCAAGCACATCTACCATCAAGATTGCATCTTGCCGTGGCTCTCGCTGAGGAACTCGTGCCCCGTCTGCCGACATGAGCTGCCCACCGATGTCCGGAGTAGGAACCCAGAGCTCGAGAACGACGACGAGTCCGTGGGGCTCACCATATGGAGGCTTCCCGGTGGAGGGTTTGCGGTCGGGAGATTCTCGGGCGGCAGGAGGCCTGGGGAGAGGGAGTTGCCCGTGGTTTACACTGAGATGGATGGAGGCTTCAATTCGGGCGGTTCGCCGAGGAGGATATCTTGGTCGGCAAGGGGGGGCAGGTCGAGGGAGAGCGGGGGGTTCCTCAGGACCCTGAGGAATCTGTTCTCGTTCCGCTGTTTCGGTGGGTCCTCGAGCGCGTTGGCCTCGTCAGCTGGTCCTTCCACTTCGGGGCCATTATCCACCTCATCGACGAGGCAGAATTGGAGGACACCCATGTCGAGGAGAGGTAGGGACACTAGGAGGAATAGCAACAGTTCGACTTTGGAAGACGGGAACGGAAATTCCATATCGAGGTGGTGATTGGAGGAAATTAGCGGAAAAGTTTGGTTATTGTTATCTTCTGACTCATTAATTGGGATCAAATGTACTAATCGCTTGACTTTAGGCCCAAACCGGCTATTTGTTGTGATAATCATGTTAGCATGGGCTTGGGGAAGGGATCCCTAGTGTTTCCTTGGGGGAGAATTAGGAGAGGGAGAATGAAGATGTCGGCAAGTCCGTGGTGGTATCTGAGTCAAGGTATATATGAACTCACATTGCATATCGTGAATGATTTGTTTCTGAGATTTATTAATTCCAACTATGTTCTGTATGAAATCTTCGATTCTATTCTTTTATGCAGTATTTATAGATTTTATATGATGAATACTTTCTTTTGGGATGTTCTTTGTCTTGCTGTATTACATTGGCCAGTTAATATCGATGGTTCCTTATTTGTCCTGCATTGGATTGCTGTGTATGCTTGTGAGCTACTCCTTTGGAGTTGCATTCATGTGATTGTCTACTTCTAACAGGTTGTATGGTGCATTGTGGAACAAGTGAGGTCCATACGGCTCATTTCTTGTAGGAATTCCTTAAAAAGTATGTTATACCAACACTTAGATTCTGTTTTGTATTGAGAACTTTGTGATGGAGAACTGGCTTAACGACTATGTGCATGAACGAATAAGATTTTTTGAGTCATAGGGATGGACGGAGCTTTGTTTTCTTTTGAAGGGTTAGAGCAGAAGGGGAAGACTTGATCTGACTTGTGGCTAGGTTGTGTGTGGAGGGTTAAAGGCTAAGGTAAGCGAACATAAGTTAATATAGGTTTTGGAGGAACTTGTTCTGTACATGATATAGTTTGAAATGATTGGCAAACCGACTTTGTGAGGGCGATTCGTAATAAGTGAACAATTATGGACGAATAAGATCTTTGGAGTCGTAGGGATAGACAGAGCTTTGTTTAAGGTTGTGAAAAGCGCTAGGCGCTAGGTGGCTTGGGAGGAATTGGATAACTAAGAAAGAAAGCACATTGAGGACAGCTCTAGCCAAACTTACTGCGGTGACGCTTTCGTTGTTACTATACTCCAATCATGACCTATAGGCATCGCCTACATAACATCATCTTTAAATGGTTATGTGGATTTGCATAGTCCCCCTAATGAGTATGGTTGACCATAGACAAATCTTCTCTTGGATACCTATTTCTGATCCCACTAGAGGGTTTTTAAATTTCAAGATTTCCTTTCAAAGTTCTTTCGATATTTTTTCACTAAAGCTAATCGAATTTGGTCTGGTACCCAAGTTTAGATTGTTTTGCCAAGAGGAAATCATCAGGTGTTCAAGGACAATATGATTATGTATATACTAGTATAATGTGCCAGTTTTAGCAGTGTGCAGCTACTGATGCATGATTCTCGATCTAAATATGTTGTGTTTTTCAAGTTCTCGATCTAAATAAGTTGTATTTTTTCAAGACTAGTGAACTACCTATCTCCTCTCAAATTTCATCTCAGTTTGAGTTATTTCTGACCTTTGCCTACCCAACTAATCTGTTATTGCAAGCTTTAAGCTTATTCTCTAGGTTAGCGATTGTAATTCGTTAAGTTCTTATCTTATGCTGCAGCAGCGAGCCAAGTCTCCAGTGTTTGGATAAATATGTAGATGTGGATGTTGAGTTTTAGTTCAGTTTTTCTTCCAGATATGGTACTCTAATTGTTGTTTAGTAGTTTGGTTGCTAATGAATATGTCTCATGTTCAATAGTGAGTCAATTATCAGTATGTGAAGATCACATGGCCAAATATGTTTATGAGGTTTTTAACTTTGGTCTTTATTTAAGAGAAATTACTCTACTTATAATCCTGGCAATGTTTTGTCTGCTTCTACGTATTGTTTGCTGTTGACTATAGGGTGAGGATGATACCATTAGTTGTTGGAAAGGATTAGATACGTATTTCTTGTTAGGTGAATCAATCTGGTCTTAATTTTTTTAATATAGATTTTCAATGTAGTACATGTAATGATGAAAATTGTAATCAGTCTGGTAGTAGGTCTTTCTTGGTTGGTTTAGTTTGTCTTGTGATCTTGATGATTGGAGATTTTTTGGTTTCTCGTCTCCTCTACATTAATCTTAATATGTAATGTACGTCACCTGGAAAATGAAGATAGACGAATGCTGCAGAACTATGGAATAATGTGCATTTCTGGGTCAGGCATTCCTAAGTTCTTGTTATAGTCTGTATTTAACATTCACGGTTTTATGCTATGTTTGTGTCCCTTCTCCTGATTAACCATTCACCATACCAGATCTAGTGTTGCTTGGTAATATGCAACCTCTGCAGATTTATTTGTTGCTTGGTAATGTGCAAATTTCCGCAGGAGAGTAGAGGCCAGAACATGCAGTACAAATTCAGGTATGGGCATCTTCAGGAGGTAATATTTTAGGGAGAATTTCGCTCCAGAGCAATACCATTTTGTTGCCTTTTGTTTTTCTTTAAATTATTTTAGAGTATTGAAAGCAATGGATCCTCCTGCTAAGAGAAAACAGAAACGATAAGTTGAACTATGAAAGGTAAGACTTCGCCGACCTTTGAAATTAAACATGGATTTCAAATGTAGATGTGTGGATAGCTGGGATATTCTGAAAGGTCTCCTTACTCATGGTTTGAATGGAAGCCTGGATTTGGTTATGTGAGCTTCTTGCTGCAACAAAGATGATTAGTTGACATTGCAAATCGCGTCCAAGGAAAACCAGCCACATAGAACTACCATTTGAGTTGGCAGATGCAGTGTCTAATATGTGGGAAAGTAAACAATGTATTGCTTTCTTTATTTCTCTAACTTTTACACATGCCTAAGTGATTCAGTCACCATATAGCCAGGTGACAACTATTCTTTATTTATATGGTGCTTTCTTGATGTTTTTATCACGGAGCATTCCTTTTTTTCATTTTTATTTCCCCTTTTGTATTTCTTCTGAAAATCTCACCTTTACTGTTATACCTTTCTTATATAGTGCTCTTAATGGTGTTTTGGAAACCAATGGGGGGCATTGCATGGGGTTATATGAAGGTGTGAGCATATGGAGAAAGATTTCAAGGGACATTTGCTATCAACCCCCAAATTTGCAGCTAACCTGAGATCTGTCACTTACATCCCTCTCCAGGAAAGTATGAGAGCCAGATACTGTATGCAATCAGCCTAACTGCTCAATTCGGCTACTATATGTATATGTGCTTGCCTCTTTAACTTGCCACTGTTGTTTGCCTGTCTATTATCATTTTATCATTTATCCCCCTTTGGAAGTATTGAGGACCACTTACACTTAAATGCAGGTACAACTCTTTCGCTCTTTTGCTCCCAGGCATGTGCTTCGTGCCATGGCCCGAGGAAATTCTCAGTGGTCCCTTGGGTTGGGATTGGAGATGAAGACCCATCCACTGGCTGGGAGAAACCAAATGGGATTCGGCCTCGGAGCACGACCACGATGTTTTCCCCCTCAGGTCTGTGCGCATTCGAAGATGGGGCTCTCTTTTTCTACTGGTACTTCAGAAATCTCAGGTTCCCCTCTATTCAAGATGGACATAATTTTCAGAAGCTTTATTCATATGACTGCATTTTCGGTTGTGATGATGGCTTGTGTCAGTTTTTGTGTCTTCTCATCCTCGCTTACTTGTTATGCTTTGTATTGGTAGCGCGAAAAGAATAAGAGTTGATACTTGAAGGACTCTGAAAGGTTTCATGTACTATGTAATAATTGAACCTGATCATTATGCACTTGTCTAATTTCATGCCAAAAGAGGGGATGTGAACAGCTAGTTATACACCTGTATTTTGGAGAAATTATTTGATGACCCAGCCGTTAGACAGATGGAAACACTCCAAAACAAAGCCGAACCAAAAGTAGCCCGGTTCAGTTCGTTCGGTTCGACTATTTTTATTGTTTAATGCACTGGGTTTAAAGTTGGAATTGTGGTTAAAAAAATTTGAAAACATAATTTTTATACATACAACTGTTCTATTTCAATCTTTCAAACTCGAGCCTAAAGTTTGGTTAGCTGTTTAAATTATTAGTTTTAAAAAATATACATAAAATTGTTGTTTTTAAAATACATTTTTAAACATAAAATATGTATAGAATTGAGAGTATTATACATCAATTTGTAAGTTTTATTTGATTTTTGGTTTTGGACCAAAACCACAAATGGAAATAGAGCTTTAGTATTTTCAAAACCAAAACCGGACTGAAAATGTTTCAAACCAATCCTAATCTCTTGTTCGGTTTGGTTTTCAGTCCAAAACTGAACAATGCTCACCCCTACTTGTGACCATATATCCAAAATCGTGTTGGGTTTCATTTGTTGAATCAGTTCGCGGGTTGAAATTGAATTAGGTTTTAATTTTTAGATCTAACTAGAAAGATTTACTCTTGGAATTTCGAATTGGTAGACGCAAATAACTCAACCCTCAGACTGGGAAAAGAAGATGTCTATTTTATCCCTTGTTTCTATTGGTAAAAGTATGTTAAACACTAAAAAACGATTGTAGAAAGATTTAGGTTATTTATAAGGGCACATCCAAAGTTGATTCGGGCACATCCCATTTCTGGCAGTCCTAGGTACTTTATGGACTGCCAGAAAATATGGCAGTCCAGAATTTTCTGGCAGTCCAGATCTCGTGTTTAACTGGACTGCCATATTTTCTGACAGTCCATAAAGTACCTAGGACTGCCAAAAATTGTGGCAGTCTTAAGTTTAACTGGACTGCCAGAAATGGGATAGCCCTGATCAACTTTGGATGTGCCCTTATAAATAACCAAGATTTAGGTGACGTGTTGTTCATTGTAATATAATTTATAATCGTAATGGATTGGAGTTTGTAATATAATTGAATTAAAATTATATCATCATGTTTGGTTCTAACATATAATCAAATGATTTAATGTAAAATCAATTGCATTTAAATGTTTGGTTTACAATGTACTGTAATATAATGGAATGACAATTATTATTCATATCATTTTGCTAAATATATTATTGACATCTATATTTTTTTGTTTTGGCTAACCTTAACATTTATTAAAGAAGAATTTTTTTCAAAAATAATAACTTATTAGAAAAACATAATAATAAAAAAACAATAATTAAAACTAAGAATAAGATATAAAAAAGATTAAAAAAATAAAAAAGTTTGTAATTTGTAATATAATTGCAATTATATGAATCTAATTATGATATAATTAGTATTAAAAGAAAATGATGTAACATAATCAAGCTTGTAATAGTTACGTTATGTTACATTGAAATAATTTTCTTTTCAACCAAACACGTAAATTAGATCTATAATATAATGACAATTATATTATATTATCTAATTATATATCAATTTTTTATAGCCATCTCGCAAATAAAATTGGTCTTTCATGATCCTCTCACGTGGACATGGCAGAGATCTTGGCTGGGAGTGCGCAGGCATGTTCTTTCTGGTCTGTGGCAAGCCAGCCCGGCCCCTATTAGCTACAAATCAGCTAATTAATTTTCCATAATTAGGAATTTCGGATGTGCTCACTAATTAACCCAGGTCAACTCTACCATCCAGATCTTGACACGTGGCCGTGCTTTTAGGGTTTTTCCTTAAACTCATGATGCATGCAACCGGTTCCTTACTGCCCATGTTACGTGATGTATATATCTAATCCCTTCCTTTTTTTATTTATTTCCCAATTAATCAATTCTATGTTTCTTTCTCCTTAAGTAGAGGAAGTTCTGCTATCCTAACATAGTTCTTTCTCCTTATCCACAGTTTTTTTTTTTAAAAATTTTTTGGGGCTGTAATGAAGAGCGAGGAGGAGCTCGGCCACGACCGGGGCTTCGAGTTCGAGACCGACGACGAGGAGAACCAGGCGCGGCGCCACTACTCGTCGTCGTCCTCGTCTGTGCACTCCTACGACGAGCAGAACGGGAGGGGCAGCTTCTACGATCACCACAACCATGGATCTATCGGCAACAACTCCTACCAGCAAACCTGGCCTCAGAGTTACAGGTGAGTTATATTTATATATATAATAAGGACTGTCCTAAGTTGTCCGCAGCACTGGCGAGCAGTTTTGGTCCCTCCGTCACGTGTTGATCTTTCATTGGAGGGATTTTTGATAGCTGATCTGAGCTAACAGGGCCAGTGGACTGATGGCAGATCCAGAATTATAATCTACTGGAGACACAAAGTATAAGGAGGCAAAGTCTCAATTTTTTGTTAGAATATAATAATATATTAAATAGTACTTATTTTTATACAATAAATTATTATATATCACGATTGTTCTGTCGCATACTTTCTAAAAAAATACTAAGCGTTTGGATTTTTTTTTTTGTAAGTTAATTAGAAGAATTCAGATATTTGTTATACGAATTTAGCATACTTTAGAAGCATAAATTTAAAAATATGCAATAGTATGCCTCTATGATTTTTTTTTTTAATTTAAAATTTCATACAATAAATTTGGAGTGGATATCTAGCATATACTAAAAATTGAATTTTTTTCATGTGGATAAATTATTATATATTACAATTGTTCTGCTGCCATGTGGCACGGCGGTAACGTCCATGGTCACATATCACGGACAAAATATTATTTCCGATATAATAACACAATCGGCAATCTTGATCTTCTCCTTGTTCATGCATGCTTCAGTCGCAGCGCTTGCTTTTAAAACTGCAGGCAATCCATAGACATGATGAGCAGCGTGGTGTCCCCGAGCGTCGGGACCCTCCTCAGGGACCTGAACGGGTCGAGCCTGATCGAGGCCGGAAGCTCGTTCCTCCGGCCGTTCGCCTCGGTCGTCTCCGACCACGCCCCGACCTTCTCCTTCCACAGCGCCGCCGGCGCCCACGCCCGGCCCCTCCTCATCCCCCCTCCTCCCCCGTCCGCCTCCCTCCTCAACGACTACGGCGCCCCGGCGGCCTCCTCCAAAGTACTGCCCTCCTTCGCCAAGTCCCTCCCCCCCTCTCCCCAGTGCACCACCACCCAAGCCATCATCAACGGTACGTGCACCCAAATTTCTACTCCCAGACGTGTCGTCATGTGTTGTATGTGCAAATTTCGAACGGCCCGGGTTTGATTTGTTCCAGGACTCAATGTGCTATGCGGAGTGGGGCTGCTCACGACGCCATACGCCGTCAAGGAAGGCGGCTGGCTCGGCATGATGCTGCTCTTCTTGTTCGGGGCCATCTCCTGCTACACGGGAGTCCTCCTCAAGAGCTGCCTCGACAGCTCCCCCGGCCTCCAGACCTATCCCGACATCGGCCAGGCCGCCTTCGGGATGACCGGCCGCCTGTTCATATCCGTAAGCAGTCTAGTAGTACTCTATTTGCCCCACATTGTAGCAAGATTGATCGTAGACTACTGTTTCTTTCATCAATCTATAGCTTGAAACTACAAACTAAGGCCTCGTTTGATTCACTGTAATGTAATCTTAATCTCAATTTTTTTCATTTGATTACATTGCGATTACGAGAGTCTAAATTCTTGATAAAACTAGAATGGGATTCGACTTACAAAACCCAATATGACCAACTTTTCGATTGTTTCATGCAGATAGTTTTATACCTGGAGCTCTACGTAAGTACTACATGCGTTCTCGCGTTTTATGAAGGGGCGATCGTTGATCGATCGATGCATATATGATCGTAATTTGCGTGCAGGCGTGCTGCGTCGAGTACATAACTCTAGTGGGGGATAGCTTGTCAGCGATCTTCCCGGACGCTCACATGAATTTTGCGGGCGTCAGTCTGGATGCCCACCACCTCTTTGCTCTTACCACAGCCGTTGCAGTTCTCCCCACTGTTTGGCTGAGAGACCTGAGCTTGCTTTCGTACCTCTCAGGTGATATAATTCTCATTGTACCAATCATCAGTACAAAGTATTCATTTCTGGAGGCCTACTGTCTGCAGCTGGCGGCGTGGTCGCCTCGATGCTGGTGGTGATCTGCCTGTTCTGGGTTGGCGTCGTCGATGAGGTCGGGTTCCATCCGGGAGGGACTGCGCTGGACGTTGCCAATCTTCCGGTGGCGCTTGGATTGTACGGCTTCTGCTACTCGGGACATTCTGTATTCCCAAACATTTATTCTTCCATGAAGACGCGCTCACAATTCCCAACGGTTCTCTTCTTCAGGTGAAGTTGACACGAAAATCTAATTTGAGGTCCAAATTTTCGCCAATTTCTTTTGATCGCTTCTTGCCTCCTAAACCGATCAGTTTACTCTGGAATCCTTAAGCGTTATTCGTAGTATAATGGTGAAAAATTGTAAACATATTTCTTGTTTGTTATCATTGGCAACTACTCTCATGTCTTCCAATAAAACTCTCATAAGATTATTTGACTTTCCAAATCGTTCCTCTTTTTTCCTACCCGGTCTTGAGTCACAACCTTGTTCTGTTGTTCAACAACTTCTCAATGTTATTAACATATCAAAATTAGTGATTGTACAAATTTGTTGATTTTGTAAAAACATTCAGGTGGTCGAACATTCTCTTTCTTCTCCACTTTTTTCGACTTTCTATTAACTTTTGTTATAGGCTGAATTTGGTGACAATTTGAATTTTGCGCCGCAGCTTCATCTCCTGCACAGTTCTATATGCTGGGGTAGCCGCAGCAGGGTTTCTAATGTTCGGTGAAGCTACTAAATCTCAATTTACATTGAATATGCCGCGTCAATACCTGAGTTCTAAAGTTGCAGTTTGGACAACGGTAAAGAAATTGCCTCAAATCTTTGAGTATTACACTGCACATTACGGATTTCTTCACCATCAGAATAAGTTTTGAGCCTGATTCTTTTCGGAACTTGGCATGATTAATGTTGGCATTCACTTTAAGTTACTTCTTGAGTTGTAGGTTGTGAACCCGCTCTCAAAGTATGCTTTAACAATGACTCCCGTTGCCCTGAGCCTTGAGGAGCTCTTACCTTCAAGTAAACAGTCTCATTTCATTGTGGTGATGATCAGAACAGTTCTTGTTCTCTCAACTTTGTTCGTCGCACTAGCAGTTCCATTTTTTGGTGAGATTATATTGGTTAATATTCTAGTGCAATTTTCTTCCTATTATTGGTTAAGAAAATATACTCGTGAGGGATAGTTGCAGGTTGATCAGCCCATTCTGACAGAGCTCTGCTATTTGATTACCAATACCTGCAAATTTGATATCTACCCTTACCTTGTTTACTTCATAATTTGTGATGTAAAAACTAAATAGCCATCAAAATGTGTAGCCCAGTTAGTCTTGGTGTGAGCTAAATTTATGATCCTTCTTGCCTTAAATAGCATTCAGCAATTGTCCGAAACTTTTCAAATTATCTCCATTACACGAAAATTATTATAATTTTTTTGTTTGCAGGTTATGTTATGGCTTTCCTCGGATCCATTTTCACAATGCTTGTGGTATGTTCCTCATCAGGGCGAGCACCATATGTTTTACGATTTTCCTATAGGCAGATCTCTCAGAGTTTTAATACTCACACCTTGTCTTTGAATTGGATTAATTTCAGGCTCTTATATTGCCATGTGCATGCTACCTCAGCATTCAACGTGAATCCATAAATCTTCTACAGGTAAGGAAATCTATTAGTTTAGTGATTCGTGTACCATAAGTGTAATATCGTTAGTTAATTTTCATTGCCTTTTACTATTTTAAAGTTTTGAAAATAAAATATATTGATTTTTATGTCAGTGTGGGAACAATATTCGGGTATCCTGCCATTTGTTCATGCATTGACTCATTCATGTTACATAAGTTACTTGTAAATATTGCTCCTTTTAGCTAATAGACCTCATAAGTTTCCATCAATGTGATATATGTGATGAAGTTCTCTTCTAGAATAGATTTACTTTGGTGTGAGACCCATATAAAGTGTAAAGTGTAGCAATGGAAGCCTTAAAGGTCCAAAATCTGATACCGGAATAGAGTATGTATGTGTATGTTGATTATGAAAAATCATAATCACCAGCCTAATGAAAAATTGACTTGCTCCTCATTTTGTTCGATTATCTTTGATTTAAAAATAGCCAATTTTGAAGCACAGAGGGGAAATATCATAATATGATGACTTAATGTGTTCCTCAAGTGTCCTGAAGTGTTCTCAAAGGGCTACTAGCACCAAAACCCCTCCCATTTAATTAAAATTTTGCCTGGACTACAATTTGAACCGACTCTAATCACTCCTCCCCGCCTAACCAGTGCTACCAGGCCACAGGAGTACAGGATCACCCCCACAATGGCAAGTGTTCTCAAAGTTCCAACAACCCGAGCTAAAGTTCTAGCTGCAAGAACCTCACAGTGTTCCATTTAGGACCCCTTGTCCAAATTATTAACTCTCTTTTCGTTGTAGGTTTTATGTGCTAGATTTTCTTTGAGAAACAAGAACCTGTCCGTCTTACATTAAGTGCTCCTGCATCCATTTAAATATCTTTCTAGTCTAATAAAATTGAACTTTACACACTATATCAAGGAGAAAAGAAGGTGACCCCTTTGTGGTTTGACATAAAAAAAAGTGTCCACCAGACCTAAGTATAGGTTGGTTGTAGTTCATAACTCTTGCTTATGTATTAGAAGTTGATTTTTTTTTTTCTTTTGACAGTTTAGGGAAATTGAAGCTCATTTGATTTTGATATGTCCACTGTCAGTGAGAAATTTCATTCGTCCATTAAACTACATCAGCATTAAACCTCAAGAAGGCTGGAGGGAGGACTGTGAATACCGATTGGTTATTTAAGAAAAATGTATTCATTGAACTAGGAAATGCTACATCGTCATATAGTTCTACTTAACATGAAAGATCAATGCTCTATATATCCTTAAAAAGTGATTTATCGTATATCAATCAGTTTAGCATTTAATATAACAATTCATACCTGTACTAGCAACTAAATTAAGTATCTACCTCAAAAAGCTCTCAATTAAGTGGACTCCTGCTAGAAGAATTTTAATGTCACTGCGAGATGTAGGTTTATAGCGTACTAGCGTGTAAACTAAAGTTTGTTGTTTGAATATTTTTTTTTCCCTTGTCCAAAAATTACTTATAAAATGACATTTACGGAACTTCTAACATGATTAATAGATTACCACCAAGGGGGTGGTCTAGTGGTAACACTAGTGAGGGAGAGGAGGAGGGCGTGGGTTTGAATTCCAGCCCGGACAAATAACTGAATGGTAGGGGGTCTTCGTGCTGGTAGCCTTATCTCAAAAAAGAAAACATGGTTAACGGATTGATCCATTCGGTATGGTCTCTGGTTTTTCTTCTTCATTTCAATAGGTGATTAGCGTGTTTAAAGAAAGGACTATTTAGTCTTTAACAGTACGAACCAGAATGAAGACAGATTTGAACCAATTATGTAGAAGCTTTTGTTCTGCTAGCCCTTGAATATCTTGACACGGAAAAATTAAATCAACATATATGGACAAATACTGCTAGCTTTCGTATCTTGGTTGCGGTAAGCTTCTACAATCTACATTTGGCAGATTTCAAGCCTCTTTCAATTTCTTCTATATATGTTACATAAAATTTAAATTTTCGAGATTTTCTAACACTAAACTTTAGAGCAGAAACTTAGTTCCTTCTGCCTCTATAGAGCATCTGACTTCTTTTGCATCTAGAGTTAAAAATCTGTGTTTCAGATGTATTGCTGATACTGAAGTCACAATCTGAATCTTAAAATGTGATCTTTCCACTGTTGAGTTATACTAAACCGGAATTTATGTTCAGACTTTCGTTCTTATTTCAGGTGGCACTATGCATTTTGGTTATCATTTTTGGAGTAGCATGCTCGTGCATTGGCTCCTACTCGTCGATCAAGCAAATAGTCGACAATTTGGGGTAAAATAACCGAAGGCGGTTAGTCTTATTACCTGCAGAGAGCATTCATATATGTAAACCTGAGTGCTACAGGGAGAGATACCTACATTCAATTACAGTAGGAAATAATTTCTATCAAGAAGATTAGAATGTAAGAACAATGTTTAGTAAACAGCCTATGGTGTATAGTCTTTCACTAGGTTTCGACTATGAGACGATCTTTTCTCGGACGTGACTAGTAGTTCATTCAAGATGTGATGAGTAAAAGTTTCTTGCCCTTTTTATTGGTCAAGTTTTCTACTTCATGCTGGATGATTCTTTGTTGGATACTCTTTTGCCTATGCTTGGAAGGATAGACTAGTCTGAAGAGAATTACAATCAAAATGCATGGCCAGGCCAATGCAGTCCATGTAGTTTGAATCCTTTCTTCAGCTATCTTGTGTGAAAAATACACATTGGGTCAAAATCCAGGGCACGGGGATGAGTAGGAGTGGGCTTATAACGGTTGAAAACCGAACCGAACCGAACCGAAATATGAACGGTTCAGTTTTTCGGTTATCGGTTTGAAAATTTGAAAACTTGAAATAACGGTTCGATTTTTGGTTCTTGATCCGAGTAACCGAACCGAACCGAACCGAAAATCGATTTAGATTTAATAATTTATCAAACTACCCTCAATCTCGTTTTGTAACCTCTAACTGAGCGCACTCTCTTCTCATATTTTCTGTCGGTACTTCTTTGAGCACTCTCTCTCTACCCTTAATCTATATATACTAATATTTTTCACACTATGTAATATAATAATTCATAAATACAATAATGCCATTTTTTAACATTTTTTTTGTTATTTAAATAGGCTCATTTTGCTAAAAATTTGAAGGTCCGACGTTGGTCCATGAAACCGAACCGACCGAAAATCGAACCGAATTAATTCGGTTCGGTTTTGTTCGATTTTTATAAAACCGTTCGGTTTCGGTTTTGAGAATACGAGGTTATTTCGTTTTTCGTATATACGGTTCGCTTTGAACCGAACCGAACCGAACCGCGCTCACCCCTAGGGATGAGTCCGTGTCCTTGTCAAGGGGACCCTTGACACCGTCGTAGCAAACTCGCCATCGCCATATTCTCGGAAGGCAGTCAAGATGAGCTACTTCAGTCACCGACATCCTCCTCATCTCGATCATCATGCTCTGCACAAAAAGAGATGTTTTCTGTGCAAATCTAATTAATATTAAGTAACATACTCTCGATTTCTATTTATTCATGGAAGAGCACTCAGCTTTACATGGCACTTAGAGAGCGGATTAGATTGCAAGGACAACCACCAACGCAGCCTGTGGCGTAGCGAGGATCTTAATGCAGAGGGCACAATGATTATTATTAAAATAATAGTAAATTATAATAATACATTTACAAATTTAAAAGTATTATTATTAATATCAAATGTCATAAACTTTTACTATCACTAAATAATCTTTTTCTTTGAGAATAAAAACCATCGAGATTTCATATTTTAAAAATATTGAATTATATCTTCAATATTGAATGATTATTAATGGCATTCAATACGTCTCTTTCAATATATGCCACCAAACAACCATTCATCATGTATCTCCCAACCAATTACCTAATAAAATTTTGATGATTTTTATTGCAAAAAATACTCTCCCTACAGTTGAATAGTATATTAATTTTCATCTTGCTCTTGAGATTTATTTTAAAAAAATTGAATAGTGTATTATTTTTCATCTGAAAATATCCAATTTTAAAATATTAGCCAAGATTATGTACTTGTCTTTTGAAATATTAACCAAGATTATTTTAGCCAAGATTATTAAACTATAGTTACTAGAGCAACCTAAGTATTTAACCGATCAAGTATCAAATTGCTCTAAAAAAACATTAATGTTAAACAAGAAGAAGAGACATAATTTACTTGATACAGCTCACTTGAACTTGTTGCAGAACTTCTTGATCACTCGAATAATTTGGGTAACTGTCAAGATATTAGAAAAATTGCGAAAAAAACTTTCATAATTATTTCAGAAGTAAAAAATAATTAAGAAGAGAAGATATATTCTATTTGGCATGCAAAAAAGAAACGAGATATATTCTATTTGGTATTCTATTTGGAATAAAAAAATTGCAGAAAGAACTAAAGAATTCAAAACTACTGTTAATTCCTACTAATCATACATGATATACGCAGGTTATGCATGAAAAATTACTAAGAAAAGTAGAAAATGTAACCTGTTGGAAGATAAATTTTGAAATAAAATAGTTATATATATATATATATATATATATATATATATATATATATATATATATATATATATATATATATATATATATATATATATATATATATATATATATTTTAGTTATATATATATATATATATATATATATATATATATATATATATATATATATATATATGGCATAGCAACGAAAAAGCTTTTATATATATATATATATATATATATATATATATATATATATATATATATATAGCTTGATTATGTATGTCAGAAACATGTTCATGAAAATTGAAAATTGATTCGTGCAAGAATGTAGTTTTTTTTTTTCCCCTTGATTAATGAATTTGTGGTTGTGATAGGAACATATTCATTCTATTTGTAGAAAATGTGCAATTGTGATGCGATTAAAGATAAAGAGTAATTCTATAGAGACACACTTTTATTGACATACTTTGTTGACACACTTATGTGGCAGATGATTTGACATTCCATGTCACCCGAATTAATTGAGGGCTTATTAATTATTTTTTTGGTATGTCCAATTTTGTATGTATGGAAGGTTTTCAATCTTTGGCATGTGTTACAATTTTGCATGGCCAATTAATTATTCACTTGCCAAAATTGTCCATGTCCATTTAATTAGTTTATGTGTTGCAATTTTGCATGGCCAATTAATTATTCACTTGCCAAAATTGTCCATGTCAAATTAATTAGTTCACAATCCATGCAAAAGATTCAATCTTCTTGCATGTATAGAATCCAAGCAATCCACCATCGTCAACTTCATGAGCAGGCTCCAAAAAGTACAAAAATTGCAACAAAAAAGGAAAAAAGAGCAAAAAAATCCCCAAAATAACACAACAAAAAGATTTTATGGTGATTTCAAGAACATATCAAGAAATACAGATGAGTGAAGGAAACGAACCTCAAAATGTCAAACTCTGGATTCGTTACGGTTATGATTTTCTTTTTTTGTTCTTATGGTGGAGTTAGAAAAGAAAATGGAGATGAGTAGAAGGAAATGGAGATGAGCAGAAGAAAATAAAGAAGATAATAAGTGTGGCTATTAATTGGCCATGCAAAATTGCAACACATGCCAAAGATTAGAAACCTTCCATACATACAAAATTGGACATAACAAAAAAATAATTAATAAGCTCTCAATTAATTCGGGTGACATGGAATGCCAAATCATCTGCCACATAAGTGTGTCAATAAAGTATGTCAATAAAAATGTGTCTCTATAGAATTATTCAGAGATAAATGTAGCAGATCCGTGTCCAAATTATATGCAGCTGCAGATGTCGTTTAGTTGGTAAATGGTGGTGTCATATATTGCATTAGTAGGCAACTATCCAAAGAAGAACTTTTTCTGGTTGATACAATTTTAGAGTAATAATACATTTTTGGGTTAATTGCATTAACTACTCTTATGTTTTACACTTATTATACGGACCATTCCTGCTTTAAAACTAATTACACGGACACCTCCTATAGTTTCTATTTTCTATAAAAACTAATAACACTGACCATCCCTATGGTTAATAAAATTTACAAAGAAGAGGGGTAGTCAGTGTAATTATTTTCAGAATAAGAATAGTTCCTGTAATACTCATGAAATATAGGAAATGTCAGTGTAATTAACCCAGATATTGGTGTTACCATTTCAGTTAAATGTGGACGAACTATTGTCATTATGTTCTTTTCCCTTGATTGGTCTACTTTTCTTTGATGAGAAAGAGTTATGTTCGATAATCACTTCATAACATAAATGGAGATGAATACTTGCACGGCATAGGTAGGTAGTTGCTAGTAGCACGTCCATAATTGGCAAGGTCACTTACTTTTGCTTTCCCGGTTGCTCACGTCTCAAAGGTATCTAGTTGTTCTGACGTAGAGTTATTGCAACTTCTCAAGATACATAATCGTTTCAGTTCATTGCTTAAGAGCATCTCCAACTCTATTGTGACTTTGGAAAAAAAGTTAATGCCACATAGAAATGATAAAATTTTATTCAAAAGTTCTTCTTCAATGCAATTGTCAAGTCAATTGTGAAGCTTATGTGGCAAAAATTAAAGAAGACATTGTGAAGTTGATTGTCTTGTTCTAGACAATGCACTTGACAATGTCTTCTCTTCCATGTCATCAATTATGAATAAAAAATATTAGAAAAAAAGAAGAAGATGAGTAGTTGTCTTAAAAGTTGTCTTAGAAGTTGAAAAAAATACTTTTTATTGTCTCCTCAATACTTTTGCATTGGAGAGAGTTTTTCTATCTCATTGTCTTTTGAGATATAATCTTGTCACATAAACAAGACATTGTCTTGTGGCTCATGCCACATAGGAGCCACCTAAGACTCACAACACTTAACAAGACAATAGGGTTGGAGATGCTCTAAGTTATAGTCTATATATGTTGCATGGACACAAGTATGACATGGCACTACACTGACACAGGAACATGGATACAACATCTATTTTACGTGTCTGACATGACACAACAGGGACCAACACCAATTTTTGGAGTGTTCATGCTTCCTAGGTATAGTTCATATCTTCCACTATATAATGGGACTTCAAAACGGCTCAAAAGTGAGCCGTCTAAGCCGTCATTATATTTCGGTCCATTCTATTTAAAATAAATAAATTATGTAAACAAATGTTGAAAAAAGTTTAAAATTGTTATATATATATAATGTGGGAAATCAAACTCAGCCAAACAAGAAGAATACCTCTTATCTTAGCCACATGCGTTAGAAAAAATATTTGACTATAATTGAATAATATTTTACTATACATTATTATACGTGCAAATAACGTGTATTTACTAGTTTTTTTTTTTTTATAAAGGAGCACTTATGAAAGAGGAAGTATAAATAGTTGCAGTTAGAAATTACTTCCATTGTACACCGGATTTTACTATTTGGATTTGGATTTGGAAATCCTCCAAATCCAAATCATGAATTTTACTATTCAAATCCAACTCCAAATCCAACTCCAACCAAACATAGGATTTGGTTTTATGATTAATAATTAAATTATAGTCATGATCAATAATTAAGCTATTAATTAATTATGATTAATTATAGTTATTATTATTTATAAAATTAATAATTAACGATTAGTAATTAACGATTAGTAATTATTAATTATAAAATTAATAATTAATGATTAGTTAATTTTTAAATAAATAACGATTAATAATTAAAGATTAATAATTAATAATTAACGATTAATAATTAATAACTATAAATTAAATAATTAATAATTAACAATTAATAATAGTAATTATAAATTAAATAATTAATAAATTAATAATTAATAATTAACAATTATAAATTAATCATTAATAATTAACGATTATAAATTAATAATGAATAATTAACGATTATAAATTAATAATTAAGTAATTAAGTAATTATAATTAAGTAATAATTAATAATTAACGATTATAAATTAAGTAATTATAATTAATAATTAAATAATTAGCGATTAATAATTAACGATTAATAATTAACGATTATAAATTAAGTAATTATAAATTAAGTAATTGTGTGTGTGAGTGTGATTTTCAAAAAAAAAAATTAAGTAATTATAAATTAAGTAATAATTAAATAATTAAGTAATAATTAATAATTAATAATTAATAATTAACGATTATAAATTAATAATTAATAATTAATAATTAAGTAATAAATTAATAATTAAGTAATTAAGTAATTATAAATTATAAATTAATAATTAATAATTAACGATTAATTAACTATAAATTAAATATTTTAAAAATAGTAATTGTAATTAATATTATTATGATTAGTAAATTATTATATAAATTATTATAAAATATGATCCTAATTGTGATTAAAATATTATAAATTAAGATTATAATAAAATAGTTATTAATAAATTATTAATTAATATTATAATTAATATGATTATAAAAAAATTAACTAATTAACTAATTAACCAATTTTTTTATTAATAATACTAAACATAGGATATGATTATTAATTGACATTATAATAATACTAATAAATTATTAATTAATATTATAATAATAATAATATAATAATAATATAATAATACTAGTAAATTATGATTATTAACTAAATAATAAATATTATTTATTAATATTATAATAATACTAATAAATTATTAATTATGATTATAACGAAATTAACTAATTAACTATTTTTTAACAAAATTATTAAAGATTAACAAATTTTTAATTTACTAATTTTTAACGAAATCATTAAAGAATAATTATTTTTTTCCTCCAAAATCTAACAAAATCCAAGTTTTGGATTTTGTCATACTTTCCATATCCAAATCCATCTCCAACCAAACATAGGATTCCATGGATTTGTCTCCAAATCCATAAAAATTCAAATCCTACCTTCAAATACGGTTTACCAAACAGACCCTTATAGCTAGACTTGAAACATTATTATTAATGCTGAGGTGACCTTTTTCATTTCGTTTTATGCGTTCTTTTCCATAGGCTTCTGCTTGTCTAATAAGCTGTTCAAGTGGACTTATTATTTGTAAAGTTGGAAAACAGCTTACTACTCAGCCCAAAATTTCTTCGTGTAAGCCTCGAGTTGGTGATCTTCCAGGGTGGAAACCTGAGGTATTGTCAGAAGTGTTCTCACTATAGGAGGCTGTTTGGATAGATGTAACTCTTTGAAAGTGTGAAAGTGGCACTTACGTCATGATGAGTTGCAATTGAAAGTGTGAAAGTGCCACTTTCCAAAATGTGTTTGGATATAGTACTTTTTGTCTCCTACAAGTGGAAGAAAAATGGGTTTGATGTTTGGATGGTTTTGAAAGTGAGAAAAAATGAGTTTAGTTGTTTGGATGGTTGTTGAAAGTGGATATTGAATGGTGATGTGGTAACCCCGGTAGGCTTACCCCCCAAATATATATTTTTAACACATAATTGTTATAAATGTTAACATAAAAATTATAATATAAAATTTATCTATTAATTATTGATTATTTTAGTTAGTCATATAATTATTAAATATTAATTAAAAAACTAATTTTTTTTAAAAAAACTAATTATTTTTATTAGATGAAATAAATTAATTAGTTAAACAACAGCAACATCTAGACTCTTCCTATCTATCTATGAATTATTTGAATTGTTTTGTTATAAATATTACAATATAAATTAAATTAGTTAAAGAAACAACAACAGCATCTGGACTCTTCCCCTTCCCCCATTCCCAAAATCCATTCCCATTCCCATTCCCATTCCAAAAAAAAAAAGCTCTGCAGCCTGGGCACGTCGGTGGTCGCCTCTGCAGCCTGGGCACGCCGGAGGCTCTGCAGCCTGGGCACGTCGGTGGTCGCCTCTGCAGCCTGAGCACGCCGGAGGCACTGCAGTCTGGGCACGTCGGTGGTCGCCGGTGGTCGCCTCTGCAGCCTGGGCACGCCGGTGACCGCGTCTATTACGCGGCGGCCAGGTCGACTACGAGGCCGTCGGTGACCTCTCCTCCGGCCTCTCCCGAACCCTCCGTCCTCGGCGTCGTCTCGTCCTTCTCTGGACAGGGACGATGACCGGAGCGACGACCGGGACTAAAATGGGGGCGGGGGACTGGGTTTGGGGGTGACCGGAAGAAAAAATTGTTCTCAAGAGGAGTTTCTCCTCCTCACCTGCATTTTCATTCTCTTTCCTCAAGCAGTTCATATGAAAAAATTGGGATGTCAAAGTGGAAGGATTGTGGGGGGACATGAAACTGCAATCCATCACATCACACCAAAATGTACAAATACAATTCCTGCTACCAAACATGAGAACTCATCTGAGTTCAGAGGAGTTGCATTTTTTTTTGTTGAGTTTCAACTCACATGCACTCAACCAAACAGGCCCTAAGAGCATCTCCAACACTATTGTCTTATTTTGTGTTGTGAATCCTATGTGACATGAGACATAAGATAATATCTTTTTTATGTGGCAATATGACATTCACACAAGACAATGAGATAAAAATATGTTATCCAATGCAAAAGTTTGAGAAAACAATAATTTTTTTTTTCAACTTCCAAGACAACTTTTTCACTTCTTCTTTTATATATATATATATATATATATATATATATATATATATATATATATATATATATAATTGATGATGTGAAAATAAAGTCATTGTGAAGTGCATTGTCTAGATCTAGACAACCAACCTCACATTTTCATTGCCAAGTCATTGCCATGTCAACTTCACAATTTATTTCACATTTGCATTGGAGAAGTACTTTTGAAAAAAAATGCTTGTCATTCCTATATGGCAACCATTTTTTCCAAACTCACAATAGGGTTGGAGATGCTCTAAGCCTCCCCGTGCCCACCATTGTCGCGTCTGCAAAAGATGTGTTCTAAGAATGGTATGTATTGTAAATTTTGTGTTTTCTTAGGCTGTGTTTGGTAGGAATGATGTAAAAGTGGAAGGAAGGTAGAAAAAAGATAAGAATTCATTTTCTTTCCATATGTAAAGGAAAGATCATTTCCTTCCTTTCTGTATGGTAGCAAGGATGGAAAAGATAAGAGATGCATTTTCTTTTGTTTGGTATGGAAAAAAAAATAGAAGGAAAGAAAGTAAAAAAATATAGGGTTTACCAATTCTACCCTCAACTAAAAACATTTATTTACCATTTGACTTCATAAATAATTTTTAAATAATACATTCATATCGGGGTATAATTGTTAATTAATACAAGCCTCCATTTTTTCTTCCACTTTTCCTCCCACTTTTGGGGGGATTGGATTTCTTAGATTATGAAGGAAAATTAATCCCTCCACTTTTCCTTCCTTCCTATTTTGGTTTCATACCAAACAAGAGAAAAATGAATCTTTTTTCCTCCTTTATTTTTCTTCCTCCCACTTTTTCCTCCTACCAAACACACCCTTAAACTCGAAACTATGGATCATCACTGTGTATGGATAAATAATTGTGTTGGGCATGCCAATTACAAGATTTTCTTTGTCTCTGTGCTGTACGCCGTTATTGCCTGCATCTATGGTAGTGCTCTCTCTCTTTTGACTACATAGTCTTTTCATAGTGCTGAAGAAGAAGAGGACTGACGGTGATCTTGTTTCATATTCTTATCCTGGGTAGTGCTGTTCATGATGTTCACAAGGATCAGCAGCAGAATGGAGGATTTTGTGGGAGTTTGGTCTATTTCAAAGAGAATTTTAGTCCCACATCGGCTAGACCAAAGGAGTTGTATCTCTATATAATAGCATTCCTATTTTAGAGATGCACATGTGGTGTGGAGGTGCACATGGACTTGCCATGTGGGGTTATTTTTCTAATGGGAAAAAGGCTAAAATTAACAATAAAAGCATTCATGCTTTTTGCTCTCGGGAAATTTATTTCCATAGGAGCTAAGCCCCGTAGGGGCTTAGCGACTCGGACTCGGACTCATGGGCTCATGAGGCGTAATATGGCATTTTGTTGGCGCATGTCCAGGTGCGCAAGCCCAGTTGCGCTGCCCAGGTGCGCGCCCAGGTTGCGCTGGATTGCGCAGGGTTGTGCTGGGTTGCGCTGGTTGCGCTGGTTGCGCAGTGTGCACAGTACGCGCAGTGCGCAGTGTGCGCAGTTCAGTGCGCGCTCTGTCGCACAAAGTGCAAGGAGCGCTGGGTGTGCGCAGTTGGCAGCAGAACGAGCGTTTGCATGTTCTGGGTGGTTGTTACATGTTCGGGGTGGTTATTACCACGTCCCTAACTTTGTGGCAACCGACCAGTTGCTGCAGGGCCTATATAAGGCATCCTCTCTATCAAGGCTCATTACAGAATAGAAAGAGAAGCCACCAGAAAGTTTACGAAGTGTTCTTTAACACAAGTAAACAGAGAATTCAGACGTGTTCTTTAACACAGTTCTGATCTGCAGCCTTCTACAGAGAGAGAGAAAAGACGCCGCACCAGCGTTGCTTTTGCACGGGAGTTCGTGTCCATCCGAGGAGTCAGAAGAGCAGGAGTGTTCCAAGTTCTCCGACGAACTTGATGGTTCCTGGAAGCTGTTCGTGTAGGACGAATAAAGCTTTGAGCAACGGTGATCATTCACCCCAGCAGGCCATCTTCCATCTTTCGCCAGTCACCATCTTCGTTGCTGCCAGTAATTCTGATTGTATCTTCTTTTTTTAGAAGTACTACGATCTGATTGCTGTTGATTACGAAATCTTTTTAGATTCTCGTAATATCATAACGATATCTTTTTAGATCTTCGTTATACTTACGCAACCTTCCTAGAAGTATTGCGTTGGAATATTGTTTTTACAATTGTTTCATATTCTCTGTTTTCCATCGAAAAATTGTGCCCCGGCACTAACAATCTCAAAGCTTTATTGCTATGATGGAAAACGTTAATGCTTCTCTCCTCAATACTGACTTTTGCAAATTAGAAAAGTTTAATGGAGAACATTATCAAGTCTGGAAGAGGAAGGTTTTTCTCACTCTTCAACTCAGAGACGTGGATCACGTGCTTCTTGAAGAGGAACCTACCGTTCCAGATACTGGGTCTGCTGCCGCAATCTCTGTGGCTACTAAACTTCAGGCCAAGTGGAGAAGTGAAAATAGCATTTGCAGGCTGCTTATCCTGAATGCTATGGAGGATTCCCTTGTAGAATCCTATTCTAAGAAGAATATCGCTAGAGACATATGGGAGTCTCTAGAAAAACTCTACGAAGAAGACAAGAACCGCAGTAAAATATTTATGGTTGAAAAATATCACAAGTGGTTCTTTGAGGACGAAAAGTCTATGCTGCTGCAGGTGAAGGAGTTCCTAAAACTGCGACAGAAGCTGGAAGACGAGGCGATGCCCCTCCCCGACAAGTTTGTTGTTGGAGGGATTGTCTCAAAGCTCCCCGCTGGGTGGAGCAAGTTCTACGCAAACATGCATAGGAAGAAGCTTGAGATCAGCCTTGAAGATCTCTTGCAGAAAATATATGTTGAGGACCAGATGCGGGCTCAACTGAAGGTGGACACACTGTCCAAGAAATTGGCTAACACCAATCTGGTTCAGACCAAGGAACCAAGGAAAAAGCAGACGACTTTCCACAGCAAGAAGAAGGACTATGACAATCTAAAAGTCAAGGGAACTTCTATCAAGAAAAAGAAGCCAAAGTCTCAAATGCCTTGCTTCAAGTGTGGCAAGAAGGGCCACTTTAAGAATGAGTGCAAATCAAAGACTAAGCAATCAGAGCAAGGAGAGCCTAGTAAGGTATCTATGATCACTGACATTGTTGCTATGATTGCACAGGTTGATGCAGTAAGGACTGACTCTGACTGGTGGGTAGATACTGGAGCTTCCTGCCATGTCTGCTCCAGTAAGGAGTGGTTCACCACCTATACACCTACTTCTGAAGTGGTTATGATGGCGAACCAGGCACAAGCTGAAGTGCTAGGGATCAGGATGGTGGTGTTGAAGCTGACTTCGGAGAAGTCTCTGACGCTTCAAGGCGTGAAGCACGTACCTGCTATCTTCAAGAACCTGATCTCAGGAGGCCTACTCTGCAAAGCAGGCCTCAGGATGGACATCAATGCTGGCCAGATGGTGATGTCTATCAAAGGAACATATTTCGAAAAAGCTTTTTATACCGAAGGAATGTTCAAAATTCAGCTTGTAAATCAGTCCAATATAATTAATGTGATTAATGAAGTCACTCATTCTGCTTATACTCTTGAGTTGTGGCATAATAGGCTAGGACATGTTCATTGTAAACGAATAAACAGAATGTCTAGTCTAGGACTTTTCTCCAAGTGTGGGGGTAAGGTAGAGAAATGTGAAGTTTGTGCTCAAACAAAGATCACAAGGAAACCTTTTCCTCGGGTTAATCGAAGTACAGATCTTCTGGAGTTGATACACTCCGATATCTATGACCTCAAACAGTTCTCTACAAAGCCGGGATGAAGTATTTCATAACCTTCATCGATGACTTCTCAAAGTATGCGTTCGTCTACTTGCTGAAGGCTAAAGACGAAGCATTCGAGAAGTTCAAAGAGTTCAGAGCCGAAGCTGAGCGGCAGACTAGACAACAACTCAAAAGGATAAGAAGTGATCGAGGTGGGGAGTACAGGTCTCATGAATTCGCATCGTTCTGCAAAGAACATGGAATTGTCAATGAGACTACGGCTCCGTACTCTCCTCAATCAAACGGAGTAGCTGAGAGGAAGAACAGGACGTTGACAGAAATGATAAACTCAATGTTGTTGACTGCTGGCCTTCCTAAGTGCTACTGGGGAGAAGCTGCATTGACGGCCACTTTTATTCTAAATAGAGTGCCTCATTCAACTTCAGACGTTACTCCTCATGAACTCTGGTTCAAGGTCAGACCTAACTTGAATGTCATTCGTGTGTGGGGGTGTCTAGCATATGTCAAGCTTCCAGATCTGAAGATTCAGAAGCCTGGGACAAGGACTACTAAGACGATCTTCTTGGGGTATGCCGAGAAGAGTGATGCTCGGAGATTTTTTGATATTGAGTCAAATCATATCATTGAATCTCGCAACGCAGAATATTTTAAAGACAAATTTGCAAGGCACAAGAATATTATTCTTGCGGATGTTCCGGAGAACAATGAGGGTGCGCAGGTCTTCAATGAAGATGTGGTCCAAGAAGATGTTATTGTTGAAACAACGGTTGTCACGCCCCAGAACCAGAATACTGGAGAGCGGGGGAATGACTCAGCCAGCTACGTATTACGGGTAGATGAATACCGTATAATACGATCAATGCTGTCTAACCAGACGAGGGGGGTGCATACTACATAAAAGTCTTACTATGGTCATTACACATCTATTGTCTCAATCATTCGAAACAAGAAGCAGAAATAGAGAACATGTAAGATAAAGCAATAAGGCGTCCCAAATGCTCAGTCAAAATGTTCTAAAAATCTGGCTTTACAAAATATAGCCAGATGGTATAGTAATATGTACACAATTGTTATCAGCTGCAGTCTGACTTTAGTTACAATTATGCAAAAGTAAGTGCAAGACGATCCGACTAACATGTCGGTGCCAAACGGCTAAGTATAAAGTGAATAGCAAAAACGAGCGGTGAAGAAAGGGACCCACTCGAGTCCTCCTACGATAATTCCCCTAGTATTGACCATCTTGGAGGTAGAAGTACGCTGGATCCTCGGGAACCGGCTCTAAATCTGGCCATACAAAACTAGAGAGGTTAGACCTCTAATAGCAAGTACCACAAGGAAGGACGATATGAAGGACTAAACCAGTAAGTAAAAGAATATAATAATAGATCTCTGCTTGCTACTAGGATTCACATCACATCACGACACTTCAAACCAACCTCCCAACCAAACAAGGACAGAGGTTGACCCGTCATGTCCTGACATTCTGATCATCCCAGTTAGGTAACAGAGTAGTGCATTACACAAACAAATCATCTTGAACGGCCAATCAACTACTACGGCTTGCTATTGTGAGTCCCAAGTTATCCTGGAATTATGCAATAAAAATTTCTCAGTTCTTACTATGTGCGAGCAAGGCTAGACTATCCAGTCAATCATGTGCGCCATGCATGAATTAGATGAGTCCTAGCAGGACGCCCGTCAATATATAATATACAATAATAATAAAGCAGATACTGTTCCCTGCCCGTGTGGCAGATTTATAGTATCTGTGGGAACCAGCCGGTCCGTCGGGTACTACTCGTCCCAAGGGGGCTGCCATGTAAGAACTCGGGAATCCATTCTCTCCATGCAATCATTATTTTATTTAACTTAATAGTCCCTATGTTGAGTGAAATCCCATGCCGTGGATCATGGTCATTCAAATGAGTACTTTCGTACGGGGTACGATATGCATAACCCTACAACGATAACAGTGCGGTTAGGTTGCAGGTTTTATATAGCGTAATGCAACAATCAAATCTAACCACGGTAATCATGCCTCGACCATAAAGTACACATGCTTCTTTGTAGAAAATAAATAATTAAATAGTTAAATAAATAGATTGAAGCCTGCATGTGCATGTATGTCAATATTCGGGATCAGCCAGTCGATTACAATAGTTCATAACATGAACGTGTCTCATTCATTCCTTTCAATAAGACGACTAGCCAGTCTCTTAGTTCCAACTAGGAACGCATGATCAATTTAGTCAAGATACCATCGTCATCAATGGTGACAAGGCATGAAAGTCATTTAGCATGAAATGGGTCGAGTCTATAACTCTCAAGGTCAAGTTCCAGTCTTATTAGGTATCCATCAATCAATCAAGACACAGGGCACTAATACACAATCATTAACATGCTAAGATTGTCAAGTTCAAAAAAGGCGTAAGGATATAATAGAAAAATTATCATGCCATCATTAAATGAATAAGTCATAGGAACAAATAGAAACACCCAGGTCAAGAAGTCACGCCAACAATTCTATGCTAAGGCCAAAAGTCACGCAAGAATCGTACGCGTAAAAGGTACGCCAAGTCTAGCCTGAAGGAGTGAGCGTATAAAATGATACACGCTGGCAAGCGTGAGCGTGAAAAGTCACGCACGCAAGCACAGAGTGAGCGTGACTAAAAATACACGCACGCTCATGAGAACGTTAGCGTGACTAAAAATACACGCAGACACGTAAGAACGTGTGCGTGACTAAAAATACACGCACGCTCATGAGAACGTTAGCGTGACTAAAAATACACGCAGACACGTAAGAACGTGTACGTGACTAAAGATACACGCACGCTCATGAGAACGTTAGCGTGACTAAAAATACACGCACGCTCATGAGAACGTTAGCGTGACTAAAAATACACGCAGACACGTAAGAACGTGTGCGTGACTAAAAATACACGCAGACACGTAAGAACGTGTGCGTGACTAAAAATACACGCAGACACGTAAGAACGTGTGCGTGACTAAAAATACACGCACGCTCATGAGAACGTTCGCATGACTAAAAATACACGCAGACACGTAAGAACGTGTGCGTGACTAGGCTGATGTTTTACGCGAGCACATAAGAACGTGTGCGTGCAACATCCTCCGAATCCCAAGTCCTATGGAGCCTTCGTTCCAGTGCCAGAAATACACGCTAAGTTGGGAGATCAAGAACCCATGAACAGCCGAATGCACAAACTTAGATCTAGAGAAAACAAACCACAGAAATCAAAAATGCCAAGCACTAAACTCTCTCAGGATCATGCGAGGAAGAGTAATGATCCATAAAAATAGATGAAGGAGAAGCAAGATTGCACTTGCCTTCTCCTGCTGCTGGTAGGTGGAGAGAGTAATGGGAGGAAGAAGAAGTAATGGTGAGAATGAAGTTATGAGGAGAGAGAAGGGAGAGGGTGGCTTTAAATAGGGAGAGTGGTGGTAGGTGGGGTGTTGGGCCGGGTTGCACGGGTCCATCCAGGCTAACCCGGAAGTAAGATTAAAGCAGGAAATAAAATACAGTTAGCATAAAAATTAAAGAGCAACTAATTAATTAACATGAAACTTAAATAGCAGCTAATGAATTAATATGAAACATGATAAATACAGATAATGAATTATAGAAATTTAAATACAGGATGATATATGATAAATACTAAATAATTACGTTCATGCAATATACGTATTAAAATACGCATTCTGGGAACGGGGAGTGACATCTCTACCCACCTTGAAAAAATTTCGTCCTCGAAATTTCAAATTCAAGCAAGATAGAGACATCGGGGCTAAACCAATCTAAGTACAATCAATTCAATCAAGCAATCATTTTACAATGTCCATAGCAAGTAACATATATGTAAATCCATCAATCTACGATATCAAGCAATTCTACCCATAAGGTGATAAGCATGAGGAATCAGGACAATCAAGGTATACAGAAAAGATACACCTTGTGAGTCAAATAAGTGTGGATACCGTGATCGGATATCATCCTCACGTTCCCACGTTGACTCTTCCAAGGAGTGATGACCCCAAGCAACGCGGACAAGACTAATTGTTCGGTTCTTGAGTATCTTCTCTCTTCGGTCCAAAATGGACACAGGCTGTTCCTCGTAAGACAGGTTGGTACCAACAACCAGCTCAGAGTGATCGAGGACATGGCTTGGGTCCGATACATACCTACGTAACTGAGATACATGAAACACGTCATGCACCTCTCGTAACGAAGGTGGAAGGGATAAACGATAAGCAACATCGCCTATCCGATCAAGGATAATGAATGGGCCCACGTACCGTGGACTCAATTTCCCACGAACGCCAAATCTAATGACCCCACGAGTAGGTGAGATCCGCAAGAATACGTGGTCCCCAACAGAAAATTCTAGCGGCCTATGATGCTGGTCTGCCCAATGACGATGTCGATCCTGCGCAACTCGAAGTCGCTCTCTAATTCCTTTAACTACTTCAACCGTCTGAATAATCATTTCTGGGCCTAGCATCTTCCTCTTTCCGATATCATCCCATGCAAGCGATGACCTGCACTTCTTACCATATAGTGCTTCAAATGGCGCCATCTGGATACTGGCTTGATAACTATTGTTGTATGAAAACTCAACTAAGTGCAGGTGACTCTCCCAAGACCCTCCAAAATCTAGAGTGCAAGCTCGCAACATGTCTTCTAAAGTCTGAATCGTTCTTTCTGATTGCCCATCCGTCTGCGGATGGTAAGTCGTGCTAAATCTTAACTTGGTACCCAGACTATGATGTAAGCTCTTCCAAAAATATGATGTAAAGCGGGTATCTCGATCCGACACAATATTGACAGGGACTCCATGCTGCCTGACTATCTGTTGCATATATAACTCCGCCAACTTTCTGTAGATTGTCCTACTCTGAAAGGAAGAAAGTGTGCTACCTTTGTAAATCGGTCCACTATCACCCAAATAGCGTCTTTACCACTTGGTGATCTCGGTAAACCGGTCACAAAGTCCATTGTAATATGCTCCCATTTCCATTCCGGAATAGGAAGCGGTTGCAATAATCCAGCTGGCCTCTGCTGTTCTGCCTTCACTTGCTGACATACCAAGCAACGGAAAACAAATCTAGCTATCTCCCTCTTCATCCCGTTCTACCAGAAATGCTGCTTGATATCTTGGTACATCTTGGTCCCTCCAGGGTGAATAAAATACTGAGAACTGTGAGCTTCTGCCATAACCTCCTGTCTGATATCTCCACTAGGCACACATAGACGTGATCCAAACCTAAGTGTACCATCTTTATGAATTCTCATCTCCTTCCTGAGTCCTGACTCACATTCTGCCCTAAGCTTTTGAATCCTTGGGTCTTGTGCCTGAGCTGCCTTGATCCTGCCTACCAAGTCGGATTGAACTTGCAGACTTGTTAGAACTCCTACATCACTAGGAAGTATAACTTCGATGCCCATCTCCTGAAGGTCTTCTAAGATATGCCTCTGTGTTGTCAACATAAATGCGCCTCCTCTTCTGCTGAGAGCGTCTGCTACCACATTAGCCTTGCCTGGATGATACTGAAGCTCCACGTCATAATCCTTGATCAACTCCAGCCACCTTCTCTGCCTCATGTTTAGTTCCTTCTGAGTAAAGATGTACTTCAGACTTTTATGGTCTGTGTACATCTCCACTCGGTCACCATATAAGTAATGCCTCCATAGCTTCAGAGCAAATACTACTGCCGCTAACTCCAAATCATGAGTTAGGTAATTCTTCTCGTGGTCCCGAAGCTGCCTAGATGCATATGCTATCACCTTCCCATGTTGCATAAGGACACATCCAATTCCTTTACATGACGCATCACAATATACTGTAAAACCTCCGGGTCCAACTGGTAATGTAAGAATTGGTGCTGATATCAACTTCTGCTTCAAAGTCTCAAAGGATGCCTGACATTCTGCCGACCAAACGAATGGTACATCCTTCCGGGTCAAGCGGGTCATGGGTGCTGAAAGCCTTGCAAAGTCCGACACAAACCTTTTGTAATATCCTGCCAATTCCAAGAAACTCTGCACATCTGCTACGGTCTTGGGTACTGGCCAACTCTCCACTGCTTCTACCTTCTTGGGATCTACTGCTACTCCAGCTCCTGATATGATATGTCCCAAAAATAAAATATGATCCGACCAAAACTCACACTTGCTGAGCTTGGCATACAACTGGTTCTTCTCAGAATCTGTAACACTTTCCTGAGGTGGTCTTCATGCTCCTCTTCACTAGCAGAGTATACTAGAATGTCGTCAAGAAATACAACGACAAACTGGTCTAAGTATGGCATAAAGATGCGATTCATCAAATCCATGAATATTGCTGGAGCATTGGTCAAACCAAACGGCATTACTAAGAACTCATAATGCCCATACTTCGACCTGAATGTTGTCTTAGAATATCTTCCTTCCGAACCCTCACATGATGGTATCCTGAACAAAGATCTATCTTGGAGAAAACTCTAGCCTTGCTCAACTGATCAAATAAGTCGTCGATCCTGGGTAATGGCTACTTGTTTTTCACTGTTACCGCGTTAAGCTTCCTGTAGTCAATACACAATCTGGATGACCCATCCTTCTTCCCCACAAGTACCACTGGTGCTGCCCATGGTGACACGCTAGCTTGGATGAACTTCTTCTCCTTCAGTTCCTCTATGTGCTGATATACCTTGGCCTGCTCTGAATCCGCCATTCTGTAAACCCGATCTGATATCGGTTTAGTTCCTGGTGCTAATTCTATACTGAACTCAATATCTCTGGCTGGTGGTAGACCTGGAAGTTCTTCGGGAAATACGTCTAGAAATTCTTCAACTACCTTCGGAATCTGAACTTCTTCCATTGCCGTTATCACTCCCTGCTCTTGCTGAGTTACCTCTGATCTGACTAAGGTAAACCGCTCCATGCTTGGAATATCAAAAGATACACTCCCTCTACGACAATCTATTGTCGCATGACTGTCTTTCAGCCAGTCCATGCCTAAGATAACATCAAAATTTCCAACAAGAAATTCTATCAACCGGGCAGGTAAGGAATGCCCGTAAACTACAATGCTACACGCTAAAATAACTCTACTAACTCCTACGAGCCCATTACCAGTGAGTATATTCAACCTTCCTGGCAATGCCTCGAACTCCATTCCTAGTCCTGTCGCAAATCGTGCAGATATAAATGAATGGGATGCTCCCGAATCAAACAATGCTACTGCGGGATATGAGGCGACGAGAATGATACCTGCCACAACATCTTCCGATGCCAATGCCTCTTCCAAGGACAGAGTGAATGCCTGCCCTCGACCTCCTTGCTGATTTCCATGCTGCGGCCTAGCCTGATGCTGCTGCTGGCCCCTTCCTTGAAGATGCTGGGGTGGTCTATACTGGTGTTGCTGCATCGGCGGTCCCTGCTGCCGAAACATCTGAGCCTGCGGTACTAATGGACGCTGTGCCAACGGCCTTACTGCCATCGCTGGTCCTCGATACTGGCCTGCCCCTGGTGCTGGCAGAGCAAGAAACTGTTGCCCTGGTCCTCCTGACCTCGAATTCATGGGACATGTGGTAACCCGATGGTCTAGATTTTCACATATCAAACACAATCTATTTAATGTCCGACACACATCTCTAGTGTGTCCCATCTTCCCACAATAAGTGCAGCCTGCCGGGGGTTGCCGGTTCTTCCTCTGATGCTGTTGCTGCTGCTGCCTGGGTGGTGATGGTCCTCGTATCGCCACATCGTGGATACGAATGCCAGCGGATGGTGCTGTTGTTCGGGGCGCTGCTCCCCCTCCTCCTTCAATCTGACTGTGGGATCTCTTCTGACCTCCAGTCCTTGCCGCAAGCCTCTGAATAGTGATCTCATGCCTTCGAGTTGCTGTCAATACTTCGTCAAAAGTTTGGTAATTGTGCCCCTCTATCAATTGCAAGAGTTCAAGATGAAACCCTTGTTGAAACCTCATGGCCCTCTGGCTCTCTGTTGCTACCATCTCTGGGGCGAATCTACTCAATCTGCAGAACTCCGCTGCATAAGCATCTACAGTCTTGTCGGCCTGCCTGAGGCTGATAAACTTCTGTTGTAGCTCAAACCGTGCCACAACTCCATAGTACTTAGTCTTGAATCTTGTAGTGAAATCGTCCCAAGCCACAGGACGTCTGATGCCCACTTCCTCTGATTTCCACCAATCACGTGCGAGATCCTGAAGTAACAACTTCACTAGATCCATATATTCTGCTGTCGATACCTTAGCTGCTGTCAGAATAGCCTCCATATCCTTAAGCCATGCATCTGCTGAGATGGCATCCTCCGTGCCCTCGAAACGGCAGGGGTTGTACTTGTAAAACCTGGCTGATGCTCCAGAATCAGTCCTCACTCCTCTTTCCAAAGCCGTCTGCAATCCTTGGTTGAGCAACACATTCTGCTCTTGTAGCTGAGTGTGCATGCGTTGTTGGGCCAACATCTGATGCTGCTGAGTAGCCACCATTCCTCTCATGATCTCCAGAAGGGCTGGTGTATCCACTTCCACAGGAGTAGGTAGAACTGTCGGTGGTGGTGGAACATCCGGATACTGCTATCCAGCTACTGGTTCTACTATCACTTCTTCCTGGGCAGCCTCCTGAGGTGAGAGTGGCCCTTGTCGCTGACCAACTTGGTCATGTTGCCCATGTTGCACTTGTTGTTGCTGTCCAGCTCTGACCAATGCGGACGAAGTACCCCTAAGAAAAATGACAAGAGAATAATCAAACAACCGGACATGAAGGATCAACGAAGTCAAAGGATACCGGAATGTCAAGCAAGGGTTGAGAACAACGGATCATGAGATCAAGGGGGAACACATGTGATTGAGACATCCTATAAATCAAAACACCCCACAAGTCTGAAATCAGACCTGCATGGGCCACCACTAAAACCTTGTCACGCTCCAGAACCAGAATACTGGAGGAGCGGAGGAATGACTCAGCCAGCTACGTATTACGGGTAGATGAATACCGTATAATACGATCAATGCTGTCTAACCAGACGAGGGGTGCATACTACATAAAAGTCTTACTATGGTCATTACACATCTATTGTCTCAATCATTCGAAACAAGAAGCAGAAATAGAGAACATGTAAGATAAAGCAATAAGGCGTCCCAAATGTTCAGTCAAAATGTTCTGGAAATCTGGCTTTACAAAACATAGCCAGATGGTATAGTAACATGTACACAATTATTATCAGCTGCAGTCTGACTTTAGTTACAATTATGCAAAAGTAAGTGCAAGACGATCCGACTAACATGTCGGTGCCAAACGGCTAAGTATAAAGTGAATAGCAAAAACGAGCGGTGAAGAAAGGGACCCACTCGAGTCCTCCTGCGATCATTCCCCTAGTATAGACCATCTTAGATGTAGAAGTACACTGGATCCTCGGGAACCGGCTCTAAATCTGGCCATGCAAAACCAGAGAGGTTAGACCTCTAATAGCAAGTACCACAAGGAAGGACGATATGAAGGACTAAACCAGTAAGTAAAAGAATATAATAATAGATCTCTGCTTGCTACTAGGATTCACATCACATCACCTCCCAACCAAACAAGGACAGAGGTTGACCCGTCATGTCCTGACATTCTGATCATTCCAGTTAGGTAATAGAGTAGTGCAGTACACAAACAAATCATCTTGAACGGCCAATCAACTACTACGGCTTGCTATTGTGAGTCCCAAGTTATCCTGGAATTATGCAATAAAGATTCCTCAGTTCTTACTATGTGCGAGCAAGGCTAGTCTATCCAGTCAATCATGTGCGCCATGCATGAATTAGACGAGTCCTAGCAGGACGCCCGTCAATATACAATATACAATAATAATAAAAGCAGATACTGTTCCCTGCCCGTGTGGCAGATTTACAGTATCTGTGGGAACCAGCCGGCCCTTCGGGTACTACTCGTCCCAAGGGGGCTGCCATGTAAGAACTCGGGAATCCATTCTCTCCATGCAGTCATTATTTTATTTAACTTAATAGTCCCTACGTTGAGTGAAATCCCATGCCGTGGATCATGGTCATTCAAATGAGTACTTTCGTACGGGGTACGATATGCATAACCCTACAACGATACCAGTGCGGTTAGGTTGCAGGTTTTACATAGCGTAATGCAACAATCAAATCTAACCACGGTAATCATGCCTCGACCATAAAGTACACATGCTTCTTTGTAGAAAATAAATAATTAAATAGTTAAATAAATATATTGAAGCCTGCATGTGCATGTATGTCAATATTCGGGATCAGCCAGTCGATTACAATAGTTCATAACATGAACGTGTCTCATTCATTCCTTTCAATAAGACGACTAGCCAGTCTCTTAGTTCCAACTAGGACGCATGATCAATTTAGTCAAGATACCATCGTCATCAATGGTGACAAGGCATGAAAGTCATTTAGCATGAAATAGGTCGAGTCTATAACTCTCAAGGTCAAATTCCAGTCTTATTAGGTATCCATCAATCAATCAAGACACAGGGCACTAATACACAATCATTAACATGCTAAGATTGTCAAGTTCATAAAAGGCGTAAGGATATAATAGGAAAATTATCATGCCATCATTAAATGAATAAGTCATAGGAACAAATAGAAACACCCAGGTCAAGAAGTCACGCCAACAATTCTATGCTAAGGCCAAAAGTCACGCAAGAATCGTACGCGTAAAAGGTACGCCAAGTCTAGCCTGAAGGAGGTGAGCGTATAAAATGATACACGCTGGCAAGCGTGAGCGTGAAAAGTCATGCACGCAAGCACAGAGTGAGCGTGACTAAAAATACACGCACGCTCATGAGAACGTTAGCGTGACTAAAATACACGCAGACACGTAAGAACGTGTGCGTGACTAAAAATACACGCACGCTCATGAGAACGTTAGCGTGACTAAAAATACACGCAGACACGTAAGAACGTGTACGTGACTAAAAATACACGCACGCTCATGAGAACGTTAGCGTGACTAAAAATACACGCACGCTCATGAGAACGTTAGCGTGACTAAAAATATACGCAGACATGTAAGAACGTGTACGTGACTAAAAATACACGCAGACACGTAAGAACGTGTGCGTGACTAAAATACACGCACGCTCATGAGAACGTTAGCGTGACTAAAAATACACGCAGACACGTAAGAACGTGTGCGTGACTAGGCTGATGTTTTACGTGAGCACGTAAGAACGTGTGCGTGCAACATCCCCCGAATCCCAAGTCCTATGGAGCCTTCGTTCCAGTGCCAGAAATACACGCTAAGTTGGGAGATCAAGAACCCATGAACAGCCGAATGCACAAACTTAGATCTAGAGAAAACAAACCACAGAAATCAAAATATCAAGCGCTAAACTCTCTCAGGATCATGAGAGGAAGAGTAATGATCCATAAAAATAGATAAAGGAGAAGCAAGATTGCACTTGCCTTCTCCTGCTGCTGGTAGGTGGAGAGAGTAATGGGAGGAAGAAGAAGTAATGGTGAGAATGAAGTTATGAGGAGAAAGAAGGAAGAGGGTGGCTTTAAATAGGGAGAGTGGTGGTAGGTGGGGTGTTGGGCCGGGTTGTACGGGTCCATCCAGGCTAACCCGAAGTAAGATTAAAGCAGGAAATAAATACAGTTAGAATGAAAATTAAAGAGCAGCTAATTAATTAACATGAAAACTTAAAGAGTAGCTAATAATTAATATAAAACATGATAAATACAGATAATGAATTATAGGAATTTAAATACAGGATGATACATGATAAATACTAGATAATTACGTTCAGGCAATATACGTATTAAAATACGCATTCTGGGAACGGGAAGTGACAACGGTTGAACCAGATGTCGCTGAGCCGTCAACGAAACGAGTGAGGAGGCCGAAGGACTTCGAAAGTGACTTTGTCACCTATCATGTGGAAGCAGATCCGCTTACCTATGATGAGGCGATGAAGACCAGAGACGCAATTTTCTGGAAGGAGGCGATTGACAATGAAATTGATTCCATCACCTCAAATAACACTTGGGTGTTGGTTGATCTTCCTGAAGGAGCAAAATCCATCGGATGCAAATGGATCTTCAAGAAGAAGATGAAAGCAGACGGAACTATTGACAAGTTCAAGGCTAGGTTGGTAGCCAAGGGGTTTTCTCAGAAGCAGGGGATTAACTATTTTGACACGTATGCTCCAGTAGCCCGGATGACCAACATCAGAATGTTGATTGCTCTCGCAGCAATACATGAGATGGTGATACATCAGAT
Source organism: Iris pallida (assembly GCA_029216955.1). Lineage (NCBI taxonomy): Eukaryota > Viridiplantae > Streptophyta > Magnoliopsida > Asparagales > Iridaceae > Iris > Iris pallida. The sequence goes on along the minus strand of JANAVB010010999.1, from coordinate 977,991 downwards.
GGATGTGAATACGGCTTTCCTAAATGGCGAGCTGACCGAAGAAATTTACATGCAACAGCCAGAGGGATTTGTCATCAGGGGTCTTGAAGACAAAGTCTGCAAGTTGGTGAAATCCTTGTACGGTCTTAAACAGGCTCCCAAGATGTGGCATAAAAAATTTAACAAAGTTATAAGGTCAAATGGCTACATGGTCAGCGATACAGACAAGTGTGTTTACACGAAGTTCGCTGATGGAAGACGTGTGATCGTTTATCTGTACGTGGACGACATGCTTATCCTAGGTACGGATATTAGCTGTGTCACGGAGACAAAAAAATTCATCTCAAGCAAGTTCAGTATGAAGGACTTGGGGGAAGCTGATATGATCGTAGGGATCAAGATCATCCGGACAGATACTGGACTAGCGCTGTCACAGTCTCATTATATTGAGAAAATGTTCACTCGTTATGGGTATCGGAATCTTCCAGGGATCGATACGTCGTACAGGTGTGATCTGAAGCTGAAGTCTAATTCAGGGGAAAGCGTCAGGCAGCTGGAGTATGCAAGCGTAATCGGAAGTTTGATGTATGCTACTAATGCCACAAGGCCTGACATAGCTTTCGCCGTAGGAATGCTGAGTCGTTTCACGAGCAACCCAGGTGCTGAACACTGGAAAGCTGTGAAACGGGTTATGAGATATCTCAAAAAGACTCAGACATATGCACTGTACTACAGCGGAGATCTGCCGGTAGTGGAAGGCTTCAGTGATGCCAGCTGGTGCTCAGAGGTGGAGAGCGAGAGGTCCACAGGTGGATTCAATTTCACAATGGGTGGAGCTGCTATATCGTGGAAGTCGAAGAAGCAGACTATGCTCTCGCGGTCATCCATGGAATCTGAGTTCTTTGCACTTGATACCGCAGCCGAGGAAGCAGAATGGCTTCGGGCGCTCATGTATGATCTTCCAATGGTTGGGGCACAAATACCGACGATACCGATATACTGCGACAACCAGGCGACTGCGGCGGTGGCATCGAATGACATCTTCAACGGGAAGAAGAGGACTATGCGGTTGAAGCACAGGGCAGTACACAAACTTATCAAGAGAGGTGTTATTGTAGTTATTGATGTTCGGAGTCAGGAGAACCTGACGGATCCGTTCACCAAGGGCCTCAAGCGCCAGCTGGTCGATGACACAGCTTGTAAAATGGGCTTGAAGGTATTCTAATAGTGTATTATTGTATTCCTACCATAAAGTTTTATGCTATTAGTTCAAAGATTTATCTACTAGGCATCTAGCTTTTGGTTCAAGGGAGGACCACTAATCGGAAGAATATCAGGAACAGTGGGTACATGTTCTATTGGGCATGGAGAGGTTACGGACCTATAACCACTGTTGTCTACTGTTGTTTTCTGCGAAAAACGGTTCCTGTGAGAAGGTTGGCTTAATTGCCTTAATGAGTTCTCAGGCAGAGTGAATGCCTGGTGTGCCTTACAGGAGGCACGGTTAGAGCAGCACTACAAGGAGTGAAACTCCATGCTACAGTGGGGTGACTCCACAATGAGGTTCCTATATGTGGGGTGCTGCCCAGTAATAGGATAAAGCCTCGGCTTTGCAGGCCAAGTCACAGCGGCGTAGCACCGCAAATAGGCAGTTAGCCTAATGTTGTATGTTAAAATAAAGAGGGGTGTAGTCAGCACTACAAAGAGGAGGAGTTCCTCATATTACAGTGGCACGACACCACGATGAGGTACCCTGTTAGGGATAAAGCCTCGGCCTTGCAAGCCATGTCGTTGCGGCGTAACACCACAAGGGAGCCTAAGGCTTCATGCTGGGTAGTTTGGCACTACAAAGAGGCGGTTGCCTCATGCTACAGTAGTATGACACTACAATGAGGTTTCCGGTACGAGGTAAGGCCTCGGCTTTAAGCCATGTCATGGCGGCGTAGCACCGCAAGGGAAGCGCAAAGCGCTTCATGCCATGTCTCTTTATAATGAACTCACCTATAGTGTATGGACAAAGAGATATCAGGCCGTCTCTTGAGGGTAAACTTGTAGACGCCCAAAATTATACACTGAAACCAGGCTGGCACAGGGCCTTTAATGTGTAGCCAGAAGCACATGTAACTACATTATGTGAGTGGAAAGAATTTCAGCTGTGATGCAGAATTCAAGGCTTAGTCATTCTTGTATTATAGTTTGATTTTTGATCCATGCAGGAAGATTCAAGTCGTCAGCGACATCTCTCCTAATGCATGATGGACAGTTACTGTGGGGAACACTTATACCCATATATAGAGATATGTGGGGGATTGTTGGAGTTTGGTTTATTTCAAAGAGAATTTTAGTCCCACATCGGCTAGACCAAAGGAGTTGTATCTCTATATAATAGCATTCCTATTTTAGAGATGCACATGTGGTGTGGAGGTGCACATGGGCTTGCCATGTGGGGTTATTTTTCTAATGGGAAAAAGGCTAAAATCAACAATAAAAGCATTCATGCTTTTTGCTCTTGGAAAATTTATTTCCATAGGAGCTAAGCCCCGTAGGGGCTTAGCGACTCGGACTCGGGCTCATGGGCTCATGAGGCGTAATGTGGCATTTGTTGGCGCACTTTGCACTTAGCACGTCAGCATGGGTGTGCGCAGTTGGCAGCAGAACGTGCGTTTGCATGTTCTGGACGGTTGCTACATGTTCGGGGTGGTTATTACCACGTCCTTAACTTTGTGGCAACCGACCAGTTGCTGCAGGGCCTATATAAGGCATCCTCTCTATCAAGGCTCATTACAGAATAGAAAGAGAAGCCACCAGAAAGTTTACGAAGTGTTCTTTAACACAAGTAAACAGAGAATTCAGACGTGTTCTTTAACACAGTTCTGATCTGCAGCCTTCTACAGAGAGAGAGGAAAGGCGCCGCACCAGCGTTGCTTTTGCACGGGAGTTCGTGTCCATCCGAGGAGTCAGAAGAGCAGGAGTGTTTCCAAGTTCTCCGACGAACTTGCTGGTTCCTGGAAGCTGTTCGTGTAGGGTGAATAAAGCTTTGAGCAACGGTGATCATTCACCCCAGCAGGCCATCTTCCATCTTTCGCCAGTCACCATCTTCGATGCTGCCAGTAATTCTGATTGTATCTTCTTTTTAGAAGTACTACGATCTGATTGCTGTTGATTACGAAATCTTTTTAGATTCTCGTAATATCATAACGATATCTTTTTAGATCTTCGTTATACTTACGCAACCTTCCTAGAAGTGTTGCGTTAGAACATTGTTTTTACAATTGTTTCATATTCTCTTTTTCCATCAAAAAAATTGTGCCCCGGCACTAACAGATTTTTCAGGACATCCTATGTAAGTAGTCTCAAGATTCTCATGTCTTCAAGTTTTTCTTTGGCATTTTTAACACACCGACCGCATGTCCAGATAATTGTGGGGTTCTGCTGATTCCCCTCGCTCTTGCACTAAGCATCCTTTTGGGTTGGCATACTTATCTCGGCCTTGCATAATAAAACAACAATAGAGGTATGAACCAAAATCTTCTTCTTTGGTAAATAGAACATCTGGAGTATGTATGTTTCAAGTTATCGTTGCAAATTTTGCAGTAACATGAAGGGGTCAGAGCTAAGTGGTTGGCAGGCAGAGCAGGAAATTTTTATCGACATCCATATGACCTTGGTGTATATGAAAACCTCATCTCGGTAAGAAACTGCGCATTACTGTTTTATTAATTTAATTTGCGTTGATAATTTTAGAACAAATCACAACATCATTTGCAGCTTGCAGTAGGCAAAACATAAGGGCGATATTAGGACTTCTTTATCTGTAATAAGATTGTTTCCCAAGGTTCTCAAAGCCCACTGGCTCCTTGATAGGGTGTTCCAAGTTTACTCAAGGATAAGTCACAACATGACACCGGTTTTCAACTAATTCAATATCATGACATCGATATCAATCGGAATTCAGATAAACAAGTTTATGAGTCTACATTGGAGCAAATTGTGTGGGTCATTAATGTGACTAATAATTTCTTTTTTTTTTATTTAGTTGGAGCATCCACTTAACTTTGGTATCTTGCAACATTAGTTAAGTGCTAATTTATCATAAGTATTTTGATAGTGACAAGGAAGACATGCGTCTATTTGTTTGTGGCAGTCAATTTGTATTAAACTTGGGAAGTCTTATGAGTTATGACTTCAGCCTGTAGCCCAAGCCAATTTAGTTTCTTCTGTATTTGGCTTGTCTCTATATTTGGTTGGTATGATTGAAATGAACAAAAGGCCTAAATTTTATGCAAAGAACTGGTGATCTAGCCTCATCCAATTTCCCATCACATTTTTCTTTCGGTTTCATAAATAACTTTCGCTTCTATTTTGCCTGCAGGTGTTGGGCCCTAGCCTATTCTGTTGGATATGTCCCACGTCAAGGCATATTGGTTCTGGTCTCCCTTTCAGGACCAACACTGCATTAACACTTCCCACATCAACTTGATGGATAAATATATACAGACACAAAGCAAAAGTTTAATAAAGCACGCAAGAAATGTGGGTAGAACCAATCAATGTGCATACCCACTATGTAAATTCTTTGCTGTAAAAGCAAGTCAAGGTGTACCCCCCACAAAAACTCATTGTAAGATCCCCATTCTTATTCCCAGTTTTATTCATATAAGATGGTTCAAATTATGTGTCATATCCAATCTATCCGATTATATTGCTGGAAAAAAAAATAAGACTCATAGGTTTCCAATTTGTTACATGGAAAAGGTCATAGGGGTGAGCATTATTCGATTTTGGACCGAAAATTGAACCGAACCGAACCGAATAATAGATTCGGTTCGGTTTCGGTTTTGAAAATACTATATTTTTTTTTCGGTTTCGGTTTTGGTCCAAAACCGAATAAGAAAATTTAGTTTATATATATATATATATATATATATATATATATATATATATATATATATATATATATATATATACACTAAATAAATTTAGGTATATTTAGTAACTATATATATTTAAAAAAAACGCAAAAAAAACGGAAAAATTGAATAAACCGAAAACCGAACCGATTTAATTCGGTTCGGTTTGATTCGGTTATGGACCAATTCGGTTCGGTATAAAATTTGCTTATTCGGTTTTTGGTCCAATTCGGTTTTCGGTTATTCAGTTCGGTTTGAACTGAATTAACCGAATGCTCACCCCTAAAAGGTTCGTCGAAGGATGATTGCAACTCCTGGAATGTCAGCTATCATCGACAACAGTGGCATGTCAAAGTAAAATCTCTACATGCCTTGACCTCTGCTCTTCTCCTTCATCTTCTGTTATAATCTAACTAACTCGGCCTGCTGCTATTTTTGCCACTATTGATCTTTACAAAGCTCCTATTCTAAACAGGTTTTGTATTTTTTTTTCACAAGACATACAGGAAGCAAAAGAATACTACTAGTTGCAGGTTTTCAGGCACCGAGCAGCTGAAGCCTTCATATCGACAGCAGCATTACATCTGTCGATGAAAAACAACTATTTTGCTCTCCCTTTGCCCTTCCTGTTACGTTTACTTTCGATAGTCATGGCTTCTTCCTCTCTTTCCTTCCTCTTCTGACGTTCTTTTGCAGCATTCTATTTCTGGGCCAAAACATACCTTCACGGTTATGGCTAGCTCTATATCCCAAGCTGGTATCACCTTGCCTGCTTTGATCAAACAAGTTCATGGGCCAAAACATACCTTCACGGTTATGGCTGAGCGTAGGATAAGAATTTCTTCTTCTTCTTTTTTTGGTTTAGGGTGTGCTTGGTAAGGGGTGGAGTGTGGATAGTTGGACTCAAATTGTAATTAATGTTTAGTTGTTATTATTGATTTCTTTCTTCTTATTAATGGTTAGTCGACTAATAAAGAAGAATAATGCTATTTGTCCCTCCAAATTGTACCTCCAAACCGTCCCTCCTTACGTGGCAGCTGACGTGTCATGTTGATGTGGCAGCTGACATGACAAGTTTTAAAATTAAAATTAATATTAAATTAAAATTAACATTAAAATTAATGTTAACATTAATATAAAATTAATATTAACATTAACAATAATATTAATATTAATATTAACATTAATATTAATATTAACATTAACATTAATTAATATTAATATTAATATTAAATTAACATTAATATTAATATTAATTAATATTAACATTAATTAATATTAATATTAATATTACATGGAAAAAATTGGGTAATTAACTTTTTGGTTTAAAATTTTCCAGGTCATCGGCCATGTCAGATGACACATAATATTATTTAACATGCCACGTCAGCTGTCACATAAGGAGGGATGTATTGGAAGGACAATTTGGAGGTACGAATAGCATTACTCAATCAAGAAACACAATAACAGACAAGAACAAATATTTCTTGTTCATAATACTAGATGACAGCATCAGCCCTATTGGTTCCTCAATATTCTCTTTGAGATGTCCAGCTATACGCACGAGACTTTGTGCACACTGCATTGTATGCCTGTCCACTGTTTTCCAACTTCCACCAAATAAATGGAAGGAATAATACGTCCTCGTGGTTCGATCCACTGATCTCCCGCCATCCAGCCAGGATCTTTATACTTCTTCTCGGTAACAACAAGAGCCACTCAGGCTATTGTAAAAAAATTAAACACGCCAATTGGAAATACTTGAACTTGGTGGGTATAACCACATTCTATATAGACTAAACATGTATATATAATCTTGGCAGTAGGTGACCAGAATTGTAAGTTAATGTTTGATCACACACAAATTTGCAATTGACAGAAAATTTGATCACACAGCCAACTTCTTCTTCTGCATCTGCTCTTTCTGGTTTCTCATGGAACATGTATGCCAATGTACAATATTGCTAAAAGAAGAAGAAGAAAATGCAGAAACCCTAACCCTAACAAAAAAGAGAGAAGGAATGGCTCTGACCTTTGCTCAATCGTTTGCCTTCTCTTTGGAGCCGGTCCTGGAATAAGTCAGACAAGTCTTAGGCTTGGGCAACCCCCAGACTCAGTATGATACCATCCCTCCGAGCCGGCCATGATTCTGTTGCTGCTGCTGCTTAATCTCTAATCCTCCCCCAAAAAAGAAGAATCGTCATGATGACAATCATATCTATAACATACTTGTGAATTCCAAAGACAGTGTTATCACCTCTTCCATTCTGGCCGTGGAGTGGTGGTGATCGAACCAATGAAGCCATTGCTCAAGAACAAGCATGGAATAGAAAGAAGAAGAGAATTGTAGGTTTCTAACTGAATTTTATTGGAATCAAGATTGTAACCAGTACAAAACCAATGAAAATGAGAATTACAATTGGCACACGCTCTCCCCTCTCTACCCTTACTTGTATACTCTCATTATAGTTAATGAGTGGCAGTCTGTACTAGAGACCGCCCCTGATCCGTGTTCCAACCCTGTCCCCCTCCATAGGGATTTTTCGACTGAAGTAAGAAAAATACTAAATTTAAGACGAATAACAATATGTTCTCGCCTAAATTAGGAGGAATAACAAATTTTCTACCAAAACTAAGTTTAGGTGATAGATGAAAATTAGTTAGTCTTCAACCCCAAAAAGAGTAATAATTATATGGGGATACATTTCCATTGACATACTCTATAGCCATACAGATATGGCATATGGCATGCCCATGTCTGCCTAAAAAATAGAAATTAATTAAAGGCCAATAATTACCTGTTTTTAGCATGTAGATGGACAATTTTGGCATTTAATTACCATTTTTTGCATGTATAAGTAATTAAGACCCAAAAATTAATGAGTAATTCTATGGGGACACATTTCCATTGTTATACTCTACAGTTATACTAATGTTGCAAGTGATATGGCTTGTCCATGTCAGCCTTAAAAAGAGTATTAATTAAAGGCTAATAATTATCGGTTTTGGCATGTAGATGGATAATTTTGACATTTAATTGCTAGTTTTGCCATGTAAATGCGTAGTTTGGCATGCATAAGTAATTAAGATGCAATGATTAATTTATGTCAATTTTTTTTGACTTTTCTGTCTCAAAAATTACCACTTATTTATTGGCTCATAATTAGTGATAAGAGATGGCAAATTCATCTACTACTTTTGGGATCCTTTTCATTGCATTTAATTAGGGATACATTGAATATCAATCACAAGGAAAAGATCTACAATAGAAATAATTTGACTTTCCTGCCTCAAATATTACCACATAAATTGCTATCTTGATATCAATCACAAGGCTAAGCCATTTGCAATTCATATCCCATGTATTACTGTTGAGTTTCTTACTCGTTATGGCTAATTGTCTGGTTGATCATGGTAATTAAAGAAGAAAAAAAAAATTGGGTCTTAATTACTGTCGATACATGCCTAAATTACCCATCTAAATGCCAAAAACTCGTATTAAATGCCAAAACTGTCCATCTACATGCCAAAATATGGTAATTGTTGACCTTAGGCTGACATGGACATGCCATATCACTTGCCACATTAGTGTGGCTATAGAGTATGTCAATGAAAATGTGTTCCCATATAATTACTCACCCAAAAATATATACCTTTTAAACTAAAACTTAGAAGGAAAAAAAAATTAGAATGTATGAAATCTTTTTTCAGTTTAAGAGGACCAATCTTGTTCCCAAATTTAGAATTTAATGTATGTATATATATCTCGAGAATATAATATGTAGCAGTTTTTGCGAGAAAAAAATAGGGAAAAAATTTTAGGGCAAAAGAGGCGTACTCCTCTCGGAAAGTCGTCATTGTTCTACCACAAATCAAAATTGTCTTTAATCCTCTGTTCTCCCACAAATCGTCTTCTACTATTTAATTAGTGCACTATCACATCTTTCATGTTAGTCCCAAGCATATTACATTAGAAACAACCTTTCAGTTTTTTCTTTATAGAATTTTTTCTTTCTTTTTCAAATATTTCTCCTGTATAATTTCATCTGAACTTAATCTGCTCACCTGCTTTTGTCTTAGTTGCTTGGAAGGCTTTTCTGGAAACACTACTAGCGGGTATTCAAGTCCCATTATTTCCACTGGAAAAAATGATCACAAATAGATCCCAGTACATTCAGAGTTCGAGGACCTAAATATTATTTTTGGTACAGTTAGGTAAAGTTGTGTATTATTTATTGTGTGGTAGGGCGATTCGTGGAGCTGGAACGGGGCGAGTTCGAAAAAACTGGGTCATCATCTCCATCTTCAACTGTCTTACATAAAGAAGTGCAAGAGTTGCAGGCCCAGCTTCAGATGGAGAAGAAATCTAGAATGAGGGTTGCTGAACACGAGGAACAAAAAGCTTAATGAGACTTTGTGATGCAAAACCTACAAGTACTTGTTCCCGGGTTCTCAATTTCTGAACCTACTCCTTTATCTCATAAAGACAATGAAGATGGTGATGAGAGCAGCCACAACCCATCTCTTACTTAGATTAGATCTTTTATGGTTGTAGTTTACTAAATACTTTTGTTGACAATTAGTTTATTTTTGTGGACTAAATAACTGTTGTTTTGAGTTATGATAAATATAATATAATATAATAATATTCATATGTTATTCTATTTAATTTACCACTTATTGAGAATAAAATTGTATGGTACATGATACGACTAATTAAATGTGTAGTCCCCATATATAGACTATTTTGTAACACTAATTGTTTGGTCGCCTCATATATGGCACGCACATTTCACTACTATGCAAAATCTTTTACCACAATATACTAGTAGCCAAATATTACCTAAGGTGACTAGAATTAGTGTCTTATACGATCAATAATAGTTGCCGCAAACTAGCTTTGTTGGTCAATAATAGTCTCCACATATTACCTATTACTACCAGTCTCATAAAGACAATGAAGATGGTGATGAGAGCAGCCACAACCCATCTCTTACTTAGATTAGATCTTTTATGGTTGTAGTTTACTAAATACTTTTGTTGACAATTAGTTTATTTTTGTGGACTAAATAACTGTTGTTTTGAGTTATGATAAATATAATATAATATAATATAATAATATTCATATGTGATTCTATTTAATTTACCACTTATTGAGAATAAAATTGTTTGGTACATGATACGACTAATTAAATGTGTAGTCCTCATATATAGACTATTTTGTAACACTAATTGTTTGGTCGCCTCATATATGACACGCACATTTCACTACCATGCAAAATCTTTTACCACAATATACTAGTAGCCAAAGATTACCTAAGGTGACTAGAATTAGTGTCTTATACGATCAATAATAGTTGCCGCAAACTAATTTTGTTGGTCAATAATAGTCTCCACATATTACCTATTACTACCTGTCATAGTCACCACAGAGTGTCTTAGGCGACAATAATAGTTGTCACAGACTATCTTTGGCGGTTAATAGTAGTCTCCACACGCTACCTATTGTGACCAATTATAGTGTCCACACAGAGAGCTTAGACAACCAACAATAGTCACTACATACTACCTTTGGCGGTCAATAGTAGTCTCTACACACTACCTATTACGACCATTCATAGTAGCCATAAAGTGTCTTAGGCGAACAATGATAGTTGCCACATGCTTACTTTGTCGGTCAATAGTAGTTTCTATATACTACCTATTGCGACCAAGCATAGTCGCCACAAAGTGTCTTAGGCAACAATAATATTCGCCAAACATTATCTATTATGACCAAGCATAGTCGCCACAAAGTGTCTGTCACGCCCCAGAACCAGAATACTGGAGAGCAGGGGCGTACATAGCCAGCTACGTATATTGAAGTGCAACCCACCTCGCTATACGATCACGGCTGTCTAGATACATAAGGGTTTAACTACAATCCATCAGTCTCCTATGGTCATGAACAAGCCTATTGTCTCAATCTCAAGCAAGCAATATAGTCACAAGATGTCAGAGCACCAAATATACAATAGTAAGGCGTCCCATACATTACATATTCGGATGATCATGAAGCTAGTCGTATAAAATGTCAAGACTAGAAAGAGTTTTAGTCATACATGAACAACCCTAGGATTTGTCAATTATGTTACAGCCCGTAGGCAGACAGTAAATAAAGGTGTAATACGAGCTAAACACGTGCTCGCCGGCTAAACGCCTCAAAAGAATATATTTTTACAATAAAGTGGGAGGACAAAAGCAACCCACTCGTTGCCAGGGTTACGCCTGGTGGTCACCATCTGGCTGAAAGGTAGGTAGATCCTCTGGTGCTGCTCCGATATCTAGCCATACAAAACCAGCTGGGTCAGACCCAGAAAGAGCAAGTGCCAAAAATGAGGCTTCACTTAGAAACTAAAACCAGCATATCATAATGAATATTAAAGATAATAAATAAAGAACTGATAATAATAGAGATAACAACAGTAAACTGAGTACGAGAAAACCATTCAAGTAGCCAGGTCACAACCCTTAAACCAAACAAGGACCGGGGTTGGGACCCTTCACCTGAATAGAAACCCGTCTCAACTACTTGTTGGTAAAGTAAACAGGATGAGCTCGACATAGGATGAAATAAGACAATAATTAAAGAGAGGACACAGAACTGCTCCGGGAGCCAGGTTACAACCCCTTCAACCAAACAAGGACCAAGGTTATAATCCTTCGCCTGAACAGAACTGGACCCCTGATATTTATTGTTAAGGCCAGTATAAATAATCATGCTATTGAAGTAAGGCAAAACATGACAAGCATGGCATGGAAAGCAATAAGACAATAAACGAAGAGAAGACGCAGAACTGCTCCGGGAGCCAGGTTACAATCCTTAAACCAAATAAGGACCAGGATTGTAACCCTTTATCTGAACAGAACTGGTCCCCTGATCGTTATTGTTACGACAAGCATAATTAATCATGTCATGTCACAATCTTGTACAGGATCAGGACAAGACTAAGCTGGGCTAGATTCCATCCAATCAATCACGGCCAAGCAAAGAGTATGGCTTGATACTTTAACTAAGTAGGATTATCACAGGCCTAGTTACTAGCAAGATGCAATAAGATTATCCCAACAGCCACAAGCCCTGCAGACCATCCAGGTTATCCAGGTCGAATGTCCGTTTATGAAAGGTGCACCACATGACTGTGTGCTGGAATTGTGCCGTACTCGTCGGTAGGCTACAAGTCCACTTAGTGCGCCCAGATAACGGGATTGCCTATAGCTGAAAAATCTCTTCATGACTACTGAATTATTCTAGTTTATTAGCCTTAGTCAATTGCAGTAGGTATCCCTGACCGTGGTACTCAGGGATCCCATCATAGACATGATGCAAGACAATACTGGTTTATTTGTACAAACACATTCGTCCACGGTGTCCAGGTCATTCATACTTGTCATGTCTGGCTAGCTATCGTAACAGCATGTCGTGATATATCATGTCAGTTTACTCGTTAAGAGTGCGCCACGACGGGCCACTATCGTGTTCATGGAACATGTCAGATCTTACATGGCATAAGCAAAATGTGACAATTCAATTTAATAATTATTATAATAATAATATAATAATAATAATAAAAGAGAATAAGACTGTGAAAGGAGCCATGCGGCTAAGAGATATATGCTCATGCGGCTGAGAAAGAACGGCACATGCGGCTCGGAAGAGCGCAAGGGTCTTATGCGGCTCAGGAGAATCGGGCTTATGCGGCAGCGGGAGGAAAGGGCTTATGCGGCTCAGGAATGAAGGGAGGCACATGCGGCTGGAAAGTAGTGGGGGCTCATATGGCCGGGAACACAGGGTCTTATGCGGCTAAGAATTAAGAGTTCATACGGCTCAGGGAAAAGTTGGACTTATGCGGCTGCGGTTCAATAAGTACATGCGGCTAGGTCATGGCAAGGCCTATGCGGCAGAGGATGCTAGTGTTCATGCGGCTCGAAGTCAAGGGCAGCCTATGCGGCTAAGGAATCCGTCGAGCATATGCGGCTGTGGTTATTGGAGTTCATGCGGCTGGATGAAATCAGGGCTCATGCGGCTCGGGATAAATCAAGCATATGCGGCTATGCTCAAGTGGAGTCTTATGCGGCTGGGCCAGGGGCGGGCCTTATGCGGCTGCAAATTGCCAAAGCCTTATGCGGCTGCAGGGAGTTGTTTTCATGCGGCTCGGGGAAGTAATGCGCCATGCGGCTAAGAAAGACTTGCCGCATGAATGTTCATGCGGTCAAGTGCTGCCATGCGGCTCAAGACTGTCATGCGGCACAGAAGCTGTTCTTTTTCTCTGCTTGTCCGAGAAGAAGAGCCATGAAGTCCATGGCTTCCAAGCTCCATAAGTCCTTCATCCAAGGTCGGAATCCAGACTTCTATAGGTCAAAATGGGGCAGAACGAAATTCTCTACAACAAGGAACCATCAAAACTTGTAAATAACAATGTTAAGTAGATCAAAACCCAAGAAATCCAAAAATACAATAAACTTAGATCTACACAAATTGAATCATGAAAATTAGAAATGCTAAGTACTAAAGTGTGTTAGAATCTCGTGAGGAAGAGAATAGAACAATAAAAACGGAGTTCTTCCATGAAGCAAGCTGTACTTGCCTAAGAGCTCTCTCTCTCCCTGGTAGGTGAAGAGTACTGGTGGAGAAGAAGAAGAGTAATGAAAAGAGAGAGAGAGAGAGAGAGAGTGTGTGAGGGAATGGGTTAATAAATGAAGATGGTGGTGGTACGTAAGGGTTCTCCCCTTGGTTCATGATGAACCAATAAGCAACCCAAGCCGAACCAAGCCAACCCATACAAGCCGAACCAAGCCAGGAGACATGCAATACGAGTCAAGATACGTACACGTATTCCAAAATACGTTATACGAACTATAGGCATTATAACTCTATCCACCTTAAAAAAATTGTCCTCAGAATTTAATTAAGATGCTAGAGAAGCAAGGACAAGCTATACTAATCACAGGCAAGCTATACTAATCAAGCAATCAAGTAATTATTCATGAAAGCAAGGAATCGAAGGTATGAGGCATAAGAAAGATATTATATCTCACGAGTCAAATATGTCGGAATATCGTGATCGGATATCATCCTCACGCTCCCACGTTGACTCACCCAAAGAGTGATGACCCCAAGCAACTCAGACTAACTTGATAGTCTTGTTCTTGAGTATCGTCTCTCTCCGGTCCAATATAGACACGGGCCTCTCCTCACACGAAAGGTTGGTACCAACAACCAATTCTGAATGATCCAGGATGTGGCTCGGGTCTGGGATATACCGTTGTAGTTGGGATATATGGAATACGTCATGCACCTCACGTAACGACGGCGGAAGAGAAAGACGATAGGATACATCTCCTACTCGCTCCAGAATGTCGAACGGTCCTATATACCTAGGACTAAGCTTTCTCCGTACGCCAAAACGAATGACGCCACGGTTAGGCAAAATCCTCAGGAATACATGGTCGCCGACAAAAAACTCAAAAGGGCGCCGATGAGAATCGGCCCAATGACGCTGGCGATCTTGGGCAACTCGAAGATGATCTCTGACTCTCCTGACCACTTCAACGGTTTGAGCAATCATTTTCGGACCGAGCATCTCTCTCTCTCCAACATCGTCCCATGCTAGCGGGGATCGGTACTTCCTGCCATACAGTGCCTCGAACGGTGCCATCTAGATACTGGCCTGGAAACTGTTGTTGTACGAGAACTCTACCAGGTGCAAGTGATCTTTCCACGAACCATCGAAGTCGAGTGTACAAGATCTTAACATATCTTTAAGAGTCTGGATCGTGCGTTCTGACTGACCATCTGTCTGCGGGTGGTAAGCTGAGCTGAACTGGAGACGAGTCCCCAAACTCTTTTGCAGGCTAAGCCAAAAGTGTGACGTAAATCTTGAATCTCTGTCCGAGATGATACTGACGGGCACACCGTGAAGTCTGATGATCTGCCTGAGGTACATCTCTGCTAGCTGAGCCGTCGACTGACCAACTCTGAATGGAAGAAAGTGAGCCACCTTCGTGAGCCTGTCTATAATAACCCAAATAGCATTTCTACCGGCAGGAAATCTAGGTAATCCAGTCACAAAATTCATGGTTATATGTTCCCACTTCCATTCTGGAATCGGCAAGGGCTGAAGAAGTCCTGCTGGCCTCTGATGTTCAGCCTTAACCTGTTGGCAAACCAAACACCGAGAGACAAACCGGACTATCTTCCTCTTCATGCCATTCCACCAGAAGTGCTGACAAATATCACGGTACATCTTCGTACTACCGGGATGAATATAATACTGAGAACTGTGAGCCTCTGTCATGATCTCCTGTCTAATATCTCCACCGGGTACATAAAGACGCCTTCCATGCCTAAGGGTACCGTCTTCATGGATACATAACTCCGGTCTTTGTCCTGCCTCACACTCTGCTCTGAGCTGCTGGAGCTTGGAATCTGCTGATTGTGCCATCCGGATCCTCTCGACTATAGTGGACTGAACTTGCATACTGGCCATCAACGCCACACTGGTAGGAAGGACAACTTCTATACCCATCTTCTGAAGATCTGCTAACAGATCTGGCTGTGCTGTTAGAAAATAAACTCTGGCTCTTCTGCTTAATGTATCTGCAATAACGTTGGCCTTTCCTGTGTGATACTGCAAGTTGACATCATAATCTATGAGAAGCTTCAGCCATCTCCTCTGACGCATGTTGAGATCCTTCTGAGTGAACACATACTTCAGGCTCTTGTGGTCGGTAAAAATCTCCACCCTATCTCCATACAAATAGTGCCTCCACAACTTAAGTGCAAATACTACTGCTGCCAGCTCCAAGTCATGGGTTGGATAATTTCTCTTATGATCACGAAGTTGACATGACGTATAAGCTATTACCTTTCCATGCTGCATCAGAACACATCCTAAGCCTCTGCCTGAAGCGTCACAGTATACTGAGAATCCTCCGGCCCCATCTGGAAGCGTGAGAAAGGAAGCCGTCATCAAGCCTAGCTTCAACTTCTCAAAAGAATCCTGGCACTCTGCTGTCCAAGCAAACTGCACATCCTTGCGGGTCAACCGGATCAATGGCGCTGAAATTTGAGCAAATTCTGAAATAAATCGTCGGTAGTAGCCGGCTAAGCCAAGGAAACTGTGAACTTCTGCAACTGTGCTGGGTACTGGCCACGACTCAATGGCCACGATCTTCTGGGGATCCACTTCTACTCCTCCTCTGGTGATGATATGACCTAAGTACGAAATGCGATCGAGATAGAACTCGCATTTACTGAACTTGGCATACAACTGGTGCTCTCGGAGAATCTGGAAGACCACTCTGAGATGCTGCTCATGCTCTGCCTCACTCTTGTTGTAGACCATGATGTCGTCTAGGAACACAATCACGAACTGATCCAAATAAGGCATGAAGATACGATTCATGAGGTCCATGAATACAGCCGGCACATTGGTTGCTCCAAATGGCATCACAAGGAACTCCCAATGTCTATACCGGGATCTGAAAGCTGTCTTCGGGATGTCCTGCTCTCTGACTCTGATCTGATGGTATCTTGAGCGCAAATCAATCTTCAAGAATACTGCTGTCCCTTTGAGGTGATCAAATAATTCATCTATCCTTGGGAGAGGATATCTGTTCTTGATTGTCACTGAGTTCAAGGTACGATAATCTACACATAATCTGGACGTACCATTCTTCTTTTTTACAAGAAGCATCGGGGCTCCCCAAGGCGATCCACTAGCACCAATGAATCCTTTGGTCCTGAGTTCTTCAATAATCTTGTACAATATCTCTAGCTTTGACGGTGCCATCCTGTAGACTCTCTCTGACACTGGGGCTGTTTCGGGAATCAAGTCGATAGTGAACTCGATCTCCCGCTCTGGCGGTATCCCTGGAAGCTCTTCTGGGAAAATATCTAGAAACTCTTCGACTATCCGAGGTAACTGCACCGCTGCTACTGCCATCCGCAATACTGGAGGAGAAGGTTCAACTTCGCCTCGGGAGAAGGAAAACTCTGTCTCACCTGGAATGCTAAAAATAACCCTGCCAATGTGACAGTCTATCCTAGCATACTGGTCCCTCAACCAATCCATCCCTAAGACCACATCATAATCGGCCATCGGGAACTCTATTAATCTAGCGGGGAATTCTCTACCGCTAACTACGATCCGACACGAGAAAAATACTCTATCTACTCCCACAAGTCTATTACCAGTAAGTATATTGAGCCTTACTGATAATGACTCAGGCTCCAGTCCTATCCGTGTCGTGAATCGTGCAGACATAAATGAATGCAAGGCACCAGAATCAAATAATACTCAAGCTGAAAAGGTGTTGACGAGAATAGTACCTGCCACCACCTCACCTTGTGCTATTCCTTCTTCTCCCAAGGTCAAAGCCAGCACTTGACCATGTCCTCTGGGTGCGGGTTCCCTCTGCTGAAAATTCCTCTGCCTGCTCTGAATCAGGGCTTGGGCATATTGCTGCAGTCTCTGCTACTGGAATGTCTGGGCCTACGTCGACAACGGCCTCGGGAAAGGGTACTGCAGCTGCTGCTGCTGCTGGACTGGTGCTGGCCCTCTAACTGAAGGACTAGAGAAGGCTGATAAAGATGAACTCTCCCTGTTCGGGCAGTTCCCAACCCTGTGGTCCGGGGCACCACAAACCAAGCACAAACCCTGTGCTATGCGACACTCCGATACCACATGCCCCGGCTTCCCACAGTGTGAACATCTCACTGCGGAAGACTGCTTCTGCTTCTGCTTCTGAGGGTACGTCGGGGTTGAATGTTGAACCGACGTCACTGAGGCCGCCCGCCTCGGAGCTCCACGTTTTCCATAAATAAATTCTCTTTATTTATTGTGTTTCTGGGAAAATTACAACTGTGGGAATCTGATCTAGAAGACGATCACTTTATCCCTTGGACTATGCGAAGAAAAAAAAGCTCTCAAAATTTTGACAGTAGATAACTATGTATCTGTACAATGAATGAGAAAAAGAACTCTATTTATAGAGTCAAAAATAAAACTGAAAAGCTAACTGTCTTCACAACCTGTGCTTAGTTGAAAATCACGCAGGATTTAACATACGCAAGGTTGTGAGAAGTTACTAGACGTGGCCTGTAACTGTTGGACACATGGCGATCATGCATGAGTCGTGTGCAAGTTACAGGACACGCAGGCGAGAGATCAGTGGCATGGCTGCCACGTACTCCAATTTGATAAAATTCACGCAGACTTTGTTGAAGACGAAATCCACGCAGACTCGGAGTAGAAAGCTTCAAAATCCACGCAAACTTGGGGCAGGAAGCTTCAGGATCCACGCAGACTCGAGGCAAAAAGCTTCAAAATCCACGCAGACTGGAGGAAGAAAACTTCAGAATCCACGCAAACTTGAGATAAAGATCTCACAATACACGCAGACTTGAGATAAGACTGCCAGCTGTCTCGATTTGGCGTGCCTCGACTGACACAAAATCTCTGACAGTGATTGCTTTGTCAGTCGCATTAAATGACAAGAAACTCTTTTGGTACACCAACTTGACGAAGGCTGAGTCTTGTTGAAGAAGATTTTGAAAGTCACGCAATAGTCGGCTGTGATCTCTCGAGTTCCGTGCATACGTGGCATACGAAGAGACATTCTTTGACTGTCGTGCTGTCAGTCATGATGA
This sequence comes from Iris pallida, assembly GCA_029216955.1. Classification (NCBI taxonomy): domain Eukaryota; kingdom Viridiplantae; phylum Streptophyta; class Magnoliopsida; order Asparagales; family Iridaceae; genus Iris; species Iris pallida. The sequence continues at coordinate 959,409 of JANAVB010010999.1, read as the reverse complement.
AATTTTTGACAAATGATGAGCTGTCACCCAGCGTGAATTTTTTTAATATTGTCCTGATCAACTCAGCGTGACTTTTGGACTTTGTTCTGATCAACTCAGCGTGACTTTCATTTTTGAGGCCTACAAAACCTCCTTCAAAGTTTTCAAAAAATGATAAATTATTTCGAAATACTTTGAAATCGAGATGTTAAAAATGAATTTAGTCACGCTGAGATGACTTTAAAGAGATATTTATTCCTGAATGATTGGACTGTTGGGATTCTGTGCAGTTAAGATCCCGTATCAATCTCCTAAATCGAGGCAAATCATGATGGGCCGTTTGGAATTCTTCATAAGCCTATAAATAAGCCATAGATTACTTCTTTCTTTCTTTACTTGCATTTGAAAGAGAGAACCCACAGAAGAGAACTTCATCTTCTCCGACGAACTCCTTCCTCTCCGACTTCTTCTTCTCCTTTTTCAGCAGCAATGGCTCCCAAAAAAGCTGATGCTCAAGCCAAGGGGAAAGCCCCTGCGACTTCGTCGCGTGCCACAACTGACAGACTTCCTCGACAAGAAGTCCCGCAAGCTCCTATGCATCGTAAGTGATGGGAGAACACGAACTGTCGAAGACGATAAAGATGAACTCTACATAGAATTTTTTTAGGATCTTAAGATAATAAACTTCAGAAATATATCCCCCTTCTTAGGGCAAAGGATATTTAATAAAGTATGCCCCCTCTTTAGGGTCGGCCATACTTCACATCTTCGTGTTTACGAAGCTCTGTGTTTCACGCAAAGGAGCATGGCTTTCATGACTCTGCGTAACCTTTCATGTTGGCAGAAATGTCACATGTTGAATTATTCACGCAGACTTCTGATGATTCTGCGTGATTTTTCACATGTTGGCAGAGATGTCAATGTTGAATTATTCACGCAGTCTTCTGAGAGTCATCTTCTGGATAGATTAGTCTTGATCTGTCAGCGTATTTTTGTCATTTTCACTTAAATGTGATTCTGGCAATGATGCGTGACTTTTATCTTAATCTGTCTGGACTTTGCGTGAATTAATCATCCGCATGAATAAATCACTCAGCATGTCATGGTAGTATATCCATATAGAATCTGTGTGACTTTTGAAATTTCTTTCAAATACTGTAATACACGCATAGACATAGATATATCTGACTTTGTCTTCTGTCATTTTCTGTAGTGAACATCCGAAGCGAAGAAGCAGAATATGAAGGGTGTTTGAGTTTCTCATTTAAGCATGATCTATCTCATGTACAATTCCCTCAATTTGATCTTCCTGAAGCAAGACTATCATTATTGGCCAATCAAGATCATACCACTTTACTCTGCTTAATGAATGGACAACCCTTTCAGAGTCTGGATCTGGTATCCCACAAGAAACCAGCATTCTTGTTTGGAGATGCCATAGCACAGAAATCTCAGCCGAAGGGCATAAGAGAGAAGGTGTGCTTCTACTTCGAAGGGGATGTGAAACAACCCATGTACTGGCCAAAGGTTTCCAGGGGTTTGTCAATTATGAGACTTATGCATGCCAGCTACCCGAGAAAGATGTCCTGGTATTTGACAGAATATCAGCAGGCGAAGGCAAGCCGTATTATTTATAGGAAAGCGGGATTTTTCAGTGCCCCAGAAGACCATGTATCAGTGTTTCGGGGTTTGAAGCCTGGATGCATACCACCTGAAGACTCAGCCATATTGATGCCGTTCAGGATGCCCATTTTCATAAACGAATTCATGTCCAACAAGAATGCATTCTATCCGACCGATTCGACGCCGAGGATGAACGGTCTAATGAATCAGGAGAATGTGAGATGGAAGACTTTAGTCCACTGGGCTTTGGAGAATTTTGAAACTGAGCTGAAGAAGATAAATCTCTATGATGCCGTCGTCAATTCGTCCTACGGCTTCAAGCCTAACCCTTTTCTGTTTCTGGCTTTGGTTGAGAGGTACAACCATAGGACGGGAACCTTTGTGACTCCAAAAGGAGAGATGGGCTTCGCCCTTCATGAGATGGAATACATCTCACACCTGCCTTCAGGCTCGCTGCCGTATGAGGAATATGTTCCTACGACAGAAGAGCTGAAATTTCTGTCAGAGAAGAACCCAGAGATGGTACATCTATTTGAAGAGATGATGTGCCATTTTGGCACATGTACTCTATATTACAAGGGTTCCAAGGATGAAGCTGGCAACCACATTCAGAAGTGGATGTCCTACCTTTTCATGAACCGTGAAAAGGATGATAAGAAAATAAACGAGAAGAGATAGTACCAGATCAGCAACTTCAAACCTCTCTCTGAAGGTGAAATCATTTATCTGCTGGAGAAATATGATTGCAAGGATTTTACTATTACTGAAGACTGGTACGAGTTCAAAGCTGGCACCACTTTCAGCTCTTATGTAAGACAGAGTGGAAAGAGTCTGTCTAAGAACGGTCATCTGGTCGGATTTCTATCCCTGTGGTTAAGAAGATTCATCGTTCCTGGCTCCAGCTCCTTGGACAGGATACACAGAGGCGTTATCTTTGCAGCGGTGCGCCTTGTGTATGGTTACAAGCTGGATTTATTATCGGCGATGACCTGTAGACTGAATGCGGGTCTTCGAAATTTTGTCACCAACATGCTGTCTACTCAGAGGATGATGACTGAAGAATTTCCAAGGATAGAGATGCCCTTCACGTATCTTTATGGTTGGCTTCTCCTTCATCATGATGGTCTGATACCTCCAGGGGCAGGAGGAAGTAGCAGTCTTTTTCTGGAGAGGTACTCTGGAGAGACATTCTGGAAAGTTCACACCCTTCCAGAATGCAGAAATGTCTTGAATCAGGCATCACATTGGTCTATCCAATGTGTCCCTCCACCACAGGGCTATGAGAGTATGCCCTTAAATATGATGGACGGAGATATGGGGAACAGGTTAGACGATGTAACCTTTCAATGGTTGCAGAGGATCCGGCCTTCTCATCTAGTATACCGTCACGAAGAAATGGCATATCTGGAGCCATATTTACCAAGCCGATTTGCCAGACAATTCGGATATGACCAACTCCACGTTGGGAACGCCACCACTTGTCTATCTGCTCGTGGAGGGCTTATCGACGGAGCTCGTGCTTGGAGATATTTTGCGGCTAGGGATACAAAAGTTGTATTCTCTATGCCTAATCCTTTGTCTAGCTCGGGGCCAAAGATGCTTTACACATATGCTCGCTTCTATGTGTCGTCGAGCACCTTCAGGCCGAGTTTCAATCTAAAGACCTTTGTTGCGGAGGATGAATCGAAGAGGTCAAAGAAGAGGATTGTTATTCAACATTTCCCTCCGGAACCCGAAGATGAGATAACAGAGGTTGAACCGCTTTATGAATTATTTCAGGAAGGAAATTTTTCTGATGAAGTTCTCCCCCCTATATTTGTATCTCTTTCTAAGAGGAAGAGAAGCGATGAGTCTGAGACTGTATCCAAGAGGAGTACTAAGTCTCCAACATCTAGGAAAAAGAAGAAAGGAGTCTCAGTGACGGCTACGTCATCTTTAGGCGGTATCTCAGTTGATGAGGACGATGCCGTTGATAAAGACGAAGAGACTGATGAAGACGACGCTCCTTTGATAAGGAGGTCGAGAGGCAAATATGTTAAGAAGTCCGTCAGCAAAATTAAGGGCAATAAACTCCTAGAAACGATCATGAGTGGAGGAGTTTTGCCAGAAATCAATGAAGCAGCTTCTACTAAGAAGACCGAATCTGATGATATTCACCTTGCAACAGCTTCAACTGAACAGACTGAAGTAGAGTCTGTTCGAGCTCAAGAAACAACTGCTCCGACCACAAGTGGAGTAGCTATTGAACCCTCGAAGATAAGGATAATCCTATTTGAGCATGGGACAGAAGGCGTCATTCAAGCACTGGATGACCAGATTGATTACTCTGAAGAAGCAACAGCTCCGGAAGAAGCTACCAAACAGTCAGAAGTTCCTGAAATTCAAGCTGAAGAAAACATTTCTTTGGCCAGAGGCGATGAAGACATGCTGGCGTCTGAGCTATCAGCTGCTGATGATCTGTTAAAGAATGTTTGTCAAGATATCATTCTTCGACCCGATATTCCAGAGACAACTGAACCGACAGCCAATACCGAGCTTGCTATCGTCATTGTTCCAGAGACTCATGAAGATGTAAATATCATTGATTCTGAATCAGAAGTTCATCCTGAAGACGAAGAAGAAGAAGAAGCTGAAGAAGGAGAAGACTGGCATACTAGCACTTCGACTCCTTATGATGCGAATAAAGTGAAGGGGAACAGAATGGAGCTTAGCCCTGAACCTGTTCAATCACCGAACAACACTGTAGCACCCAGTAATTCTGGGGCTGGAAGCAGCCATATAAAGCAGGTATCGGATACAATCATGGACCGGCTGCGAGAAGAAGCAAAACTCCCTCCACATACTGAATATGAACCTCAGCCAGGTAGAACTTTATTTTAGATTATGTTTCCGCTGTTTTTTTTTTCTGTAAATGCTGATTATATTTTTCTTTAACTGTAGGAACTGCTGCAGCAATGAGTTCGACTCATGCTCCGCTTATCCAGGCTGATGCTGATGAAGGGAGTTCACACTTGCCAACTTCTCCGGTCGCACATACTTCTGTTCCAAGGATTCAAGCTTCTTCTTCCATGATGACAGCGACTCCTGGATTCGAGACTGGGCTAGCAAGAACCTTGGGAATGTATCCGAAGATCATTTATTCATATCTAGATACATATTCCAGACGCTTCTTGAAGGATGAAGCCATGCCCTTTTCTGATCTTCGAACTATGGTCAAGTTCCCACTGATGGCGTTGCGACATGCTGGTTGTGAATCTCAGTGCATCTTCTTCGAACATCTCCTAGATGAGTTAGAAGTAACTATCCGAAAATACTGGGAGACCAAGAAGGAGGACATTCACTCTTTAACTGTAGCTGAGATTGATCAACTAGAGTATGAAGCACAATCCCAACAGGCAGCTCTCGAAGCATTTCTTGCCTCTTCTACTGAAAAATTAGTAGAAAAGGGTGAAGAAATATTAGCTGCTCGTCGAAGAGTAGAGTTTTTAGAGAAAGATAAAGCGTCCAAGACTGAAGAACTGAAGAAATTGAAAGAGAAATTAGCTCGTCTTTAAGAGCGTATTGCTGTCATGGAAATAGAGCAAGCTAATGTTGCTACTGTTTATATCTCTGAAGCCGAACACTGTGAGACTCTTCAGAAGGAACGAGAACAGATGCAGGCGGAACAGATTGAAGAAGTCAATCGTCGCCAGTCTGCCGTCATTATTTTTGATGAACAGAATGTTACAATTGTGGCAGCAGAAAGAGTTAGAAAGACTCATGAAGAGAAACTGAATGCTGTTCTAGATCATATTAGAGAGCTGATAACTCCAAAAAAGTGAATCTCTTTTATTTTCACTTTTACTTGTATTTCATGTTTTGATTCTGGAATGAATGAAAATCCTTGATCTGATTTTTGGTTTTGCTGTTTTGATAATGATAGATTCATAGAAAATATGTTCAGAGGTAAATAATACATGACATATTTCAGTAGAATAGAATATACAAATAAACTTTGTAATTCTATCAGATGATATTAAACCAGAAATGATCTTAGTTTAATACTGATTGGAAAAAATAGAATTCAGACATAAAAATATCTTTGAACTCAATTTTTTATGATCTTTAGACTCGGAAATCAAAAGACTAGATGAATGAACGGGTTAACGGTCAGATTATAATGAACGGACGAACCGTCGGATGGATGAACGGATGAACCGTCAAGTATTTAATCACTTTTCAAAACAGTCAATTGGAAGACAGAATGTTGCAGTAGAAGTCACCGATACTCGTATCGGAATCCCAAGAAGTGGTACTAGAAGAATCAGATCTCTTATCTTCGTCAGATTCAGGATCTTCATGGATAATATTGATGAAAGGAGTAGGAGCAATATAGCCCAATCCGTATTTCGTCCTCCCATATTTCAGAGGAGAAATACGAACAGGCATTTTTCTTCCTTTTCCACTATTGAGGCCAGTCCTGAAGTCATAGCCCATATTTTTGATGATGTCTTTAGATTGCTGACTATAGCGACGCAGTTGTAATTTTCCAGTATCATCGTTTTTGTCATCATCTTCTAAATCAGAAGGACTTTGGGGTCCTTTGTAAAAGAGTATTGGAATGTCTCCTGGCTTTCTGCTGGGAACTAGAAAGTATGAAGATTGTACAGGTTCTAGAGATATATCTGTATGAACAGTCTGTACAACTCCTATGGTTATTGTGCTCAAGTCATCTAACAAATGTAAATAACTATGAACATAATTACACACATCAGCGGACTGCAAAGATGGAGACTTTTCATTAAATGTAAAAGCAGCAATATTTATATTGGGAGAAGGCTGAGCCTTAGAGATTTTAGCCAAGTCAATGACTAAAGGGGAAGAAGAAGAATGAGAAGAAGCTTTGTTTCGATTAAAATCGATAACAAATGGCTCAGAAGAGGTGAGCTCCCTTGAAGCTTGAGATGGAAGAGTAATCCGCCCTCCAACTGGAATTAGCAGAGTATCCTGTGAAGATACAGGAATTGTAGTACGCCCACTAACAGGAATGATCATTGTATCTTGAGTAGATGACTGAGGCAACGGAGAGATCCGTCCACTCACTGGAATGATGAAAGAACCTTCTCCAGAGGGTTTGGGAGATTGTTGCTGAGTAGCTCGATCTTTAACAGGGATTATTAAAGTCTCACTTTGTGAATCCTCTTTCTCCATAGCTTGTATGACCCTTGTATACTCTTCTTTGTACATTCGGGAATCATTGAAATAAGCTTCAACCCCATGGAAGGAATTTATATCAGCAACTTCTTTTTGTACTCTTCCATTGCTATCAATGTACATAAAATACTGATGAAGAGTAAAAGGCACCACATTATTTTCATGAAGAAAGGGCCTCCCAAGAAGAAGATTATAGGATCCCACGATCTCAATCACATAGAAAGTGACTTTGGATCTGAAATCGCCTATCTGAAGCTTCAGATGAATCTTTCCCAAAGGCTCGCTTCGGCTTTGATTGAATCCCAAGATGGTAGTAACCGTCTTAGAGAGCTTGTGAAGAGGGATTTTTAGTTCATCCAACAGACTCTTTGGCATTATGCTTATAGCAGACCCTGGGTCAATGAGGATACGATCTATCTTCATCGTATCGATATAACCAGTGTAGTAGAGAGGCCGATCATGTCGATTATCCTCCAATAGCATGTCGTCTTGTGTAAAGGTGATATTTGGGATAATCTCCAATATACTGTTGCAATGTAAGCAAGTGGCAGATTCTGCATCTGGCTTCTTCAATTGTGCAAGACAAGAGTCTGCTTGAAGAAGTGCTTTACTTAACGTCTCCCGAGTTTCTTTAGAAAGACGTAGAAGTTCAAAGAGGGACATTCTAGCTGGAGTATTAGCAAGTTGAGCTAGAATGTCGAAGTTGTAAGGCTTCTGAAGCCCAAGAGGAGGAGACTTCTTGATTGGTTTATCAAACCGAGCCTGTTGTTTATCTTTTTCCAGAACTGTGGATTTAGGAGGAATAGGTTCAACTGGTGTAGTTGAAGGAACAGGTGCAGTAGATGATTCTTCTTCAGGAGGAACATTAGGAGCATCTTTATCGGCTGGAGGGATATCAGGAGTATCCTCAGGATTCTTGGAATAATCCTTTAGATAAGGTTTCCCTGTTCGAGTAGCAAGTGCTTTTTCCTTCTCTTTTGGCTCTGTGTCAGAGGTAGATCCAAGAGAAGTCATTGACATGACTTAATTTTTCCAGCCTTCTTGGACTTTCGAGAAGTAGTCTTTTGAGGAAAAGGAGATTCAAAATCTGCCACTAGATCAGGATGAATCCACATGATTTCTCCAGTTTCCAAAGTGATTGGCACTAATCCTTCAGATTGTGGAGGAGGAATATTCACTATCTCAAGAGTTACCTTGGGAATAGGAACGATCCCACTTTCAAGGAGTTGAGGAGGGAAATCTCCGAATTGCATAGAGACGACGTTGGAGGTGACGGTCTTCTCTTTTGGAGTAAGGGAGATAGCTTCAGATTTAATTATTTCTTGGATCTTTCCTTTCAGTACATAACATGTACGAATTGTGTGACCCAACATTCTGTGATATGGGCAGTATTTGGGATGATCTGTCTTACCAGCTTCATCAGGTTTCTTGATTTCAGGTAATTGTATTTTATTACCTTTCAGCAGACATTCAAAGATACCAAGGACATCGTCATCATCGAAAGAGTATTCTTCTTTGGGGCGAGGTGTTCTTGGTTGTTGAGTTATAGAGGTAGGAGAAGTTTGAACAGTTGATGCATCTTTGCTCTGAAGATTAACTTCAAGAGTTTCTTTTCCTTTGTGAGCATTATTTTTATTGTTAGTACCTTGACCTGTTTCTTTGGGAGTCATCTGCACTCCTAAACCTTTGAAGGTTTCAGCACTAATTTCTGCAGCCTTGGCACTAATTATGAAAGAAGGCCAGTCTTGGAATTGGGAGGATCCTGTCCACATGCTGATGATTGGCAACAAGTTTAATTTGCATGTGTCGATGGTGACAGCATCTGGAGTTCCAAGAGGCATCTTCAGAGCTTCTCTTCGAAATCGTTCAATGTAATCCTCTGTAGTTTCATTATTTTTCTGCTTAATTCTAATAAGAGCAGACATAGTCATGTCATTGAGCCCTTCATAGAACCGTTCAAGAAACATCTGTTTGAAACCGGCAAATGAGGTAATGCACCCATCTGGAAGACCTCTATACCATTCATAAGCAGTTCCCTTGAGACATCCAACAAACACCCGAGTAAGGAGGGCGTCGCTTGGTTGCAACTGGTCAGTCATCACTTCAAAGTGATTAATAAACTGACTTGGAGAAGAGGTTCCATCATAGAATGAGATAGTAGGAGGCTTGTATTTAGAAGGATACGATACTTGCTTCCATTCTATCGGATAAGGTTGTTTGATGCCTAACCTTTGTAAACCATCTTTCTGTTTGAATGCCTCGAATTGAGTTTTGAGATTCCTCAATTCTTCATTAACAACTCCAGAAGATTGTGGAGTTGTAACTTGTAGAGAATAGTTAGGAGGAGGAACAGCATTATAAGCAGTACCCCCAGCTCCAGAGAGACTAGGATTTGGTTGAGCTGGTCCAGGAGTATTGGATTGTACTGCTGGAGGAACTTGTACCGGACTTATATCAGTGTCAGTTGGTATGGCATCTGATACAGTCTGTCGATTCTGCAACTGAGCTGTCATGAGTTCATACATCGACTTCATAGTATCAGCCATAGACTTCATTTGTTGTTCCAAAGAAGCAATTCTTTGGTCCTGAGGAGTCACCGAAGAGGAAGGTTTATTGTTCAATTCAGTATTCCCATCCATCATATATGTAGTGACTGTACGAGGGATTATTGATGAATTAGTGGATGTTGTATGCTCTGAATCACTGCTTTGTGCATCAAAATCAATTAAAGGAGAACTGGGAAATTAGATTCTCCTAGAAATTCAAAATCATCTTCAGAGATCAAATTTCTTTGACTAGAAGCTAAGACTCCTGCTCTGGTGTTTCTATATACTCCATCTGGACTATCAGCTCTACCGCCAGCATCCCGAGAGGTCATGTTGACAGAAGCAAACAAAGGCTCATCTTCATCAGGCATAGGTTCACACTGAATCCGATTGAAGACAGATTGTCGTTTAGTTTGACATCTGCATTGTATTGTAACTCTTGGCTGGAAGTCACATTCATGATCAACATGGTCATGAGCCATTGATTGACATCTGCATTGAATTATGACTCTTGGCTGGAAGTCACACTCAGCATGATCTTTTGACACAGAATTACTCCTTCTCTTCTGTTGAAGATATTCTCGTAAATCTGTTTATGAAGATTGAGGAGTATATTTCCTGTTCTTGGTTCTTTATGGCTCTTGATTATATAAAGAATGGTTAATATGAGCCACATAGTTTCTAGCATACTCTGCATCTGGATCTTTTATCCTTGTTTCCAACTGATGTGGTTTCTTAACACCAGAAGTGCTAAGTTTTGTTCTTAGATCAATTGGAGGTGACACATTAGTTTTGGAAACTTGGAGTTTTTCTTCCATTGATCTAGATATTTGCAGAGAAGGAAAAATAGAACTATCCCTTGGATTAGGAGTTGGTAACAAACCCTCTTTTATGGACAAATTCTGTGCCCAATTTGAAGAAGTCATAGAAGAAGACATTACAGAATGTTTCTTCTTAGACTCATTCAAGGTTTGAGACATAGAATGTCCAGAAGGAAGAGTAGTCAAAAGACCATCTCCTTTTCTTTGACTAACAAAATTGTCAGTCAAAGCTGTTCCTGAAGTAAAAACTACAGGAGCAGAAGGAACAACTAAAGAGTTATTCCTTTTCGAAGGGACTTTGTGTGGAAGACCACCCCCAGTTCTAGTAGAACTTGGCAAAGAAGAAGAGATAGCTAAAGAGCTATTCTTCTTAGATGAAATACACGCTGAAACAGACTTGGTTAAAGAACCAGTACTGTTAGCGTGACTTTTAACTTTGGAAGTACAAACTGGAACAGACTTGGCTAAGGAACCAGCGCTGTCAGCGTGACTTTTAGGGGTAAAATTGCACGCTGGAGCAGATTTGGCTAAGGAGCCAGTACTGTCAGCGTAACTTTTGATTTTGGAAATACACACTGGAACAGATTTGGCTAAGGAGTCAGTACTGTCAGCGTGATTTTTGGTTTTAGAGAGACACGTTGGAACAGATTTGGCTAAGGAACCAGTACTGTCAGCGTGACTTTTAGAGTTGAATTTGCACGCTGGAACAGACTTGGCTAAGGAGCCAGTGTTGTCAGTATGACTTTTGAATGCTGTCATCTTCGAGCGCACAAGAGTGTGCGTGCTTGCAGTAGAGTTCTTGCCAGTATTAGGAGTAGACACTGTGGCAGAGACTTCACCATTGACTACCAACTGATTCTTAGGGACATAGACAGAGTGTCCCTTAGACTTGGCAGTGATGATGGAGGCTGAAGTAGACTTGCCACTCTTAGTCCGTTGCATTTCTTCATAGGCGAGTTGATCGAATTGGATCGTCATCACCTTCTTCGTCGAGCCGATTGACGAAGTGTCGCATTAAGTTGTTGCCATCTCAGAAGAGGAGATGGTTTTCCCCAGCAGAGTCGCCAATTTGTTTTTCATTAATAAATTCTCTTTATTTATTGTGTTTCTGGGAAAATTACAACTGTGGGAATCTGATCTAGAAGACGATCACTTTATCCCTTGGACTATGCGAAGAAGAAAAGCTCTCAAAATTTTGACAGTAGATAACTATGTATCTGTACAATGAATGAGAAAAAGAACTCTATTTATAGAGTCAAAAATAAAACTGAAAAGATAACTGTCTTCACAGCCTGTGCTTAGTTGAAAATCACGCAGAATTTAACATACGCAAGGTTGTGAGAAGTTACTGGACGTGGCCGGTAACTGTTGGATACATGGCGATCATGCATGAGTCGTGTGCAAGTTACAGGACACGCAGGCGAGAGATCAGTGGCATGGCTGCCACGTACTCCAATTTGATGAAATCCACGCAGACTTTGTTGAAGACGAAATCCACGCAGACTAGGAGTAGAAACCTTCAAAATCCACACAAACTTGGGGCAGGAAGCTTCAGGATCCACGCAGACTCGAGGCAAAAAGCTTCAAAATCCACGCAGACTGGAGGAAGAAAACTTCAGAATCCACGCAAACTTGAGATGAAGATCTCACAATACACGCAGACTTGAGATAAGACTGCCAGCTGTCTCGATTTGGCGTGCCTCGACTGACACAAAATCTCTGACAGTGATTGCTTTGTCAGTCGCATTAAATGACAAGAAACTCTTTTGGTACGCCAACTTGACGAAGGCTGAGTCTTGTTGAAGAAGATTTCGAAAGTCATGCAATAGTCGGCTGTGATCTCTCGAGTTCCGTGCATACGTGGCATACGAAGAGACATTCTTCGACTGTCGTGCTGTCAGTCATGATAAAATTTCTGACAAATGATGAGCTGTCACCCAGCGTGACTTTGTTTAATATTGTCCTGATCAACTCAGCGTGACTTTTGGACTTTGTTCTGATCAACTCAGCGTGACTTTCATTTTTGAGGCCTACACTCCATTGGTCAAAGCCTTGGCCGCCGGGGCTGGTGCTGAAGACTGATTCATCTGACCGTGGAATCGCTTTCGACATCCGGTCCTGTCCACGATCCTCTGGGAGGTATACCCATGCCTCCGGGCTGCTCTCAGCACCGCATCAAAAGTCTGAAGCTCAAACTGCTCAACTTCCAACAAAATCTCTAGGTGGAGCCCATGCTGGAACCGTTGGGCCCTATCGAACTCGGTCGCCACCAAGGTGGGACCAAAACGACTAAGCCTGGAAAACTCGGCCGCATATCCGTCGACCGTCCTGTCCATCTGCTTCAGATTGGTGAACCTCGTCTGTAGATCGTATCGAGCTACAGCATCAAAATACTTGGCCTGGAATCTCTCTCTGAATACTGCCCAGGCAATGGGTACAACTAATCCAACGGCCTGTGCCGCCCATCAGCTGCGGACAAGATCCAATAACTGCAGACGCACCACGGCCACCTTCTCGGCTTTTGGGGTCCTGGCTACTTCTAGAATCACCTCTGTGTCCTGAAGCCAAGCATCAGCAGCGATCGCATCTTCACTGCCGTCGAAGAAGGGAGGGTTCAAGCGCTTGAAGCTGTTGGCCGTGCTATTATCCTGATGACCTCCTCTGGTCAAGGCATCTGCCACCGCCTGGTGCAAGGCATCTCCTCGACAATCCTGGGAAGCTAATAATGACCTGATGAGACCCACCAAAGTGCCATCATCAGGCTCTGCAGGCTGGACGAACTGAATGGGTGGCTCTCCTCCGGTAGGCACGACTCTGGAGGCTACTCCTGAATGCTGGGCTTGATCTCCGGGTTGCTGCTGGTCCACGGGAGGAGCTCCGCCTTGCCGATCGGTAGGACCAGGAATAATGCCGCTGAAGAAGACGACATAGGGAACAATAAGGAAGGACCAGGACAGATCAACGATACAAGCATGTGATCAGGACAAGAATCCAGGGATTTAGAAGATACGAGCAGAGATCAAGGGCGAGTACTAATTGAGACATCTATTCGGTAAACCCTCACATATCTTGATTTATAAGACCTGCATGGGCCACCACTTAAACCATGTCACACCCCAGAACCAGAATACTGGAGAGCAGGGGCGTACATAGCCAGCTACGTATATTGAAGTGCAAACCACCCCGCTATACGGTCATGGCTGTCTAGATACATGAGGGTTTAACTATAATCCATCAGTCTCCTATGGTCATGAACAAGCCTATTGTCTCAATCTCAAGCAAGCAATATAGTCACAAGATGTCAGAGCACCAAATATACAATAGTAAGGCATCTCATACATTACATATTCGGATGATCATGAAGCTAGTCGTACAAAATGTCAAGACTAGAAAGAGTTTTAGTCATACATGATCAACCCTAGGATTTGTCAATCATGTTACAGCCCGTAGGCAGACAGTAAATAATGGTGCAATACGAGCTAAACACGTGCTAGCCGGCTAAACGCCTCAAAAGAATATTTTTTTACAATAAAGTGGGAGGACAAAAGCAATCCACTCGTTGCCAGGGTTACGCCTGGTGGTCACCATCTGGCTGGAAGGTAGGTAGATCCTCTGGTGCTGCTCCGATATCTGGTCATACAAAACCAGCTGGGTCAGACCCAGAAAGAGCAAGTGCCAAAAATGAGACTTCACTTAGGAACTAAAACCAGCATATCATAATGAATATTAAAGATAATAAATAAAGAACTGATAATAATAGAGATAACAACAGTAAACTGAGTACGAGGAAACCATTCAAGTAGCCAGGTCATAACCCTTAAACCAAACAAGGACCGGGGTTGGGACCCTTCACCTGAATAGAAACCCGTCTCAACTACTTGTTGGTAAAGTAAACAGGATGAGCTCAACATAGGATAAAATAAGACAATAATCGAAGAGAGGACACAGAACTGCTTCGGGAGCCAGGTTACAACCCTTAAACCAAACAAGGACCAAGGTTGTAACCCTTCGCCTGAACAGAACTGGACCTCTGATCTTTATTGTTAAGGCCAGTATAAATAATCATGCTATTGAAGTAAGGCAAAACATGACAAGCATGGCATGGAAGCAATAAGACAATAAACGAAGAGAAGACGCAGAACTGCTCCGGAAGCCAGGTTACAATCCTTAAACCAAACAAGGGCTGGAATTGTAACCCTTCGCCTGAACAGAACTGGTCCCCTGATCGTTATTGTTACGGCAAGCATAATTAATCATGTCATGTCACAATCTTGTACATGATCAGGACAAGACTAAGCTGGGCTAGATTCCATCCAATCAATCACGGCCAAACAAGGAGTACGGCTTGATACTTTAACTAACTAGGATTATCGCAGGCCTAGTTACTAGCAAGATGCAATGGGATTATCCCAACAGCCACAAGTCCTGCAGACCATCCAGGTTATCCAGGTCGAATGTCCGTTTATGAAAGGTGCACCACATGATTGTGTGCTGGAATTGTGCCCTACTCGTAGGTAGGCTACAAGTCCACTTTGTGCGTCCAGATAACGGGATTGCCTGTAGCTGAAAAATCTCTTCATGACTACTGAATTATTCTAGTTTATTAGCATTAGTCAATTGCAGTAGGTATCCCTAACCGTGGTACTCAGGGATCCCATCATAGACATGATGCAAGACAATACTGGTTTATTTGTACAAACACAATTGTCCACGGTGTCCAGGTCATTCATACTTGTCATGTCTGGCTAGCTGTCGTAACAGTATGTGGTGATATATCATGTCAGTTTACTCGTTAAGAGTGCGTCACGGCGGGCCACTATCGTGTTCATGGAACATGTCAGATCTTACATGGCATAAACAAAATATCACAATTTAATTTAATAATTATTATAATAATAATATAATAATAATAAAAGAGAATAAGACTGTGAAAGTAGCCATGCGGCTAAGAAATATATGCTCATGCGGCTGAGAAAGAACGACACATGCGGCTCGGAAGAGCGCAAGGGACTTATGCGGCTCAGAAGAATCGAGCTTATGCGGCAGCAGAAGGAAATGGCTTATGCGGCTCAGGAATGAAAGGGGCACATGCGGCTGGAAAGTAGTGGGGGCTCCTGCGGCTGGGAACACAGGGTCTTATGCGGCTAAGAATTAAGAGTTCATGCGGCTCAGAGAAAAGTTGGACTTATGCGGCTGCGGTTCAATAAGTACATGCGGCTAGGTCATGGCAAGGCCTATGCGGCAGAGGATGCTAGTGTTCATGCGGTTCGAAGTCAAGGGCAGCCTATGCGGCTGAGGAATCCGTCGAGCACATGCGGTTGTGGTTATTGGAGTTCATGCGGCTGGATGAAATCAGGGCTCATGCGGCTCGGGATAAATCAAGCATATGCGGCTATGCTCAAGTGGATTCTTATGCGGCTGGGCCGGGGGCGGGTCTTATGCGGCTGCGAATTGCCAAAGCTTTATGCGGCTGCAGGGAGTTATTTTCATGCGGCTCGGGGAAGTAATGCGCCATGCGGCTAAAAAAGACTTGCCGCATGAACGTTCATGCGGTCAAGTGCTACCATGCGGCTCAAGACTATCATGCGGTTCAATAAGTCCATGGCTTCCAAGCTCCATAAGTCCTTCATCCAAGGTCGGAATCCAGACTTTCATAGGTCAAAATGGGACAGAACGAAATTCTCTACAACATGAAACCATCAAAACTTGAAAATAATAATGTTAAGTAGATCAAAACCCAAGAAATCCAAAAATACAATAAACTTAGATCTACACAAAATTGAATCATGGAAATTAGAAATGCTAAGTAAAGTGTGTTAGAATCTCGTGAGGAAGAGAATGGAACAATAAAAACGAAGTTCTTCCATGAAGCAAGCTGCACTTGCCTAAGAGCTCTCTCTCTCTCTCTCCCTGGTAGGTGAAGAGTAATGGTGGAGAAGAAGAAGAGTAATGAAGAGAGAGAGAGAGGGAATGGGTTAATAAATGAAGATGGTGATGGTAGGTAAGGGTTCTCCCCTTGGTTCATGATGAACCAATAAGCAACCCAAGCCGAACCAAGCCAGGAGACATGCAATACGAGTCAAGATACGTACACGTATTCCAGAATACGTAATACGAACTATAGGCATTACAGTGTCTTAGGCGACAATGATACTCGCCACAGACTACCTATTATAACCAATCATAGTGATCATAGACAACCTTCAGGGACTAATAATAATGTTACATATTATCTACTGCAACCAAATATAGTCGCTATAGACTACCTATGCCAACTATTTTAGTCGTCAAACGTACCTCCAACCCAAAAATCCTATAACCTAAGGCGACAAAGCCTTCTTGGCCAACAATTTGGAGCAACAAAGACATTTCTTGCAACAGTGTAGTAGCCAAAGATCTTTTTCAACTAAAATGTTTAATTAGTCGTCCCAGACTTTGGGTTAGGAGCCTAAGGCGACGATGCATGCGACCAAAAAAATTAGTGGCAAACCTTAGGCAACTAATTTTACATTTAGGCGACAAAAAAATACTAGTCGCCTAAAGCCCTTATTCTAGTATATATATATATATATATATATATATATATATATATATATATATATATATATATATATATATATATAAGGATCGCTGCTATTAGTCATTCCTTGCATTGTCCGAAATAGCATTCATCGATTATCTATCTTTTTGGACTGTACAAATTAGTTCAAAATCTCACGAAAAATTGGGTAGAATATTAGTTCATATATAAGGTCCAAAAAGGCCCAATAACAAATATAATTTTTATTTTGTAAATAAAAAAATTGCTGGCTATGGGGTTCGAACCCATGCGCACTTGAGTGCAGCAGATCTTAAGTCTGCCCCCTTAACCACTCGGGCAAACCAGCTATTTGTTTATATATGTAAGACTAAGCTTTATAACAATAAAAAGAAGTAGCCATTATAACAACAAAAAGAAGTAGCCGAGGCTATTGATATTATGATCAGTATTTAAGATTCAATCCATATTTTAGACACGCAACCGGAACAAAACGGATTGGAGGTTTTCTCTCTCAAGGAATAACAACATCCAACCGTTACATCTCTTGAAAAACTAGCAATCATTAATGTGCTCATTTCAATAGCAAGTTTGAGCAGCAAGAATTTATCTGTCTTTTTTCTTCGTAAATAATATGCACGATTATGCAACATCATTGTTATGTTTAAGGTGATTGTATTTTTTCTGTTTTATTAGAATGTACAAGTGGATTGTTGATTACGGAGTTGCAAAAATATTTTTTTTTTTTTTTTTTTTTGAGATGTCCGACAATATGTACGGACCTTTGCGTACACTGTATTGCATACCTTTTGAACCTACTGCTTCCAACTCCTACATTTTTTTTATAAATAGAAAGAATAATATGTCTCGATAACTTGATTCATTGATATTCTGCCACACAGTCAGAATGTTATGCCTTTTCTCAGTAACCACGAAAAAATATCACAAATTTTATTTACCTAAGTAATTAAAATTCTCCAAGAATGAATAAATATAGATAGAGAGCTAGGTAGACTAGAGATTCTAGAATAGCACTGGCTATTAGTTAATTTAGTTCATTCAAAGTTGCCAAAGTTTAATTCATGAACCATGTGCAACTAACACATGTAACGTGCAACATAGCGAGGTTGACAATGTTTATTACTTGTAAATCAACTGAAATTAGTTAGCATTTGAGTGCGTGCTATAAGGTGGGGATTTGTTTTGTTGCGAACAGTCAATGACCATTCGGAGCATATGATGTCAATGGAGTGGATAGGTAACCCAGTTCTGAGACAAACTTTCAAAATAGAATTTTCATACATAATATAAAATAAAAAGATAAAAAAAAATAAAAAATAAAAATAAAAAAACTATCGTTACCAAGAATTGAACGAAGGATAAAATATATGCAAGCTTAATATGGTAACTACTACACTATAATTATTTTGTGCTAAGTGGCACCCATAAACATATTAGGTATATTTTATATAAAAAAATATAATATATTCATATTTAAACTTATTTTTTGGATCATTTGAATCCGTGGGCCTTAGACAGTCGTCCTGACTGTCCCTTGACCAGGGTTGGCCCTGAGGATAGGGCGTATATATGTATCAATTCTAACGGCCGTTGCGAGTTCAATAATGAATTCATGTTTTGTTGCATCTTCGTTATTAGGCTATTATCAACTATGAATCCTTCTGTCCAAATTATAAGTTAACGAGTCATATGTAGAAACCTCGTCATAATTCATGTCTAGTTATTTATATAGTTTGCACTATCCTATCAACCAATATTAATATGATTTGGCATGTTCTGATTCGATACCAACTGATATCGATAATGACTTTGTAGTTTTTTTTTCTAGCCAATTCAACAAAGAAAATTGAACTCAAAAGACCAATCAACAAAGATATGCATAAGCGTGTAAAAGAAGAAAATTTAATTATTGCATATAAACCAATCGACAAATATGACTACTATTTCAAAATTACTAAGAAACAATATAAAAAATACTTAAAATTATGCTTAAATATTTTTTTTTCTAAATTAATAATTTTATTAGTAATTACTTGCTTTTTGATATATACAAAAAAATTCGATACTCCGATTCGTAACCATCAATATTGCCGCAAGCTCTGTCTTGCTGCAAACTCTACACTCTCCACATATAACTAAGAGTTGATATCCTCCCAAGCCTCTGTCGAGCACAAATCATTCTCATCGATGTGCAACGTCTTGAAGTATCGTTCCATGTTCCACAAGAAGTTCTCAACTTCTTAGGCATCCCGCTCTCTGTTGAAGGATTTCGGCTCAGAAATCTTCATTCTTTGCGGTGCCTTCCATACTTGAAGGTCCACCGTTCGCGACAACCTTTTCCAAGATGGCAAATAATTTGGTCTTGATCAATTCTTCACAACCCTCGACCACGGTCTTTAGCTCCTCGTAGCCTCGGACCTTCCTGCGCAAATCAATCGATAGTCGCACGATGTCCCTTGAGCTCCTCCTCAAGTGCAGATCGGATATCTTGGAATTGCTTTCGAAAGATTGTCATGGACGAAATGACGTCACTCTCCAACCCATCGTAGAACTCCTCTAGCTAGCCTAGTGTTGCTTTGCTCCACGGAGCCCATGAACTTTTCTATGTCCCTCGACCCGTCTCCAAG
Source organism: Iris pallida (assembly GCA_029216955.1). Lineage (NCBI taxonomy): Eukaryota > Viridiplantae > Streptophyta > Magnoliopsida > Asparagales > Iridaceae > Iris > Iris pallida. Next base: position 940,061 of record JANAVB010010999.1, on the reverse strand, counting down.
ACCTCGAGGTGCTCCGCAAGATCGACAAGGCTACGCTCTGTCGTAGGCTCCTTGCTCCTGTCCCTCTAGTTGGTTTTGGCGTGCCTCTTCTTAGGCGGCACGGTCCTCTCTTGGACATTCTCGGATGTCAATATGACACCAACCGAACCTGGCTCTGATACCTTATCACGACTTAGTATTTTTGCCCACACTTCGATCCATACGGCACACAAGATTCATACTCAAATATCCGTGCCAGCCTTCCCAAAATGCTTAAATAGATCACTAAGGCATAAATGAGAACAACGTGGAGCAAAAGGGAGAGATTGGAAGATTAAAACTTCACTATACTACAGAGAGATTACAACTTTTGGGTGGTGAGGAACAAATGAGCCTCCTACTTATTTATAGTACCTCAAAGGATTTACAAAAAAAAAAACTACATGAACCTTCTGGAACCAATATATTTCAGGAAATATTTTAGAAAATATTCTTGGACCTATATATTTCCAAGGAAGCTTCTAGAGCATCTAGAAATACTATGAGTCTTCATGAAGACATTGGATCTTCAAGAGGATTCCACCAACTTCTAGAGAGATCCTGAGTCTTCAAGAGGATTCCACCATCTTCTAGAGAAATTCAGAAGCTTTCAACATATCTGATCCGTAGAGAATTATGCAAATCCGTTTCGGTGGGGTACAAACTTTTGGACGTAACAGTATGATATCAGTGGAGTGGATAGGGCGTATATGCATATCAATTCTAACGACCGTTGCGAGTTCAATAATGAAATCAGGTTTTGTCGCATCTTCATTATTAAGCTAACATCAACGAAGAATCATTCTTAACGAGTCCTATGTAGAACCTCGTCATAATTCATGTCTAGTTATTTTTTATAGTTTGCACTATCAACCTATATGATTTGGCATGTTCCTATTCGGTACCAATTGATATTGATACTGGATATAGTCTATTTTCTAGTTAATTCGAAAAAAAAAGGAACGAAAAATACCAATCAACAAGGATATGCAAAAGCATGTAAAAGAAGAATTTATTTATCGCATATATACCAATTGACAAATTTGACTACTATTTCAAAACTACTAAGAAACAACATAGAAAATACTTAAAATTATGCTTAAATTATATTCTTTTCTAAACTTTTAATTATTATTGATAATTATTTACTTTTTGATTAAAAAAAATTCGATACTCCGATCCGAAACTATCAATATCGCCGATCCCGATACTCATAGAAGTATTTGATACCAATTCTGACTGTGAACCTTGGTTATCTCAACTTTTATTTCTTCCGTAGATCACTACAAGAGGAATAGAAGTCGTGCATCTTCAACAACTCTTGCAAAACTTAATGGCAACACTAATTTTTACTATTTTAGTCTTTAGGCATGTTTGGATATGTGAGAGTGCATTGAAAATGGCTAAAAACTATTACTTTTATTGTAATTGATCGTTGGTGTATACAGTTACAGTGTTTGGATATCTCTTGCAATTCTATTGCAAGTGGTTGTGATATGTTCATTGCAACTGAAAGTGTCATTTCTTTATTTCTCAGTTGTAAGAGAAATAAATTACAATTCAATTGCTAGTTGCTATATTTTCTATTTTTTTATTCTCTCCTGCACTTTTTGACATATAAACGAAATGTTTTGAAATTCCTCACTCGTGACGGACAATAAATTATGTATTGAAACATATTTTTAAAAATAATGTGTTTATACTTTCATCACAGTGTATTAGTCCCGGGGCTTGATCAAAGATGGTAGACTCGATGTCGAGATCAGAGGTTCAACAAACGTTCACCTTCTGATTATTCTCGAGATCCAAGAGGAACTCTATAATATGAATCTGATTACAAAAGCAACAATAATCAGAAAGTAAATCTCACGTTCTTCCTCGTAATCGCAGTTGCTGACGGACAGAACTGAGTTCAAAAAATAAATCTCACGTTCTTCCTTGCAATCGCAGTTGCAGACGGACAGAACTGAGTTACAACTCAGATGAAGGAGAAGAAAGAAGAAAGAAGAAAGAAGAAGAGGAAAGGTTCTTGCTGGGGTGATTAAGATCACCGTTGCTCAAAGCAAGATTCGCCCCACTACGATCTGCTTCCAGGAACCAGCAAGTTCACGAAGAACTTCTGGAACGCTCATAAGTCAAAATTTGAGACTTGAACGAGCTTCCTGGACTTTACAGACTCCCTTAAATCTCTTCTTGGTGCATCTTTCAAAGGAGGCCAAGGGGCTCTATTTATAGAGTGGAGTTGAGACTTCACCTCTTCTCCTATCCGATGTGGGACTAAAATACCAATACTCAAAAATAGAGTTTGATATTTTAGATCATCCCACAATCAGCATAGAAGTGTGCCAGTCCACGCCTACCCCCCGAACACTCTCGTGCATGCACGAGACATCCTGGAGTCCATGTCCGAGTCTGCACAACAAAAATCAACTTGCATCCTTGTTGGATTTAATCTTTTTTTCTTCTAGGAAAATACTCCCACATGGCACAAACTTGTGCCCCACTACACCTCATGTGCACACCTCAACACAAGCAATGCATTATATTGAGATACTCACTATTTGGTGTAGCCGATGTGGGACTATTTTTTCTAGTCCAAAGGTAAAAACACTAACAATCTCCTACATATCTCAATATATGGGTTGAGCGTTCCCCACAGTGACTGTCCATCATGCATTAGGAGAGATGTCGCTACGACTTGAATCTTCCCGCATAGGTTAAATAACAGCGTGATACAAGAATGGACTAAGCCTTGAATTCTGTATCATAACTACAATTCTTTCTACTCACATAATGACATCAACTGTGCTTCTGGCTGCACATTGAAGGCCTTGTGCCAGCCTGATTTTAGTGTATAATTTTTGGGTGTCTACAAGTTTACCCTCAAGAGACGGCCTGATATCTCTGTCCATACACTATATGTGAGTTCTTTATAAAGAGTCATGGCATGAAGCATTGCGCTTCTTTGCGGTGCTACGCCGCTATGACATGGCTTAAAGCCGAAGCTTTATCCCACCTGGGTACCTCATCGTAGTGTCATACTACTGTAGCATGAGGTCACAAGCATCTTTGTAGTGCCAAACTACACAGCATGAAGCCTTGCGCTTTCGTGCGGTGTTACGCCGCTATGATATGGCTTGCGAAGCCGAGGCTTTACCCTACCTGGTACCTCTTCGTGGTGTCATGCCACTATAACATGAGAACATCGTCCTCTTTGTAGTGCTGTCTATCTCTCTTTATTACGATTATCATACAGCATTAGGCTACCTGCCTATTTGCGGTGCTACTCCGCTGTGACTTGGCTTGCAAAGTCGAGGCATTACACCTACCTGGGAACCTCATGGTGAAGTCACCTCACTGTAGCACGGAGTTACACTCCTTGTAGTGCTGCACTACCGTGCTTTATGTAAAGCACTCCAAGCATTCACTCTGCCTGAGAACTCATTAAGGTATTTAAGCCAACCTTCCCACAGGATCCGTTTTCTGCAGAAAATAACAGTAGACAACAGTGGTTGTAGGTCCGTAACCTCTCCATGTCACAGAGGACAAGTACCCACCATTCCTGATATTCTTCCGGTTAATAGTCCTCCCTTGAACCAAAAGCTAGATGCCTAGTAGATTTTTCTTTGAACTAATAGCATAAAACTTTATGGTAGGAATGTAATAACACAATATCAGAATGCCTTCAAGCCCATTTTACAAGCTGTGTCATCGACCAGCTGGCGCTTGAGGCCCTTGGTGAATGGATCCGCCAGGTTCTTCTGACTCCGAACATCAATCATTGTAATAACACCTCTCTTGATGAGATCATTTACTGCCCTGTGCTTCAACCTCACAATTCTCTTCTTCCCGTTGAAGAGATCATTCGATGCCACCGCTGCAGTCGCCTGGTTGTCGCAGTATATCGGAACTGCCGGTATCTGCGCCCCAACCACTGGAAGATCATACATGAGCTCCTGAAGCCACTCTGCTTCATCTGCTGCGGTATCAAGTACAAAGAACTCAGATTCCATAGATGATCGCGAGAGCATAGTCTTCTTCTTCGACTTCCATGATATAGCAGCTCCACCCATAGTGAATATGAATCCACCTGTGGACCTCTCACTCTCTAATTCTGAGCACCAACTGGCATCAATGAAGCCTTCTACTACTGGCGGATCTCCGCTGTAGTGCAGTGCATATGTCTGAGTCTTCTTGAGATATCTCATAACCCGTTTCACAGCTTTCCAGTGCTCAATGCCTGGATTGCTCGTGAAACGACACAGCATTCCCACGGCGAAAGCTATGTCAGGCCTTGTGGCAGTAGTGGCATACATCAAACTCCTGATTATGCTTGCATACTCCAGCTATCTGACGTTTTCCTTCGAGTTTGGCTCCAGCTTCTGATCACCCCGGTACGACGTATCAATTAAAGGAAGATCATGATACCCGTATCGAGTGAGCATCTTCTCAATGTAATGAGATTGTGACAACGCTAATCCAGAGTCTGTCTGGATGATCTTGAGTCCCAAGATAACATCAGCATCCCCCAAGTCCTTCATACTGAACTTCGTCGAAAGGAACTTCTGTCTCCGTGACACAGCTTATATCCATACCTAGGATTAGCATGTCGTCCACGTATAGACAAACGATGACTCCTCTTCCATCAGCAAACTTCGTATAGACGCACTTGTCTGTTTTACTGACCCTGTAGCCATTTGACCTTATGACTTTGTCAAACTTCTCATGCCATATTTTGGGAGCTTGCTTTAAATCGCACAGAGATTTTACCAACTTGCAAACTTTTGTCTTCAAGACCTTTGACGACAAACCCTTCTGGTTATTGCATGTAGATCTCTTCGGTCAGCTCGTCATTCAGGAATGCCGTTTTCACATCCATCTGAAGTATCACCATCTTATGTATCGCTGCGAGAGCAATCAACATTCTGATGGTGGTCATCCGGGCTACTGGAGCATACGTGTCAAAGTAGTCGATCCCCTGCTTCTGAGAATATCACTTGGCCACTAACCTGGCCTTGAACTTGTCAATAGTTCTATCTGCTTTCATCTTCTTCTTGAAGATCCATTTGCATCCGATGGGTTTCGCTCTTTCAGGAAGATCAACCAACACCCAAGTGTTATTTGAGGTGATGGAATCAATTTCATTGTCAATCGCCTCATTCCAGAAAATATCATCTCTGGTCTTCATCGCCTCATCATAGGTAAGCGAATCTGCTTCCACATGATAGGTGATGAAGTCATCTCTGAAGTTCTTCGGCCTCCTCGCTCACTTCGACGACGGCTCAGCGAGTTCTGGTTCAACCGTTGTTTCAACAACAACATCTTCTTGGACTACTTCTTTATTGAAAACTTCAGTTTCTTGCGCACCCTTATTGTTCTTCGGTTTATCCGTAAGAACAATATTCTTGTGGCTTGCAAATTGTCTTCACGAGATTCGATGATATGATTTGACTCAATATCAAGAAATCTCCAAGCATCACTCTTCTCGGCATACCCCAAGAAGATCATCTTCGTAGTCCTAGTCCCCAGCTTCTGAATCTTCAGATCTGGGAGATTCACATAAGCCAGAGACCCCCACACTCGAATGACATTCAAGTTAGGTCTGACTTTGAACCAGTGTTCATGAGAAGTTACATCTAAAGTTGCATACGGCACTCTATTTAGAATAAAAGTGATCGTCAATGCAGCTTCTCTCCATTAGCATTTAGGAAGACCCGTAGTTAGCAGCATTGAGTTCATCATTTCTGTCAACGTTCTGTTCTTCCTCTCCGCTATCCCGTTAGATTAAGGAGAATACGGAGCGGTAGTCTCATTGATGATTCCATGTTCTTTGCAGAACGATACGAATTCATGAGACCTATACTCTACATCTCGATCACTTCTGAGTAGTTGTAGATCGGTTTAACGTTCAGCTTCAGCCCTGAAGTCTCTGAACTACTCGAATGCTGCATCCTTCTACTTGAGAAGTCATGCGAACGTGCACTTCGAGAAACACTTCGAACCGGCCTCTGTGGAGAATTGATAAAAGTCACAGATATCTGAGTGTACTAACTCCAGATGATCAGTACTTTAGTTCAATCGTCTAAGCAGCTTTCTAACAGTCTTGTATCTGCACAGACCTTAAACTCCTCCGCCTCTTTACTCCCACATTCCGAAGATAAGGTCCCGGTAGGACAGCTTGAGTCTGCTTCTGTCATAGAACAACTCTCAGTCCACTCAATGAAGTAACTTCATCGCCATCAGCAGAAGTTCGAACATTCCTTCAGCACCGAACATCTTTTTGAAGCATGTTCCTCGCCAAGAAATTATCATCTGGCTAGTACGAATGTCCATCTTTCAAGCCTGGTACGTGCAACACGTATTCCAGTGTCCTTGTCGGTGGTTAATAACCACTGTCTCGATCTTCAGAACTTCTGCTAGATATATGTTCGCCATCGAGACCTTCGTCATAACATGACTCGTCCTTGGTAAACAGCTAGCTCCTTTGAGAGCACACGTGGTCAGATGCACTAGTGTCAGACCACTAGTTAGCTACCACGCTATATAACTTGTAATGCCCCGCTCCGCATCGGTACATTACGATGAGTCGTTGACTCGAAGAGTTGCGTTGACCCGATGAGGTATCGATATGAATCGATGCAAGTGTTGCGTTGGCCAAAGGTAAGCTTTGAGTCGGTTGGAATCTATGAATCGAATCGATGCAAAGAATAAGTTCCGTCGAGTAAGTGCTGATTTTAGTTGATCTTGTGTGCAGGCTATGCTTTACGCTGGACGATAAGAGGTCGGCATTTTGCCTTATGCAATGAAGTGTTCGCGAAACAAAATCGTGGCCTTACAACGGATTGTGGCATGGGTACGATAGGCCAAATCAACCGAGTAGAGCAAAGAAATGACTAAGTCTGGGAGTTAGCTATGCGATCGAGTTATGGAAGCGAGACGCTTCAATCGGTGAAACGGCAAGGCGTATCGGCTTAAGGTGGGCGGGTTCTTGACTCTCTCTCCCTATTCCTTCACGTCTAATAGAATATGTTATGGTATGCGTAATATGTTATCGAGTTAGCGAGCGTGGCTCGGCGTGTAAGTGCCTAAGTATGTGTCGAACACTAAGATAGAACATTGAACAATCGAACAATTGAAGCGACGTGCATCGAGTGCACGAGTCGCAGTAGGGCAATAATGGTAGAACATTGAAGATGATAATGAGATGTGCACCATGTGCACGGCTCCGAGAACATTGAACTCTAGGCGTAGAACCTTGATTATGGTGCTGAGCGTGCCTTTGTGCACTTAAGCTACGAAAGGACTAAGTAAATACGGAGGTAGGCTATGCGAATAACATTATGAACGGGACGCGTGATTATGAGTACGAGACGACTAAGCCGTTGGGCGTCGTGCATCAATATGGATGTGTTGGGGCATAACGCCGACGGAGCTCCCCATGCGAATGGTGGATTATGATTACGGCACGGGAAACCGTTTATGGCACGGGAAACCGTTTATGTGCGACACTATGTTTATGGAATACGAGATCGGTTGGTATGCTATGGATTGTAAGATATGGAACGTATTGCATGGTCAATGGACTCGGATTGCCCGTGCACGGGTGTGGCTTCCCTCGAACGGTTACGCCGGGGCGCCAGGACCGTTCGGCCTAGGAGGGAATTATGTGTGGTATTTATGGTGCACAATACTCGGACGGATTGCGACCGTCCAGTGCTGTGATAAGCTATGATATCCGTAAGTTTGGGATCCTTCGGATACTGGGCTAGCAACCCGTATCGAAGCGATTGTAGGCTTACACATATGAGATGCCAAGTCCATTACGGTGCGACACACCGTGACCTTCATATAGATAGGGCCGGTGGGCTGAGATGAGAGCTGGGTGTAGGCGCAGGGCCTGCTACCCATTATGTATGTGTTTACGTTTATGATTGGTCGGTTGTACGAAACGATTATGTTTGCTTATGCTAAGTTCTAACCACTGCAGGCTAAGGGAAACGGGACGAGATGAGCACGAACACTATGTTTATGTTTCAGATTATGTCTAACTGTATCTGCTGCAGGAACACGGTGTGGGACACATTTAAGTTATGTGCTATGTTTAAGCGTTGCCATGAAATTGATCCTAAGGCTAAATAGAAAGATCACAAACTAAGATGCATGTTCACTAAATGAATTAAGTGTTTGGTTTGGGTGCAAGCGGGTCTTGATCAGTGCGAAGCGAGGACGAAAGCACTAACCCCCACTAGTTTATGTGCAGGTTCAGGTTATGATCGGCTCGGGACGGAGCTTGGCTTGGACGTGCCGAGGCATGGAGTCCTTGGCGTTCAAGAGGAGCTTCCGTATATGCGTTCGGACTTGCGACATGAAGATGTTCGGCCGAGGACTACTTTGTGGCTATAAAGAGGCATGATGTATGGAACAATGTAATCCTTTGTGAGCTAGAGAGATCATGAGCGTTGTAGCCAATTGGCATTTTATGTTGGGCTATTCAGAGCCTTTGTAACCTTCAGTTCAATATTAATAAAAGGGATTCTTATGTTTCACTTGTTTTCTTCCGCTGCTTATGTTATCGATTTGAGATAGTTCTATGTGAACCTGTTATCTTGCCTTGCACGAGCGCAACTCCAGGCTCGTGCGGCATCACGCCCCAGCGATGACGATGATTCGGGTAAAATCTAGCGAGGACGAGCGATTTCCCGGGTCGGGGCGTGACAAGTTGGTATCAGAGCTGTTCCATCCTTTGGACCGTGCGTGAATCTCTTTGACCCTCAGTTGCTTCGCTATCGAATTCAGTTGACTCTAAGTTGTTTCCGCAACCGCATGGCTCATGGATCTGCTCGACGCTACATTGGATGTTCCATAAAATAAGTCTATATTAAGTTGCATACGTCTGCCACAAGTATGTCGTGACTATTACGTGATCTCTGGGTGTCATCGGAGAGTGTTGGTTGCACGAGGTGCAACGGGTTATGGGATGTTGATTGCACGAAGTACAACGAATATGGTGATGTTGGTTGCATGAAGTGCAATGATATATGTGTTGTCGGTCGCACGCAGTGCGAGGAGCTATGTGTTATCGGTCGCACGAAGTACGAGGAGTTATGTGTTGTCGGCCGCACGAAGTGCGGGAAGTTATGTGTTGTTGGTTGCACGAAGTGCAACGGGTCGACACGTGAGGCGATGCGTATTATGTGGCTACGCGAATGGTTATGCGTTGTTGGTTGCACGGAGTGCAGCAAGTCGTGGATCGTTCATTGCATCAGTGCAATGAGTCGATATGGTATGATGCGTGTTGTATGGCTATGCGGATGGATAGCGATATGTTGCGCGGGATGGAGTAAAGACCTTAAAAATTGAGACTAAGTTGTTGCACGAGCTGCAACGAGCGGGATTCGAAGATCGCGGATGCGATTGTACTAGTTGAGTTGGTCGCTAGGTCGAGATCGAGTAGGCGAACGTGTATGTTGGCCATATGTTGCGTTGAGCTTTGAATAAGCGAATGTTACGGGTGTGATCGAAATGATCGCCATGGTACGGTTAGATCGAATGTACGTCAAACTTAAGCTAACGTTAAAGCTGGGATCGGAAGGATCGCCGTACGGGACGGTTAAGTTGAGATAGAAGTCGGACCTATGCGAAGTGTGATGTCGAGTAATGACTCGATTTCGAGTGGTATATGCAATACCAACTATGCGAGCAAGTATAGCGAAGTATTGTGTCGATAACGATAGGCTCGATCCTGAGTGGTATATGGAGTACCACTTAGCGATAGCTATGTTAAGATGTTTGGTGACTTGCGATAGGTTACGTCGAGACGATTATGTTGTTACGATATGTTCGTCGCAACGAACGAAGTAGTATCGAGACTTGAGTAGGAATAACTTAAGAGAAGTCGATGCGAGTACGCCTTGATGAATTGAGTCAAAGGGTTATGTGCGAAGTCGTACTTATGGAGGATATGTCAGACGAGGATTCGTTAAGCGTAAGTCGAACAATAGGCTGAGCATAACGAAGTAATGTTACGTTGAAAAAATGTCGACCCGGTCGAACTTATGTGGAGTTAGTACGGAGACTTCTTCGGAACACGTCGAGTAGGTACGAAGAAATCGTACGAACGAATTTGAGTTAGCACGAGGAATCGGTAGCACGACTTTGGAAGTGCGAGCTAGGGATACGAGAATGAATATGTGAATTGGAAATTGTGTCGCGATTATGGAAGTTAGCTATAACGGAATGAATCTTGGTGTGTGCAAGACTTGATTCGTATTCGAGTTCGCATAATGGCAATGATTGCAACGGGTTTGAGCTTATGAGAAAGGAGGATGTTCAAGTTATGCATATCGACGATGGTATTGAGGCGTATCAAAGACGATATGCAATAACTCGGGGATACTCTGATCGAATGAACGAAAATTATGTTGAGCATTGTTGTTGGATGAATAAGATGCAAGTTAAGTTGATGTCGATTTGGATGACGACGGTAGGAATGCTTCGGAGAATTTGAGAGTCGATGGATGTTGCTCGGATGAAATCGAAAGTGTCTGGATTGCTTCGCGGATCACCACTATGTTGACATTCTTGTCTTGAGCGAGCGCAACACCAGCCTCGCACATGCGTCACGTCAAATCATTCCGCGTGAGCACTGGTATGGTGATTCATCCAGTGGACATGATCGAACTTGTGAGGCATGGCAAATTTGATATGGACTTGTGGTTTGATGCGAAGGTGGAATTGAGGATTGTGCGATATTGTCAACGGTAGTGCCTAAGTGACTCGAGTAGTAGCGGCGCATCAGTTGCACATGGGATGGATAAATTACGGATTGGTAAGGTATGTCGGATTGGGTAAAGTCGTATAGGAAATATCGGGAATTGATTTGGCTCTGCGATAGGATATAGCATGGTTCGTTGTAACTGTCCCTCGTTGATGATCTTCAATTATCGAGCGTAGTTTCGGGACAGATGACCCTAGAAGACTTGACCGCCAAATCAAGTGAATGATGAAGTCCCATAGGATGACCCTAAAGAAGTCGCGTAAGGAATTTATCGAGGATAAGGAATGATCGAGTATATATCGAGGAACGTGCTTAGCGTAGTGACGCGGTAAGGCGATTGCAAGAATTCTGCAATATGCGAGAGCGATGGATAGTAGAACGACCCTAAGAGTTGTGTCGTAGGTCGGCTTAAGTAACGATTAGGCTATGTGTATTGAGCGCGCGATCTATGTTATGAAACGAACTAGTCGGGAATGATTCGAAGATTGAGTAAAGGATTTGTACTTGGTCGAGAATCGGGGACGAGCGTATCGTAAGAGACCTTGGGTCGGAAAGATTGTTGCCTTTGAGCATCGTAGACTCAAGTTGACCTCTTGTGTCGGAAGAGCGCGAGCATGATGTCTGGATAAGTTGCCTAGCGGGGGTAGCCCAGACTCGATGCGCGGGTAGTTCGAGAACGTGGGTCGTGTTGGGATAGTTGCGTGCGAGACTTAGTACGGATTGTAGACAAAAGGAATTTGTGACATGTTGACATAGTCCATGTCGTTAAGACTAAATGTTATGAATGATGGGACAAAAGACTTGAGTTATGCGAGAGATAGGAAACGGTTGGGCGAATAGGCGTTGCGGGTGCTTATTGCGGTCGGATGCGCAATGACTTGTGCAATGCGAGTGTTAGATGGCCGGCAAGAAACTTACGAGATCGAAGTTATGGTTGAATTAAGTTATGTGTAAGATGTTGGAAGATGATCGCATGTTATGGGATGATGCATACGAAGAGTATTTTGGGAATAGGCGCTAAGATATGACTAAGTCGAGTACGGACCGATGAATGCTTGAGGATTTAAGTTGAGTTTGTTAGTTGTCCCGATATCCTACAACTGAGCTTGGCTGAAATGCATATATTGGTGGGACGCCTAAAATATGTGTATGATCCAAACTAGTTGTATGATTCAACGATGGTAACACGAGATCGTGAAGCGATCTATGCGAGGCACTTGGATTAAGTGTTGGTTTTGGTTCGAGGACGAACCTGATTTTGAGTGGTATATTATGTAATGTCCCGCTCGCATCGGTGCATTACGATGAGTCGTTGACTCGAAGAGTTGCGTTGACCCGATGAGGTATCGATATGAATCGATGCAAGTGTTGCGTTGGCCAAAGGTAAGCTTTGAGTCGGTTGGAATCTATGAATCGAATCGATGCAAAGAATAAGTCCCGTCGAGTAAGTGCTGATTTTAGTTGATCTTGTGTGCAGGCTATGCTTTATGCTGGACGATAAGAGGTCGGCATTTTGCCTTATGCAATGAAGTGTCCGCGAAACAAAATCGTGGCCTTGCAACGGATTGTGGCATGGGCACGATAGGCCAAATCAACCGAGTAGAGCAAAGGAATGGCTAAGTCTGGGAGTTAGCTATGCGATCGAGTTATGGAAGCGAGATGCTTCAATCGGTGAAACGGCAAGGCGTATCGGCTTAAGGTGGGCGGGTTCTTGACTCTCTCTCCCTATTCCTTCACGTCTAATAGAATATGTTATGGTATGCGTAATATGTTATCGAGTTAGCGAGCGTGGCTCGGCGTGTAAGTGCCTAAGTATGTGTCGAACACTAAGATAGAACATTGAACAATCGAACAATTGAAGCGACGTGCATCGAGTGCACGAGTCGCAGTAGGGCAATAATGGTAGAACATTGAAGATGATAATGAGATGTGCACCATGTGCACGGCTCCGAGAACATTAAACTCTAGGCGTAGAACATTGATTATGGTACTGAGCGTGCCTTTGTGCACTTAAGCTACGAAAGGACTAAGTAAATACGGAGGTAGGCTATGCGAATAACATTATGAACGGGACGCGTGATTATGAGTACGAGACGACTAAGCCGTTGGGCGTCGTGCATCAATATGGATGTGTTGGGGCATAACGCCGACGGAGCTCCCCATGCGAATGGTGGATTATGATTACGGCACGGGAAACCGTTTATGGCACGGGAAACCGTTTATGTGCGACACTATGTTTATGGAATACGAGATCGGTTGGTATGCTATGGATTGTATGATATGGAACGTATTGCATGGTCAATGGACTCGGATTGCTCGTGCACGGGTGTGGCTTCCCTCGAACGGTTACGCCGGGGCGCCGGGACCGTTCGGCCTAGGAGGGAATTATGTGTGGTATTTATGGTGCACAATACTCGGACGGATTGCGACCGTCCAGTGCTGTGATAAGCTGTGATATCCGTAAGTTTGGGATCCTTCGGATACTGGGCTAGCAACCCGTATCGAAGCGATTGTAGGCTTACACATATGAGATGCCAAGTCCATTACGGTGTGACACACCGTGACCTTCATATAGATAGGGCCGGTGGGCTGAGATGAGAGCTGGGTGCAGGCGCAGGACCTGCTACCCATTATGCATGTGTTTACGTTTATGATTGGTCGGTTGTACGAAACGATTATGTTTGCTTATGCTAAGTTCTAACCACTACAGGCTAAGGGAAACGGGACGAGATGAGCACGAACACTATGTTTATGTTTCAGATTATGTCTAACTGTATCTGCTGCAGGAACACGGTGTGGGACACATTTAAGTTATGTGCTATGTTTAAGCGTTGCCATAAAATTGATCCTAAGGCTAAATAGAAAGATCACAAACTAAGATGCATGTTCACTAAATGAATTAAGTGTTTGGTTTGGGTGCAAGCGGGTCTTGATCAGTGCGAAGCGAGGACGAAAGCACTAAACCCCCACTAGTTTATGTGCAGGTTCAGGTTATGATCGGCTCGGGGCGGAGCTTGGCTTGGACGTGCCGAGGCATGGAGTCCTTGGCGTTCAAGAGGAGCTTCCGCATATGCGTTCGGACTTGTGACATGAAGATGTTCGGCCGAGGACTACTTGGTGGCTATAAAGAGGCATGATGTATGGAACAATATAATCCTTTGTGAGCTAGAGAGATCATGAGCGTTGTAGCCAATTGGCATTTTATGTTGGGCTATTCAGAGCCTTTGTAACCTTCAGTTCAATATTAATAAAAGAGATTCTTATGTTTCACTTGTTTTCTTCTGCTGCTTATGTTATCGATTTGAGATAGTTCTATGTGAACCTGTTATCTTGCCTTGCACGAACGCAACTCCAGGCTCGTGCGGCATCACGCCCCAGCGATGACGATGATTCGGGTAAAATCTAGCGAGGACGAGCGATTTCTCGGGTCGGGGCGTGACATAACTCAACCTGTGCAACAATAGCAACCAAGTTAAGTAATCAAAATAACCAAGTTTAGCTATACCTGCTATTTTGGTTTGGGCTTGGATTTGCATTCACTCATGTAGTGGCCATTCTTGTCACAGTTGAAGCAAGTCACGTGGGACTTGGACTTCTGTTGCTTGAATGAAGGACCGTTCACTTTTAGATTAGTGGAGTCCTTCTTCTTGCGATGAGAAGCCACCTGCTTCCCCTTGAACTCTCTTGTCTGCACCAAGTGTCACGACCCGCACCCGCTTTTCGGATGCGAGTCCGTGAGCAAGCCCAGCTACGTATCGAACGGACTCCAGCCCGACTCGAATACGTAAACGCTGTCAAGGCTATGGTATACTGCCAAATCATGGCAATCAAATCTATATCTCAATCCACAATATAAAACATGAATGAACACTATGGGTCGTGGTCTGCAGCCCACTAGCATAAATGTCCGATAAGACTCTAAGGAATATAATAAGAGTCTACAACTGAAACAAGGAACATGATATCTCATGATAAGGAATGAAAAGCACGAGCAGATAATAAACACAATAACGGTACCTGAATCTCGTAAGAACCGCAAATCCTCTGCCATCCAGAACTACTAGCTAACTCCATACAATCGCTAAACCTGAGGAGATCATCAGGTCCTCAGAGGACATAGCAAGATACATAATATACATGCCTATCTAACAGTTTTATCATGCACAAGGAAATAAACAAGAAAGAACAAGGACAAGACAAATGACTACGAACACAAAAACGAACACGAATACGAACACGAATACGAACACTAGAATAACTACGTATAAATGAACTGCCGGATGAACGATAATCACGAGATCAATAGAAGAAACCAAACCCTCATCCCGAGTGTAGACTCACGGGTTTGAACTAAACACTAACCCTCGTCCCGAGTGTGGACTCTCTGGTTAGTACTAACCCTCGTCCCGAGTGTGGACTCTCTGGTTAGTTCACGGCAAGGCACCCTTGTCCCGAGTGTGGACTCTCTGGTGCAAATAATCGACATCCTAGTCCCTAGCGTGGACTCACGGATGTAAACACCCTCGTCCCGAGCGTGGACTCTCTGGTGCAAATAATCGACATCCTAGTCCCTAGCGTGGACTCACGGATGTGAACACCCTCGTCCCGAGCGTGGACTCTCTGGTGCAAATAATCGACATCCTAGTCCCTAGCGTGGACTCACGGATGTAAACACCCTCGTCCCGAGCGTGGACTCTCTGGTGCAAGTCAAGTCAAGTCAAGTCTACACCCTCGTCCCGAGCGTGGACTCTCTGGTGCAAATAATCGACATCCTAGTCCCTAGCGTGGACTCACGGATGTAAACAGATCAAGGAAAACACCCTCGTCCCGAGTGTGGACTCTCTGGTGCCCAGAAAACTATGTCAAGGATTTAGCAGTTCACTTATACGTATACGTTCTATGACACGACTCAAGCAAGGTACTGACGAGAACTCCAAATGTAAAACACAAGGCCAAAACATGAACATGGCTATAAACAATAAAAACAACTCCACAGAAAATAACACGAAAAGCACATGTCCATAAACAATCAAATGACTGAAAAATGAAAAAAAAATGCATGTAAGTAAAACTGTAGAGGAATGCAAGGTATACTTGCCTGGAGGTTGCACGCATATCCAACAAAAATACAGTCAACTGTTAATCCATAAAGTCCAAGTCACCACAACTGTCTCCGAAAGCTGAAACAAACATTGCCAACAGTCTTAGAATAGTCAAATTAGCTAGGATTGCCTGTCCTTAAGTCCAATTCTGGACACAGGGGCAAAACGATAATTTTGGGCAAAAACGATGTCCGTCGTTAGACCCGCTTTGCACCAAAAAATATGCCAGAGTCAATGGTCTCTAAAGTCGTCAAACTACATGTCTACGGATCCAGTTTAACCCAATCGTATGTCCAAAGTTGGATTCCGGCGGGCCGTGCACAAAATCGCCCGTTGAGTGGGACCGTGGGGCTCGCAAAACGGTGATTTTATCAACTGTCTCAGAATCGGACCAAACTTGACATACAGGACCAGAAAAACGATACGGTCCTGATGGAGCAAGTTTTGTCTCGATCTGACGAGCGTGCACAAAGTAATTGAGAAATTTGCAAAGTGCACGATACGGTGAATTTCGACTGATACGCATCAAATTTGTCGCGCACACGCGACCAATTTGAATTCCGCCAAAGCGCACACGACCACGAAGCTGTTACACAGCTTTCGATGCTTTCGGTTCGCGACCACGTCGCCCGGTTTGGCGGGACGCACGTCGTATCGAGTTATTTTTGTGATTTTCTAATATTTGAAAACGAGGTTTTTTCTAAACTTTAGAATCCAATAACTTTTAATCTACCCAATGAAATCAGGTTCCGTAAAAAGTGTTTTACTGCCGTATATGTTGACTAAAACTGTGTTTAAATAGTTTTTGAAAACTGTCAGTAGGTTGGCCGTGAGTGGCCTTCCAAATTGGGTCCTTGAACCACAAAACTGTTCGGTTTCGAACAGTTATTTGCCGATTTTCGCATCGATTCCTCGGACAACCTAGGGTACTAGAATTAAATCTATTTGAAGGGACACGAAGGTGGTTATATAGGCTACACATACGAATTTACGGGGTCGAATATCATGGAGTACAGAGGACGAACTCTCACCTTGAAGTTGGGTCGGCCAGGGACGGTTTGCTGTCTTTTCCTGTTCTTCATGCGCGCGTGATGTGTTGTCTCCGTACGGCCGTGGGGTGTTCGCCAGGACTGGGAAGGTGCCGTGGTTGTGGGAATTAGGGTTTAGAGTCTTCGGTTCCCCTGCATTCGCGGATGTCTCTATCTATATATGCGCGAACAGCTGCACAGGGGTCGGCTGATACAACAGAAGGGCTCGGGTCCTTTCTCAGTTGCACTGGCCTGGGCCTGGCTGATTTGGCTTGCCAATTCTTGGGGATTTTGGGGGGAGGCCCGCTCGGGTTTGGGCCCGGGCTGCTGGGCTTCCCTCACTGCTGCTGTTTCTAATTATTTATTTATCTATCACTTAATATATATATATATATATATATATATATATATATATATATATATATATATATATATATATATATATATTTTTATATATATATATATACACTCAAGCAAAATACATATATATTTTTATATATATACACATACACAATATCTATGTTTATACATATACATAAATATATGTACACTCATTTACATATCAATATAATATGTATATATATATATATATATATATATATATATATATATATATATATATATATATATATATATATATATAAATACACATATACAATAAATAAAAAAAAAAATATATAAATACACATATACAATATTTATATATACATACACATGCACTTATATATATCAATACATATATAATATATTTTATATACATATATCTTATACACGCACACAAGTACATATATATTTATAATATATATATACACATACATTTATATATATCAATACATATATAATATATTTATATACATATATACACATCCGTATATATATATATATATTCATATATTTATACATACATACTTATATATATTTACCATGAATACAATAATATACACAACATTTTATATATTTAATAATGCAACATAGAACTCTTAATGTATATACACAACAGTTTATACAAAAATAATATTGTTTGATATATATACGTATAAAAGCCTATTTTTATGTACTGTGAATATATTTCTATATATTTACACATGCATATATAATCTAGATAAATTCCAAAATCCAACGTATTTATTAAGGAAATTATTTACTATGTTATTAATAAAATATTATTTAATACTAAGAACTCATAATATAGACATTTAACCACAATTTGAGAAAACGTCTACTAGGTTACTGAATTAAAATACTACCACCCAATGCATGTCTACACGGTTGTCTTGGGATGCCCTACATGACTACCTGGGCTTGGGCTTGGTTTGGGTCCAGCCTGGCCAATTTGGTTCAACCGGGTCACTCAACGTCAAATAATATAATAATAAATAATTAACTATTTATAATAGTCATGTCACAACTTGGCCTGGTTTTTCTAGTTAGGACATTCCTATGGCTAGGTTTCCCCGGGCATGACTAGTACACTAGTCAAGGCACACTGCTACATCTCTCGTGCCACAAATCCTAGTCGTCTAGTACTTCAAAACTCAACTATGGCTAAAGTCATATACCGTAATAATAACTAAATAATAATTCTAAAATTCTGAAAATCACAATTTAAATCAAATGAATAATAATAAAAAAATAATTCAAGATTTTCGGGAAGGGGAACTACAAATCTACCCACCTTAAAAATAATTTCGTCCTCGAAATTCTAATTCCTAATTATTCCTTAAAAATTCAAAAGGAAGTCTACTATTATCTAAATCTCCTTAAATTTAATTTCTAAAAATATTTTATGGCCTTCTCTAGTCATTTGGTATTTACGAAATCTCGAGTACTTCTACCCACCTTTGGTCACACTACTCCCTTGAAAGATATGTCGCTAAAATCTTATAATCTTCTAACTAGTGGCTAATAATTCTACCAAAAATATCTAGAACATAAGGTACCTATAATCCCTCATATATATAACAACCAATATTCAATAGTCAAGCAATATATACTATAATTTAAGGATTTCTAATGAATTCTAGATAGCACGATCATTCGTCACCTCGAAATAGGAAGCGACGAGAATCAATGGTACGGAAAGCAAGGAAGTATAATCGAGAGCAATTATGGAGTTTTCAAGGACGTAGAGAATTTCTAGGAAAATTTTCAAGGCAGAGTAGGTTGAGATTTCTAAGGTCTAGTCATTGTCGCAGGCTCGTACCAGTACAGTTACGTAACTGGTACGATATGCTCTGACCTGCATGGACCACCAAAAAAATTTGTCACGACCCGTACCCGCTTTTCGGACGCGAGTCCGTGAGCAAGCCCAGCTACGTATCGAACGGACTCCAGTCCGACTCGAATACGTAAACGCTGTCAAGGCTATGGTATACTGCTAAATTATGGCAATCAAATCTATATCTCAATCCACAATATGAAACATGAATGAACACTATGGGTCGTGGTCTGCAGCCCACTAGCATAAATGTCCAATAAGACTCTAAGGAATATAACAAGAGTCTACAACTGAAACAAGGAACATGATATCTCATGATAAGGAATGAAAAGCACGAGCAGATAATAAACACAATAACGGTACCTGAATTCCGCAAGAACCGCAAATCCTCTGCCATCTAGAACTATTAGCTAACTCCATGCAATCGCTAAACCTGAGAAGATCATCAGGTCCTCAGAGGACATAGCAAGATACATAATATACATGCCTATCTAACAGTTTTATCATGCACAAGGAAATAAATAAGAAAGAACAAGGACAAGACAAATGACTACGAACACAAAAACGAACACGAATACGAACACTAGAACAACTACGTATAAATGAACTGCCGGATGAACGATAATCACGAGATCAATGGAAGAAAGCAAACCCTCATCCCGAGTGTGGACTCACGGGTTTGAACTAAACACTAACCCTCGTCCCGAGTGTGGACTCTCTGGTTAGTTCACGGTAAGGCACCCTCGTCCCGAGTGTGGACTCTCTGGTACAAATAATCGACATCCTAGTCCCTAGCGTGGACTCACGGATGTAAACACCCTCGTCCCGAGGGTGGACTCTCTGGTGCAAGTCAAGTCAAGTCAAGTCTACACCCTTGTCCCGAGCGTGGACTCTCTGGTGCAAATAATTGACATCCTAGTCCCTAGCGTGGACTCACGGATGTAAACAGATCAAGGAAAACACCCTTGTCCCGAGTGTGGACTCTCTGGTGCCAAGGAAACTATGTCAAGGATTTAGCAGTTCACTTATATGTACTCGTTCTATGACACGACTCAAGCAAGGTACTGACGAGAACTCCAAATGTGAAACACAAGGCCAAAACATGAACATGGCTATAAACAATAAAAAAACTCCACAAAAAATAACACGAAAAGCACATGTCCATAAACAATCAAATGACTAAAAAATAAAAGAAAATGTATGTAAGTAAAACTGTAGAGGAAGGCAAGGTATACTTGCCTGGAGGTTGCACGCAGATCCAACAAAAATACAGTCAACTGATAATCCATAAAGTCCAAGTCACCACAACTGTCTCCGAAAGCTGAAACAAACATTGCCAACAGTCTCATAATAGTCAAATTAGCTAGGATTGCTTGTCCTTAAGTCCAATTCTAGACACAAGGGCAAAACGATAATTTCGAGCAAAAACGATGTCCGCCGTTGGACCCGCTTTGCACCGAAAAACGTGCCAGAGTCAATGGTCTCTAAAGTCGTCAAACTACATGTCTACGGATACGGTTTTCCGATATGAACCCAACCGTATGTCCAAAGTTGGATTCCGGCGGACCGTGCACAAAATCGCCCGTTGAGTGGGACCGTGGGGCCCGCAAAACGGTAATTTTATCAACTGTCTCAGAATCGGACCAAACTTGGCATACAGGACCAGAAAAACGATACGGTCCTGATGGCACAAGTTTCGTCTCGATCTGTCGAGCGTGCACAAAGTAATTAAGAAATTTGTAAAGTGCACGATACGGTGAATTTCGACTGATACGCATCAAATTCGTCGCGCACACGCGACCAATTTGAATTCTGCCAAAGCCCACACGACCACGAAGCCGTTATGCAGCTTTCGATGCTTTCAGTTCGCGACCATGTCGCCCGGTTTGGCGGGACGCACGTCGTATCGAGTGATTTTTGTGATTTTCTAATATTTGAAAACGGGGTTTTTTTCTAAACTTTAGAATCCAATAACTTTTAATCTACCCAATGAAATCAGGTTCCACAAAAAGTGTTTTACTCTCGTATATGTTGACTAAAGTGTGTTTAAATAGTTTTTGAAAACTGTCTGTAGGTTGGCCGTGAGTGGCCTTCCAAGTTGGGTCCTTGAACCACAAAACTGTTCGGTTTCGAACAGTTATTTGCCGATTTTCGCATCGATTCCTCGGACAACCTAGGGTACTAGAATTAAATCTATTTGAAGGGACACGAAGGTGGTTATATAGGCTACACATACGAATTTACCGGGTCGAATATCATGGAGTACAGAGGACGAACTCTCACCTTGAAGTTGGGTCGGCCAGGGACAGTTTGCTGTCTTTCCCTGTTCTTCACGCGCGCGTGCTGTGTTGTCTCCGCGCGGCCGTGGGGTGTTCGCCAAGACTGGGAAGGCGCCGTGGTTGTGGGAATTAGGGTTTGGAGTCTTCGGTTCCCCTGCATTCGCGGCTGTCTCTATCTATATATGCGCGAACAGCTGCACAGGGGTCGGCTGATACAACAGAAGGGCTCGGGTCCTTTCTCAGTTGCATTGGCCTGGGCCTGGCTGATTTGGCTTGCCAATTCTTGGGGAGTTTGGGGGGAGGCCCGCTCGGGTTTGGGCCCGGGCTGCTGGGCTTCCCTCACTGCTGCTGTTTCTAATTATTTATTTATCTATCACTTAATATCTATATATATATATATATATATATATATATATATATATATATATATATATATATATATATATATATATATATATATATATACACACATTCATGTATATATATACGTACACATACACTCAAGCAAAATACATATATATTTTTATATATATACACATACACAATATCTATGTTTATACATATACGTAAATATATGTACACTCATTTACATATCAATATAATATGTATATATATATAAATATATATATATATATATATATATATATATATATATATATATATATATATATATATATATATACACACATATACAATATTTATATATACATACACATGCACTTATATATATATCAATACATATATAATATATTTTATATACATATATCTTATACACGCACACAAGTACATATATATTTATAATATGTATACACATACATTTATATATATATCAATACATATATAATATATTTATATACATATATACACATCCGTATATATATATTCATATATTTATACATACATACTTATATATATTTACCATGAATACAATAATATACACAACATTTTATATATTTAATAATGCAACATAGAACTCTTAATGTATATACACAACAGTTTATACAAAAATAATATTGTTTGATATATATACGTATAAAAGCCTATTTTCATGTACTGTGAATATATTTCTATATATTTACACATGCATATATAATCTAGATAAATTTCAAAATCCAACATATTTATTAAGGAAATTATTTACTATGTTATTAATAAAATATTATTTAATACTAAGAACTCATAATATAGATATTTAACCACAATTTGAGAAAACGTCTAGATCTCTTGTAGAAGATCTTCCAAGCTAATGTCCAGCTTCTTCCGATGCATTCTAGCATAGAAGTTGCTCCAACCAGCAGGAAGTTTCGAGACTATTCCTCCAACGACAAACTTGTCGACGAGGGGCATCTTCTCGTCATCTAACTTCTGGCGCAACTTCAGGAATTCCTTTACTTGAGGTAGCATCGCCATTTCGTCTTCGAAGAGCCACTTGTGGTACTTCTCTACGATGAAGATTTTGGACCTGTTCTCATTATCTTCATATAGCTTACCCAAAGAATCCCAGATCTCTTTGGCCTTCTCCTTCTTGGAATATGACTCTGCCAGAGAGTCTTCCATAGAATTGAGAATCAGCAGTTTACATATGCTGTTTTCTCTCTTCCATTTGCTCTGTTTGACGAGTGCTGCAGCAATAGTTTCGGCAGTTCCTCCTTCTGAAATTGTCGGTTCATCTTCAATCAATACATGGTCTACGTCCACGAGTTGAAGATTAAGGGTGACCTTCCTCTTCCAGATTTGAAAATGTTCTCCGTCGAATTTCTCCAACTTGTTTAAAGCTGGTATCGATGAGAGAAGCACGAGAGTTTTTCATCTACAAGGATCTTGCTTTGAGATTGTTAGTCCCGGGGCTTGATCAAAGATGGTAGACTCGATGTCGAGATCAGAGGTTCAACAAACGTTCACCTTCTGATTATTCTCGATATCCAAGAGAACTCTATAATATGAATCTGATTACAAAAGCAACAATAATCAGAAAGTAAATCTCACGTTCTTCCTCGCAATCGCAGTTGCTGACGGACAGAACTGAGTTCAGAAAATAAATCTCACGTTCTTTCTTGCAATCGCAGTTGCAGACGGACAGAACTGAGTTACAACTCAGATGAAGGAGAAGAAAGAAGAAAGTAAAAAGAAGAAGAGGAAAGGTTCTTGCTGGGGTGATTAAGATCACCGTTGCTCAAAGCAAGATTTGCCCCACCACGATCTGCTTCCAGGAACCAGCATGTTCACGAAGAACTTCTGGAACGCTCGTAAGTCAAAATTTGAGACTTGAACGGGCTTCCTGGACTTACAGACTCCCTTAAATCTCTTCTTGGTGCATCTTTCAAAGGAGGCCAAGGGGCTCTATTTATAGAGTGGAGTTGAGACTTCACCTCTTCTCCTATCCGATGTGGGACTAAAATACCAATACTCAAAATAGAGTTTGATATTTTAGATCATCCCACAATCAGCATAGAAGTGTGCCAGTCCACGCCTACCCCCCGAACACTCCCGTGCATGCACGAGACATCCTGGAGTCCGTGTCCGAGTCCGAGTCCGCACAACAAAAATCAACTTGCATCCTTGTTGGATTTAATCTTTTTTCCTTCTAGGAAAATACTCCCACATGGCACAAACTTGTGCCCCACTACACCTCATGTGCACACCTCAACACAAGCAATGCATTATATTGAGATACTTACCATTTGGTGTAGCCGATGTGGGACTATCTTTTCTAGTCTAAAGGCAAAAATACCAACACAGTGCACTGAATTATAATATATAAAAATAACACACTTATATTTTCGAGGAGCAATAAAACAGCCACTAATAGAAATAAATTGTGCAACACTATAAGGGCCAAAATGGGGGTTAGGTAGAACAAGCCACAAGGTGACATCCAACCATGCCTAGCCGTTATGTCGTATCAAGCATGTCCTTCACACATGGAGAACAGGTAGGGTCATTGGCATGTGGTGCATTCATGTGACATGACTAAAGTTCACTCATCTCTACCATAGCCAGTACAATAATTTTCTCCATTCATTGTCGTTTATAAACCTAGATTCCTAGCTAGCTACATCAATATGTCGATACTAAGAGCATCCGATGGAAACATTTTAAAACACATATTTCAAATTATAAAAAATTGTATAAAAAATTATTTTTAAAATATCTCTTTAATATCACATAATAGTATACTTCATACAAATATTTCAAATTAACTCATAAATATCAATACGAGACGAATATTGTCTTAAGGACATTGAACCAAGTTCATCAAGTCTCGGTCTCGGTTATATCATTATTTTATATTATAATTTCATATTCTAAAATACAGAGTTGCAATTTTTTTCTTACAATCTTAAGACAATATTTGTTTCCGTTTTCTGATTTTTTTTTTTCTTGAGACTTTTAATTTGGTTTTGATTCTGATATGTTCTAATAAAAACTCAATAAATATTTACAAGGGAAGGTTCAAGGCCAAAAGCAATATATCTTGATAACTTTTCAAATGATCTCTCTCTTTCTCTCTCTCTCTATGTCTGCAAGGTTTCTGTATTATGTTTGTATTGTACACGGTTAGATATTCATTCTTGTGGGAATTGTTGAAAAAGAGAATGTATATTTGAATTATTAACTAATAATAATTATTATTTTCTAATAAGTGTGCCCAATCAATGAATCTATGGTAATGAATCTATTCAACAAATCTATTGGAAATGTGTGTCATTTCCATTACCTCTTTGTTATTTATAAAAGCGTAAGTATTTGAAGCATTGAAGATAACTCATTCACCCATCTAACATTAAGTCTAAAAGAGAGATGGACTACCAACATTACTTCGTCCAGTTCCTACGGTGAAGTGCTGCTACCGAAGGAAAAAAAAAACCGTTGTATCCTGGGAGACTAATCGTCATTAAACTGTAAGCACCAGTTCAAGACGAATATTGTCTTAAGGATATTGAACCAAGTTCAAGCATTGATCTCGATTAGATCGTTATTTTATATTTTAATTTAAAGTCTAAAATACAGAGTTTGAATTTTTTGCTTACATATCTTATAATACCACTGCAATCACAATGAAAATAGGGGACAATTTCTTGAAATCCTAACGGAACATAATAACATTGTACTATTTGGGAACCACAGTAGTGTCTGAAATATTCACAAGTGTAAGAAATAAAAATTATTAGGCTGTCTCCATTAGGAATTTCAAAAGTTTAATTTCTACCATACTTGGCATTGTACTATTTCTATCCTAGTTAGTAGAAGTTCTACATAAAAAATGTATAAAAAAATGGTTCTCAATTTCTATACTATTTGAGGCTATCTAATATTAAGATGAAAATTTTTATGATTTATTTTGAAAGTGAAGTCCAATATTTAAGTGAAAATTTTGTATGAGGATTTATATATGTAAAAAAATTTACAGAAAATTTTCATCCTACATCAACGCCATGTAGAATAAGAATTAGGATATAAATTAGTGGTGAGTAGTTTTTTTTTTTCTAAAGAAGATTTTTACCGTTTATATAAGCAGGAGATAGTTTTCCCATTGGGAGATGGCCTTAGGGGGCGTTTGGTATGCGGAATACTATATATCCGAAAATTTTATATTTCCGGAAATCAAATTTCAATGAATTAAATTTCCTGAAAAATTACATTCTCATGTTAGGTAACAATATAAATATTCTCGAAAAAAATAAATAATAATAATAACGAAAAAAAATGAACAAATATAAAAAACCGGTAAAAACAACAAAAATCGGTAAAAACGAAAAAAATGGTAAAAACGACAAAAAATCGGTAAAAACGAAAAAATAACAAAAAACGACAAAAACGATGAAAAACGACAAAAATGACCAAAAAACGACAAAAAAGTATAAACGACAAAAAAAACGGTTAAAACGACAAAAATAACCAAAATACGACAAAAACGACATAAAATCGGTAAAAACGACAAAAAAACTAAAATGCGACAAAAACGACAAAAAACAACAAAAGGTTAAAACGATAAAAAATAAAAAATCGGTTTAAAACGACAAAAAATCGGTTAAGAACAAAAAAAAATCGGTTAAAACGACAAAAAATAACCAAAAAGCGACAAAACGAAAAATAATCGATAAAAACGACAAAAAGACAAAAAATCGGTTAAAACGACAAAAAATCGGTTAAAACGACAAAAAATAATCAAAAACGACAAAAACGATAAAAAATCGGTAAAAGCGACAAAAAAAGACAAAATGACAAAAAAAACGACATAAAATCAGTAAAAATGACCAAAAAGCGACAAAAACGACAAAAAACGACTAAAAAACGGTAAAACCAATAAAAAAGCTACAAAAACGACAAAATCGCTTAAAACGACAAAAATTGACAAAAAAGCGACAAAAATGACAAATTGGGTAAAAACGACAAAAAATAATCAAAAAGTGACAAAAAAGACCAAAAATGGATAAAAACGACAAAAAAAAACGCTTAAAACGACAAAAAATTGGTAAAAACGACAAAAATGACAAAAAAAACGATAAAAATGACGAAAAAATGTTCAAAACTAATTAAAATTGATCAAAAATGAAGAAAAAAATGTAGACAATTTTTTTTTGCCCAGGCAAAAAAAAAAGTACCCACCTATTCTCAAGGGATAGAATTTTCATATTTTATGGATAAACTATTTATCCGGGTATTTATAATTTTCGGAAATAAATTTTTTATAAGCCAAACAAACGTGGTAATAGATTCCCATCTTAATTTTTTCCGGGAATAAAAAAAATACCGCGTACCAAACGCCCCCTTAGAGTTTGCAACAGAAGAGCTAGGATTAGAGTTGCAGAATAGTTAAAAGAAAGTTCTATACCTCTTCCCAAACTCGATTGATAAGTAGAAAGTATTTAAACAATCAGCTTTTGCAATAATTTTAATTTAGCAGAGTATATATATATATATATATATATATATATATATATATATATATATATATATATATATATATATATATATATATATATATAAACTATCAGAAAATATATACTATAATGTGATTGCTAGTTCAAGCAATGAGAAAAGCATATTAATTTTTTAGGGAGAATTAATGTGAGTTGCAGTGCGATGCAGGTGCAGTGCAGGTACGATACAAGTACGGATCTTCGAGTAGGGATGCGGCCTTCGGACCTGGATGCATGAGATCTTCCGGCCGAGTTTGTAGACTTTCAGACGAGGAGTCTATAACACAATTACATCTAAAAAAAATCAGGACAAATACACTTTTCAGGCACAATATAATTGGAAAATGCTTCATGTACCTCCAAAATTATGCAACAAGAAGAAGAAGCACATATGTATATATCTTTCTTTCTATCTTTCTCGGATGGCAAAGAAGCCCTAATCTCTCAGAAAGAAAGGAATATGGGACACACGTACAATTCATGCACGAACAACAACTAGATCTTTAATTAGTCGGTCCAGCAGATGAGCATGGTGACACATCTGCGCACGATGTAGAACTTGGCCCGCTGCTCCCTCGCCAGGCTCGTGCACCGGTCCGTGAAAGAGCGTTGAGAGCTGCAGATCCTCGCTTTAGGCATGCTAGAGGACCTCTTCAGCAGTGAGGAGTCTGATGCCAACGATGCTCTCCTGCTGCTGCTGCTGCTGCTGCTGCTGCTGCTGCTGTTGCTGTTCCTGCTCCCTTGCTTCGAAAGCTTCCGCCTCTCATCCATATAAACCTCCATTTAATTTGATTAAATTATAAGCTATAGGGATGAAAGAAAGATGTGAGCTAGAGTACTTGGATTGAATGAATGATGAGAGGAGCCAGAGTTGGTTGGGGTCATGTATATATATAGAGAGAGTTGTGGTTAAGTAAACAAACAAAAGTAATTAAACTTATAAGGATAGTGACGATGCATGGGATGGGTGGTGAGCAGTTGATTTCATGTGTTGTGGGGCATTGATGGATGTTGAACATGTGGCCAAATTGAGATTCAAGGAAGACGGCCAGTACTACTAAACCCTTCCTAGCTAATTATACAACAATTAATCATGAAATCTTTAGGGACTAATTAGAGGAATAGGGGGGATAAGGATACAGAAACTCCTTTCTGCCCGCGCCGGAGTGTACCGCAGCTGTGTCCACGCCGACGTATCCATCTCCTATTCGTCTCTCCTGCACCCTCCGGACCCTACTTCCGAAATTTCGGATCGTCCTCCGATGCAAAGGACAACACGTGACGGACGGATTGGACCATGGTCGCACACCACGGTCCATATAGCGCTGCCCATACGGATATGCACATTGAAAAGATGGCAAAGCAGTGCCAAGAGGCAGGCACGTCAGGTTGAGATGGCCGGATGAGTAGCTACCCAACGAAGGTTTCAATACTTGGGGTCCCCATGACAACAACTACTAACAATCAGATGTGTTCATGGTGATGTTGTCAACTTGGCTCTTGTCGTTATTCATACTTGCTCAACTGCCAAATTTATTTCAGGGTCCATATACAGTACATATATTATATATTACAAAAATGTTATTTGACTTTCAAAATATTCGAACGATGATATTTCTTATTATGTAGCATATAATAATATAGTTTTTGATATGACAAAATTTAACATTAAATTTAATATTAAAGTTAATATTAATATTAAATTAATATTAAGATTAATTTTAATATTAAAATTAAAATTAACATTAACATTAACATTAATATTAATATTAATATTAAAAAAATAGGATAATTAATTTTTTGGGTTAAAATTTGTCATGTCAGCTGTTATATCAGCTGTCATGTGAGATGCCACATAATGAAATATGACATCATCCAAATATTTTGGAAGTCAAATAACATAATTGTATATATTATTAATTAGGTCCTGAAAGTGTCTCGAGTAGCACCATACCAATAATACGTTCAGCAACTACTGATTATATATATAGGTTGACATGGATACACACAACTTCCGCCTCAAACCCCCCAACACCACATCGGACCCACCTAGGCACCCTCCTCCAATAAACGTGCAACACATGGCCCACAGGTCAGGACTGCAGTCCAAACCCGCACATTGCTCAAACCAATAAAACGTTCAGCAACTTTATATTATATAATAGAGAAATTTTGACTTACCCCCCACTTGAATTACCCATATTAAGGGTGCACCTCACAGTTTTACATTAATGAAGAAATGCCCCCACTTTGGACAGAAACCGTCTAGGGCTAACGGTCAAAGGCTTTGACCCAAAAAATTTGACAAAAATACCCTTTCCTGTGTGTGTGCTATCCCCCTCCTCCACCCTACCGCCACTTACCCCCCTCCCCCCTCCTCCCCACCGCCACCGCCCCCCCCCCCCCCCAACCCCCGGCCGCTGCGCCCCCACCCCCGGCCGATATCGCATTCCTCGTCGCGCCGGTCCTCGCCAACACCTCCGCGCTGGCCGTGCTCGCGCACGAGAGGCGTCTCGCCGCTCCGGTCCACCCCCTCTCCCTCTGCCTCTACTGGGCCGCCAGCTTCCTCCTCTCCTCCATCCTCCTCCTCGCCTCCTCCGTCGTCAGACTAGCCCTGTCCGATCCCGACGCCGACGACGTCGCCTCTGTCGTCGCGTTCCCGTTCGCCACCGCCCTCTTCTTCCTCGCGCTCTCCGGCTCCACCGGCGTTTCCTCTGCCACCGATCCGTCCCGGCCGGCCGCCGGTGCCGACAACACCACCCCGTACGCCACCGCGTCGATGCTTTCGAGGACCACGTGGAGCTAGATGAACCCCTTCATCAGCAAGGACTACCGCCGGGGGGAGGGGGCAGCGGCCGGGGGAAGGGGGGTGGCGCCCGACGGGGAAGGGGGGCGCAGTGGCAGCGGGAAGGAGGAGGGGGGAGAGGGGAGGGGGAGAGGAAGAAGACAATGTGGGAAGGGTATTTTCGTCAAAAACTTTGGGTCAAAACCTTTGACCGTTGGTCCTAGACGATTTTCGTCCAAAGTGGAGGTATTTCTTCATTAATGCAAAACTGTGGGATGCACCCATATCGGTAATTCAACTGGGAGGTAAGTCAAAAATTTTCTATATAATATAGGTTGACATGGATACACACAACTTTGGTCTCAACCAATTGGGAGTAGCTCGATCGATTGACTTCCCCATTAATTCGATCCATCCGGCAAAGAAATATACATCGATCGACTACTATACCATTAAATGTTGGGAGGAATATACGTGTTACAGTAAGAACCAACACATTGGACCCATGCACACACGGGAAGCATGCATGCAGCAAAGAAAATCTTTTCCAAGTGGAGTAAGAATCACCACGCACTTGTCATCACACTTGCCACCGCCGCGCGCGGCAGTCGGCCTCTCGCCCGCTCGAGCTGGAGGATGTATGTCACTTTCGTGCACCTAAAATCTTCTGTTGTTGCATAGTAAGTATCAACTAGCTAGGTACGTCCAAATGCAGATTTTCCGGTTAAAAATCGCTTAAAATGTTGGTGATCGTTTTGTACCATCTAATCAAATAGCCTCCCTCGACCTAAATCTGATCGATTGATTCTACAAGTCTACATTTTTCAAAGGACACTGCTATCGTGACCGCAGGCAGACCAGTCCGCCGCCAAGTGGCACCCTCCTATTGGCAGGTCAACTGACATGAAATCCATACAAATAGAAAGGGGCCAATGGGGTTCGGACACGCAGATGGGCTGGCCAGCCCGTCTATGGTCAAGTTAGCATTTTTCTTTTTCAAAACCCACCAACTAATAACAGAATCATGCATGTTTCATCTAAGCTGATAATTTCAACTTGCTATAAAGAATTTGAAACTAGCAGACAAGTCGATCGAGGAATTTTGTAATTAGAAGAGAGCTGGAATCCAAAGATCATTATTGCAAGGATTTTCTTCGACAAGAGACGATCCTATTGTCTGCAATCTGCATGTTGCTTACCAATTACTATAACCTATAAGTCTGATTAATAGTTGTAACATTCGCTATCGGCCGTATGTACAATGAGAGACATGGTATAATTGTATTGTACGGGATACCGAGACAACGTTCCTAAGTCTTAATAACTAACAAACAAATGTTATACGACTTAGAATGGTTTCCCAAGGTCCAAAACAGCTCAGAACACACTTATATAATTTTATAGGATTTTTAGATAATTTATAGAATTTATTTGATAATTAAAACCTTAAAAAAATTCTAACAAGTAGGAATTACCATTAACAATATACTCATTAGAATCGCCTAAAACTTTACAAATAGTATTCTACTATCCTAATATATTTTCTAGATTTTTCCTGAAATATTTAGAGTCCATTTGGCTTTTTTTTTTTTTTTTTCAAAACCCTCAAATAATTTCTAGGATTTAAAAATGTGTTATATTTAATTTTTTGACTTACTTTAACCTTGTTCCTACAAAAATCCCCTTAGCCGAGTCCAACATGAGCCGTTCTAGCTTAGTCGTGCTCGTGACATTTTCCACTTTTCTGATTTGATGATCGTACACAATGTTGGATCCACTGTGGTAAGATATGATAGCAAAGTTTTGATTCAAAATGGTTCATGACTTAACTTTTGTTAATTACACTTATCTCGATTTGCATGTCGTAATTTTCCGGCTTCCAAATTTAATATATGGATCTAATCCTCTCTTTATAATCATGTAGTTCAGAACTTGATTAGTTTAGAATAAATTACAACTATATCTTAGCCAGAACATAACTTGTCTAGTAACTAACTCCTTTAGCTAAAAGGCGTTACTTAGCCGACAACTAATCTAATCCGATCTTTTGTTCGACCGGTGCCATGCGGCGAAATCGTGGGATTTCATGATAATTGCTTAGTTTGTGGATAGTGTGGATTATTCGTGTCTCGAAGGTTGGTTGATTGTTAGTCCATAAGGGTGTAGCTCATTGGGTATACCGGAGGATTCTGTGGGAATAGGTTTTTTCGACATTTTTCATCAGTCCGGAGAAATGTCGTGATGGTGCATGTATTGACATAGACGCAATGACAATGATGAAATACCATGAGAATGTGAAGTTGTCCCACTTACAATTCCACGATATCAGAAGCCTGATAAACATGACATAATTTAAACTAATTTAAACTTGCACGGAAAAAAAATACACACATATATATATATATATATATATATATATATATATATATATATATATATATATATATATGTGTCCAATTTACTGTTACCTTCCTTATCGTGAAGCCTATTGATGTACCTTAGATAGAGTACTGTAATGAAACATGATCTTGCTATGGGATGCTCCAACAGTCAGCAAATCAAGCAGTTTGGTTTCCTACTGGTCGGTTGGTAGTGTTGGAAATACGATGTGATCCGAACCGAAAATATAATTCAACAATATTAATTTCCTTTCAATGTGGGACTAAATTATCAACTCCAATTGTCGTCTCTTTTGAGGGCTCGATCTGTCACCTCTTTTGAGGGCTCAATTGAAAACGAGATACAATCCAATAAGTAGCTGTCCAGTATTTTATGGCAGCACTCCTTTCTGTCATGAAAGAGTTAGCTCGTCCTAGTCAGCTGCACCTTATTGCATAATGTAGATGATGAAGGGAAGGCCATGAAAAGTTGAATATGTGTGGAAGTTGAATCATACTTCTACCCACAAATTAAGCACATTTATTGACTCGCGAAGACGAGTTCC
Source organism: Iris pallida (assembly GCA_029216955.1). Lineage (NCBI taxonomy): Eukaryota > Viridiplantae > Streptophyta > Magnoliopsida > Asparagales > Iridaceae > Iris > Iris pallida. The sequence continues at coordinate 906,986 of JANAVB010010999.1, read as the reverse complement.
GAATGATGCAGGATCGACCCTAAGTTCATGGGGACCTAGACAAATTTTTAAAATAGAACCCATATATAATATAAAATAATTTAAAATAACAGTAAATTTTAAAAAATACTACAACGAAGAATTGAACCTAGGACCTCTAGTGTGCAAGTTTAACATATTAACCACTACACAACAATTATTTTGTGTTAAAAGATGATCATATTATATATTAGTTCTATTTTATATACAAAATTACTAATACATATATTTAAATTAATTTTTTTGGGCCATCATATTCCATGGGGCCCTGGACTGTCGTCCTAGCCGTCATGGGGCCAGGGCCGGCCCTGGAACGAGGTTCTATCCTTGCGTTCAATTAGCAATTGGATTACACTAACTAAGCAAGTAACCAATTCAACACCACTTATTGTAAAATGGTCCATGTCAAACTTTCTTTCAACCCTAGTCTAATTAGCATGCAGTATGCTTAGTGGATGCATTTATATATTAATACTCTAATCTCAAGTCTAATTGATAGCTATGACTGTTAATTAACAACATATATAGTTGAAAGAATTTTAATTTATATTTATCAAGCCTGGTGGCCAGTCGTTTGAGAACCTAATTAATCTGAATACTTTTATAAGCTGCATTCAAAAGTCATCAAGATCCATATGAAGCTGGTACATAGAACATGTTATGCTGACTGTATTTATTTAGTACAAAAGAGAATGATGTTTAAGTTATCCATAATATGCGAGTCTGATTATTAATCCGTATTATTTGATGACAAAAATTTGTAGAATAATCCAGTCAACGATGGATCTCAATTGCTGCTAACTGATTCCAAAAATATGTTATTGAAACAAGTGGGCGATTAAATAGATTGCAGCATAGCTTTTTCATGTTACCGATAAGATGTTTTAAGTGGTTTTGTTTACTAAAACATCTTATTGGTTATATAGGTAGTTTCACTACATCGTTAGAGCATCATTAGTAAGGCTCATCCCATTTTCTAGATTCTAGATTTAGAATGTAAGAGCTCATTTTGTGGAATAGTAAGTCTCATCTCTAGTTTTAATTTTTACAATTTCGGTCCTATCCCACCCATAAATGCTAAGGATTGGGCCTCCCAATTTCTAGATTATAAATTGTAGGAACTCATTTTTTTTTAAATTGTAAGTCCCAATTTGGAGCCCAACTTTCTAGATTCAAGAATTTACATTTTTTTTTTCACATCAATTTTTGACCACACAATCTTTGGGACCGTAGATCACTTTATCATTTTCTACTATTCTCATACAAATATAACACATTCTACATTTACCTTTTCTTTTGAAATTTTGAGCCTCAAATTGCATTTGTGAGTCCCAACTACTAATGATGCTCTTACCAATTTTTTAATAAGTTTTGGCGGTATCAAATCGATTGTAAAAAGGCAAACCTATTTTAGACCTCTCGTTAGATATTTGGCTGAAGAATAAAGGATATTAAGCCTAATTGTTTTCGTTTTTTTTTTTCTTTTTTGAGATGTCCGACGTAACACACATGACTTTGTGCACGCTGCACTGTATGTGCCTTTTGGATCCCAGTCAATCCTAAATATGTAGGAAATAAACATAATTAACTAATTATTGAGATAAAACCCATAGAATTTTATATTATTTAACTTGGGGTTATATAGTGATCCTTAGTTTGTGTAGGCGTTGAAACTAAAGCAAGTAAAGTTAGAACCCTAGAGAGCCCATGGTTAAACCTTGTATGGGGAGAAGATTTATTAACTAAAGTCTCTAATCATCCCTCCAATATTAGGTATATACAAGTTCTTTCTTTGATTGTATTTTTCATTGTACCGAAACTCTAAAGTATTGGTAAGGGTCCGGAGGGTGCACTTGCTAAGGGCTGGCCCTGCCTGGGTTAAGTGTCCTGGTATCATTCAAATGTTAGAAGTCCCTGAAACAATAACTTCTAAAATGTTGATGAGGGGAGAGGGTTACTTATACACCTTCAGAATAGAAGATAAAATATAGTTTACTAATAAGTGTTCTACTTCTCCTTCCTTGACCTCAATGATTAATCAATTGGATAATATTAAGTAAGCAAGTAACAAATTCAGCAACACGGATCTTCATATCCAAGTCAAAAGATCTCATAATGTTGCAAGAATCGAACAAAGTATATATCTGCTCTATTGCACGCTTACAATTGTTAGTTGCAGCAAAATGAGCATGCATTGTGATACATCTGATCTGCGCATGATGTAGTACAACTTTAGTCTGATGATGATGTTGTTGATCTTCTGCTGCTGCCTTTACTTGACAGCTTCCACTTCTCGTTGATATAGAGCTCCATTTTGATCACTTAGCTGAGTGAGAGGAGTTACTGAATAGTTTGGTTCTCTGTTTCTTCGTTGTGGAATGATGACAAAGAGGGCTCGAGCTTAGCTTATGCGCATTTATAGTGGGACCGGTAAAACCAACACATGGGTGTAGGGCTGCAAATGAGCCAAGCTGTTCGCGAGCTGCTCGAAGCTCGGCTCGATAAAAGCTCGTTTGAGCTCGGTTCGTCTAGTAAACAAGCTGAGCTCAAGCTTTATTTTTGAGCTCGTTTAATAAACGAGTCAAGCTCATGCTTAGAAGTACTCGGCTCGATTGAGCTCGCGAGCTGGCTCGTTTAGAAGCTCGTTTAATTTTTATTGAATTATATATATATATATATATATATATATATATATATATATATAATATATATATATATATATATATATATATATATATATATATATATATATATATATATATATATATATATATATATGTCCAACAAGTGATATTAAGAAACTTTTTTAATTAATATAAGCTTGAAATCAATCTTAATGAGCTTGAAATAATGTTGAGTGACAAACTTGATTTCAAGCTTATCGAGCTTGTTTATCAAATTTGAATCAAGCTTCCTTATCAAGCCAAGCTCGAGTTCAAACGAAGCCAAGCTCAAGCTTAATATAAACAAGCTCGAGCCAGGCTCAAGCTCCAAAATAAAAAAACTTATCAAGCTCGAGCTCGAATAATTCTAGTCAAGTCAAGCTCAAGCTTACAAAAGCTCGGCTCGGCTCTTTGCAGCCCTACATGGGTGGTCGAATAAGTAGAGATAATATTGCTCATTAATCTGGAAAGATGTATTCGAAACAGGTTGTTCCCCAACTTTGCTTAACAAGTGAAAGAAAACATGAGTCGTAGTAGACACACTATTGATCAATCCGACACGACACCAACACGAAGAGATCGTGTGTTGCTGATCTTCTTTCCCCTCTAAATGAAGAGAAACAGTTCTAGTGTGCTTATTCTCACTAACACGAGAGGGCAGGGCGGGCCGGTGCAGCTGGAAGAAGGCTCGTGTGTTTTCGACAAGGTTGCCTGAATGAATGGGATGGCAGTCGACATAAACCCTGACGGTCAGCCGGAGTTCGGGTTTGAGCTGTTTTTATCCAAGAGATGATAGAATTTTGTCATCGACTCATGGAAACAGATGAGGATCGATGCATTGTCATTGAAAAGATAGCACGACACTGCCAATTGCTCAATTCAATTGGTTGGTTTGGATGCTCGACGATCGAGCTACTGGTTTTGTTTGGATCGTAAGAAGTGGACGAGAATTCGACATTTCCAGTCAACTTCTGTTCCCGTTTAGATTCAAAGTCGTAACATATTTCTTTCTCACTACACCAAATAAGGTCTTTTACGGCTCGCAATCTGCGCCATAAAACTAATTTTACGGCTCACAGGGTCGTGCCGTAAAAGCTCCAGCCGTAAAAGAGTACGAGTATTTACGACGTGCAAAAATAGGCCGTAAATTAGATAAATGCACGTCGTAAATGAAATTGTTGGAAAACTTTGGATCTTATTTACAGCCCATAATGCAGGCCGTAAATACTAATCATTTACGACCCGAAGTGATGGCCGTTAAAGTATTCAATTTCTTCAATTTATGGCACACATAGCAAGCCGTGAATACTTAAAAACGGAAATATACAATCTCACAGTATTTATAACAGAAATTAAACTATTTGCCATCAATTGAGAGAGTATTTCCAACATAAATTAAACTAATTGCCCATCATCAATTGAGAGTATTTACTTCAAACAAGTTGGACTAGGTCCACAAACATTAATAAGATGACACAACATGATAGAATATTAACACAAAGCGAAAGTGTTTAAACTATATTTCTAATAACAAAGTCATTTTCTTACTACAAAACTCAAAGAAAAATTTAAGATCAAATCAAAAATTAATGTCTTACTACAGAATCAAGTCACTTTGTCTTATTACAAAAGCAAGTGTCATTTTCTCACTATAGCTAGACACTTCAAGACCTTCAAATTTTCACATCTTTAAGCTCAGAATAACTCATTTTCTTGATGAATATATATATATATATATATATATATATATATATATATATATATATTTTTTTTATATATATATATATATATATATATATATATATATATATATATATAATATATATATATATATATATATATATATATATATATATATATATATATATATATATATATTTTTTCCTTTTTCTTGATGAATATATATATATATATATATATATATATATATATATATATATATATATATATAACATGTAACTTATGTATTGGTATATGTATGTAAGTATCTTTTTATATATATATATATATATATATATATATATATATATATATATATATATATATACATGTAGTGATGCATATATATGTACAAGGTGATAAATGAATGTATGTATGCAAGGTAGGCAGGAATGATATGTAATATGGGTAATACAATATAGGCTTGATTAATGTGGTAAATAAATATATAAATAAGTTGATAGTTGTATAGTATTGTGATTGGTGTGTGATTGCTAGATTAGGCTTGGTTAGGCCTAGTGAGACTTATTAGACTTGTTTGAGTCAGTCTTGACCTAGTTGACCTAGTTTGACTAGTGTGGTTGACTAGAGTTGACCAAGCGTTGACTTTAGTCTAGTTTGACCTAGACAGCATGCAGATGCATTGTAGATTACTATTATCATCCTCTGTATACATCTTGACTTGTGTTGCTCTAACTAGGAGTCAGGTATCTCATCTCGGACAGTACGTTTACTTTAGACATTCAGATACGAGACGAGTACATTCTCTGACCATTTCATATCCTGCTTAGAATTATTTCCTGCATTAAATTACTTTACTTGATACTGTCACGTTGGTCACACGGATTAGTACTATACGGATCCTTTCTTGAGATGTTATCCCTTCAGGGAGCATCGGGTACTCTATGTTCTGTGCATTTCACTTACATAGCGTATCATATGCTTCTTTGGTTCTTTGATCACTTGTGACATATACTCATATGATCATAGAGTCTTCTTTGAATCCTTATCCCATTTATTGGGTCTATCAGAATCCCCATTTTTGGGACTACTATGTATCACCTTTCGGAGGCTTATCACCTTTCGAAGGCTTATCACCCTTTGGGGGCATATCACCCTTTGGGGGCTTATCACCTTTCGGAGGCTTATCACCCTTCGGGGGCTGTTACATAGAAGCATGTACGTAACATAACTTGTTTGGATCCTTGTGTATTAGTTAGGGGTACGGGGGAGTATAAATAGCCATGTGAACAATTTCCAAAGTAGAATAGCCATGTACGCCTCTTTAGTATAGTCATGTACAATCAAGCCATTCACATGTCGACTTTGTGCTCTAAATCACTAGTCACTGGTAGCTCTTTACTTATAGTAGATATTTCTATTACAGTTCTCTCTCTCTCTCTGTTTACATACTACATTTTTTCAGTATCTATATCTTACTTTACTGCATGATTATATTTTCTAATCTGCTATGAACTGTTGAGATATATTGTGCTCGCTCCCGTCCTGACTGGACTTGTTGAAAATTTTACAGAGGATGATGAGGAACCCTGCACCCCTTACTTTGGAGCTTGCCTAGATGACACTCGTGACCTGGACCCCTGGGGAGGTTCAGGCAGCTGCTGAGGATGATACCCTTGCTTAGTGTAGATAGCTTAGACTATTTCTTTCCATGTTTAGCTGTTGTCTTTGTTTCAGAGTTGTATATTGTAGAGATGTTGAGACTTGTTATTTCTTTCTGCTGTACCTTAGTTGGGAATTTCTTATCTATTTCCATCGTGCTACATTCTACCTTAGATTGTGATTGAGTTGTACCTCTGTGTTGGCCTCCTTTGGAGGGTATATTCATGTTATGTAGTTAGAATTCATGACCTAGAACAGCGTTCTACCGCCGACACTGCGGCGTAGGCTGGGCGCTGTTACGTACTCGTAGCCTCACGGTGGGTGCGGGTCGTGACACTTGAAGCATGTCTCCCCTCTTTCTTTAAGCTTTACCTGAATAAAAATAAAAATAACATTAACACAACAAAGATTGGGAGACGTTATAATATCCGATAAAGAATATGCTGACTTGATTACAATTTTCATCTTGTACAGAAGCAATAAGTTTCAAGATAACAATAATCATCAAGATGTCCATGATGCTCAATTCTAAACTTGATTGAAATGTGACATACACATGACATCCTATCCTATATACATAAAGAAGGTTCCAGTACAAACTCCTAAAGGTTTGAAATACAGGGTTCCTGGCGTATTATTTTTGCTGGCTTGATCTACAATAACTAGATATAAGGTTAAAGATTTGAAACACAGGATTTCTGGCATATTATTTTTTCTAGCACTTTGATCTAGAATTACTTGATAAAAGGTTAAAACTCTAGAGAGTTAACAAAGAAAAAAACTAGAACTGCTGACCACCATATATAAGAAAAAATCACATGAGAAAAACAATAAGAGACAGATAAGAGGAACATGATATTGCTCAACATTTCCACACTAGTTATAAAAATCATGTTCACCTTCACCTCTTTTGGAGCCCTCTCACAACAAATCGGCACAAATGAATTAAATGAAACCAATATCTCATCAAATGATGATATATCTGCTGCTATTATTAGCATAAATACTATGTTTCCCATCAATTTCAACTACTACATGATTCTTTTTAACATGTTATTTTCAGTTGATATAAACAAATTCAAAACAAACAACCATTTGGTAGCATTGAACTTAAAGTAACTGACACTACTAAAATCTGCTCATTTGGCGACATAAATTTAGCGCCGTTCGATTAACGTCGTTAAATTGTGTACATTAGCGACGTTTTACTGAAGCGTCGCTAATCGTCGCTACTAGCGACGAAATAAGCGACGAAATAACGACGTATACTAATTACATGAGCTAGTCGTCGCGAAACGTCGCTATGACATCACTAATAGCGACTAATTTAGTGACTGTAGTTTGAACGTCGCTAAATTCTAATTATATCCCCTCCCACCGATTCATTTTCCCCTATTTTCCTCTCCTACTCTCTCTCCTCCCCCCTCCGGCGCTCTCACTCTCTCCGGCGGCGACTCTCACTCCCTCCGACGACTCTCCTCCCTCTCCGGTACGTGACTCTCCCCCTCCCTCTCTCTCTCTCTCCGTCTATTTTGGTTGTTGGTGGTTTGGGGGGGTGGCTCGAGGGGAGGTTCAGGAAGGGATACGGGTGGTTGGGGGTGTGTGGGGGGTGGCTGGTGGGTGGGACAGGGGGGACGAGGGCGGCTGGGGGAGGGGAGCTAGGGTTAGGGTTCGAGTTAGGGTCCATTTCCTTCCATTTTACTCTCTCAATCTCTCTCCTCCCCCCTCCGGCGCTCTCACTCTCTCCGGCGCTCTCACTCTCTCCGGCGACTCTCACTCTCTCCGGTGACTCTTCTCCCTCTCCGGTACATGGTACTCTTTCCCCCCCTCTCTCTCTCTCTCTGTCTGTCTCTCTCTCTGGCTGTTTTGGTTGTTGGTGGTTGGAGGGGTACGCGTGGCTCGAGGGGAGGGACAGGGGGGATGCGGGTGGTTCGGGGATGAGTGGGGGGTGGCTGGGGGGGTGGGGCAGGAGGGACGAGGGCAGCTGGGGGAGGGGAGCTAGGGGTAGGGTTCGGATTAGGGGTGGGTATGTGTGGGCGGCTGGGGGAGGGGAGCAGGGGGGTGGGGGCGGCTGGGGGAGGGGAGCAGGGGGGAGTGGAGGGTTAGGGTTCGGGTTAGGGGTGGTGTAGGGGGGCTTGGTCAGGGACACCGATAGTGCCAAAAAATCTGATAATTTAGTAATAATTATTTGTTTTTCGACACCGAAAAATGTGATACTTCGATTCGAACGCACCGATAGTGCCGATATTTGTAACAAGTAGTTTTGTTGGTTGGTTAATTGGTAACATGGTGATCGGGACATATAGTCCCTGCAGCCATTCGATTGGCGAGACAGAAACTATGGTACGACATGGTGATCAGGACATAGTCCCTGCAGCCATTCGACTGGCGAGACAGAAACTATGTAGCCGTAGATAAAGTTGACTGCCCTCCGGCCCTCATCCCTCGACAATGATGATATGAAAACCTATCACTATATCTTATATACTAAGACATCAAGTTCTGATCAAGCATCTTCCTTCTCCTCTCCTCCACCATGGCTCTGAACCCATCTGCTCCTTCCTACTTCCCTTCTTCTTATTTGACTCTCACAGCCACATATGATATCCAGCTCAAGTGTAGAGTCGGGGGAGAAGAAGTGGACAGGAAGAGGAGGGGGAAGCAGCACAGCCGGCGGCATGACCCGGAGAAAGTACAGAGGTTTTCTTCAACATACGTAGGAGAACTATAAGGATATATCTTTTCACAACATATCACCTTGTCAAAGACCCTTAATGTGATATCCATGTTACCGCGGTGTCGGAAGACTAACATGTCATAATTTTCTAAGCCGTGTGTTTTGACATAATCCTCCAACCGGATTTCAGTTCTATGTAATAATGTAAGATTACTACATAGGAGGAAAGAGTTGGAAGGATTATGTCAAAACACACGGCTTAGAAAATTATGACATGTTAGTCTTTCGATACCGCGGTAACATGGTTGTCACATTAAGGGTCTTTGACAAGATGACATATTGTTAAAAGATATATATAGTTCTCCTACGGATTTGAAAAAAACATCTGTACTTCCTCCGGGTCATGTCACCGGCTGTGCTGCTTCCCCCTTTTCTTCCTGTCCACTTCTTCTCGCCCGACTCTACACTTGAGCTGGATATCATATGCGGCTGAGAGAGTCAAATAAGAAGAAGGAAAGTAGGGAGGAGCAGATGGGTTCAGAGCCATGGTGGAGGAGAGGAGAAGGAAGATCATGCTTGATCAGAACAGATGGCTCAGAACACAACCAAAAATTCATTCTAGCATACATTAGTGTGAATCATCTATGTTCTGTACATATGGTGTAGTATATGTTCTTATCGAATGTAGTATCTGAAGAATGTAACATAATCAAGATGAACTCACATAATGTAATACTAAAACGTCATCTACTACTATATAAGATATAGTGATAGGTTGTCGTATCATCATTGCCGAGGAGGAGCCACTTCTCCCGGCTCTACAGAATCAATACCATCCAAGGAAGGCAAAACTGAATCAGCATTGTCTTCCGGATTGTCCTCATCAAGGCATAACGGGCTGCTCAGTGTGCCCAGCTTTTTCAACTTCTCGCTGGCTGCAGAGTCGAAATGGGAATGGGTCCTCTTTGCCGGCCCGGAGCTCTGACTCGCACTCGTCGCCTCGCTACCGGTTTCCTCTCTTCCTCTGACGCGGGTCATAAGAAAAGAAATTTCGTACCTCTTCTTCACATAAACATCATTGCCGCCTTATACTCGAGTCTCCTCGTCTGTGACGCTATCTAACTTCTCGGTATCTATATTATAGGTACTGAGAAGTTGGATAGCGTCACAGACGAGAAGACTCGAGTACAAGGCGGCAATGATGTTTATGTGAAGAAGAGGTACAAAATTTCTTTTCTTATGACCCGCGTCAGAGAAGGAGAGAAAACCGGTAGCGAGGCGACGAGTGCGAGTCAGAGCTCCGGGCTGGCAAAGAGGACCCATTCCCATTTCGACTCTGCAGCCAGCGAGAAGTTGAAAAAGCTGGACACGCTGAGAAGCCTGTTATACCTTGATGAGGACGATCCGGAAGACGATGCTGATTCAGTTTTGCCTTCCTCGGATGGTATTGATTCTGTAGTTCCGTGTATAAAGAGGAAGAGATTGGGAGTAGAGTGGACCCGGAGGGAAATGAGAGATGAAGGATGGCTCAGGGAAGGGAGCAGATGAAGGATGGCTCAGAACACAACCTAAAATTCATTCTAGCATACATTAGTGTGAATCATCTATGTTCCGTACATATGGTGTAGTATATGTTCTTATCGTATGTAGTATCTGAAGAATGTAACAGAATCAAGATGAACTCACATAATGTAATACTAAGACATCATCTACTACTATATATATAAGATATAGTGATAGGTTGTCGTATCATCATTGCCGAGGGATGAGGGTCGGAGGACAGTCAACTTTATCTACGGCTACATAGTTTCTGCCTCGCCAGTCGAATGGCTACAGGGACTATGTCCTGATCACGATGTCGTGCCGTAGATTTAGGATTTAAAATATGGTATTCAGGTCAACTTAATTCGGTCAAAGGGTACTGAACAGAAAGTCTAATTATCCCATATTTCAGTAATGTCAGTGAGCTAAATCATACTTAACTGTCGAGAATACTTAGGAGAAAACTCATTCACAGGATTAGTATATCCATCCTTCGTGACATAGCTGAAATTTTATAGGGCTCGATAATAATTATTAGTCAATTTATTCATCATTTCAAAACCCTGAAAATGCCTAAAAAAACTCCCAGTATCAGTAAATAGGGCTCGAACCCTAAATTAGAATTCGAATCCAAGCAAAACATCAAATTGACGGTTGATATGCCCAAAAAAAACGAAATTTTTCAGTATATAGGTGTCACACTGTGAATCTCGTGTCCACACAGTGGGATACGACGTGTCCAAACCAACAAAATAGGTGTCACACGAACTAGAAGCGAGTCCACGCTCTCGTGTCCCCCACAGCGAGTCCACTGTCAGTCTCGTGTCCCCCGCAGCGAGTCCACGCTCTCGTGGACATGAACTAGAAGCGAGAGAGAGAGAGCTAGAAGACGAGGAGAAACTGGGGAGGAGTTACCAGAGGAAGGAGGAGGAGGAGGAGAAGAAGGAGAAGGAGGAGCTACCTGAGGAATGAGGAGGAGGAGAAGGAGGAGGCCGGAGGAGGGAGATCGTCGGAGGAGCGCCGCGGAGGAGGAGGGAAATCGCCGGAGGAGCGTCGCGGAGGAGGAGCGCACCCAAAATTGGGGGAAAAAAATTGTGAAATGATCGAAAAGGAAACCCTCGCTGGCTATATGAAACGTTTAGCGACGTCCGCATAGGACGTCGCTAAACGTCGCTGATATATAATAAATAGCGACGCAACTTAAAATGCGTCGCAAAACGTCGCTATATCAGCGACGAGTACCGACGAACTTGCGACGCACCCCCCATTTAACAAAATATAGACGCTAGACGTCGCTATTAGTCGCTGTTGGCGACAAACAGCGACGTCTTATATTAACGTTGCTAAAACCCCAAACATTAGCGACGAAATTTCACGGAGTCGCTAAGTACGTCGCTGATTTGACTTATTTTGGTAGTGTTGATTCTGTTACATTCTTCAGATACTAGATACGATAAGAACATATACTACACCATATGTACAGAACATAGATGATTCACACTAATGTATGCTAGAATAAATTTTGGGTTGTATTCTGAGCCATCCGTTCTCACACTTGGCAAAAAATTGAATTTTCTCTACTTTATCTGCTTTCAAAAATGTACTCAAATTACATGATGGTTCCTTTAGTTAGCTTGCTTATGTTACAATTATATTATTTGTGAATATCGATCTTACCAGATGGCACCCATGACCCGAGGAGCGACACGTCGTTTGAGGGAAACAGTGAATGCTGAGGTGGCTCTTCCTACTGTTAAGGAGGAAGTGGCACCGGCAGCTAGTGAGACCGGGAGTTCTATTCATCCAGCACTTGCAAGGGACTACATCTCTCCTGCCGCCGTCGATCCCACTTATTCGAGGTGGTTGCGTGATCGTATCACTGAGCGTTTACGTGAGCTGCGTGGTTCTCATTACCTATTAGTACTTATTTGTATTGGACTATTTGTATTGGGTTGTTTTTAGATTAGACTATTTGTATTGGACTACATATATGAATTAGTACTGTGTCAATCTCTGGATTGTATTGGACTATGACATGGTGATCAGGACATAGTCCCTGCAGCCATTCGACTGGCGAGACAGAAACTATGGTACGACATGGTGATCAGGACATAGTCCCTGCAGCCACTCGACAACCAACCGGAGAGGATAGTCTGAGAGATCCATCTGAGTAGGACGTATACTCTGAGAGATAACCTTTACAAGAATGATATCAGTAGTGGGATTGAGTGTTGGAGGAGATATTATCAGAGTATACGTCCTACTCAGATGGGTCTCTTACCGTTACTATTTTTTTCTGACAGCATGATGGATGTGCTCCGTCAACAGATTCTTGCTCTGAGCCAAAACTTTGCCCCGGAGCTCAAGTGGACATCCTTCGTGTAGAGCTCGAGCAAGAGTTTCCTAACAGCATGGTAGTCTCCTTTGTCAAAGGATTCTTGCTCGTCCCACAACCAATGTGGGACGAGCAAGAATCCTTTGACAAAGGAGACTACCATGCTGTCAGGAAACTCTCGCTCGAGCTCTACACGAAGGATGTCCACTTGAGCTCCGGGGTAAAGTTTTAGCTCAGATCAAGAATCTGTTGACGGAGCACATCCACCATGCTGTCAGAAAAAAATAGTAACGGTGAGAGACCCATCTGAGTAGGACGTATACTCTGATAATATCTCCTCCAACACTCAATCCCACTACTGATATCATTCTTGTAAAGGTGATCTCTCAGAGTATACGTCCTACTCAGATGGATCTCCCAGAGTATCCTCTCCGGTTGGTTCGAGTGCTACTTAGTTAAAGTTCAAGTGCTACTTAGTTGTGTCTCTCTCTATCTATCTCGCTATCAACGCTAATGTGTTGTTCCCCCTTACATCTGATAGTTTGCTCATTTATTTGTCAATTACTGCATTTCAGTTCTAGTTAGCTTTATGTGATTCTCTGATAGTTCTCTTATTTATTTTGTATTTTGGCTCCAGCTCCAGCTCCAGCTCCATTTGTATTAATCTACGGTACGACATGGTGATCAGGACATAGTCCCTGCAGCCATTCGACTGGCGAGACAGAAACTATGTAGCCGTAGATAAAGTTGACTGTCCTTCGACCCTCATCCCTCGGCAATGATGATACGACAACCTATCACTATATCTTATATAGTAGTAGATGATGTTTTAGTATTACATTATGTGAGTTCATCTTGATTCTGTTACATTATTCAGATACTAGATACTAGATTCGATAAGAACGTATACTACACCATATGTACAGAACATAGATGATTCATACTAATATATGCTAGAATGAATTTTGGGTTGTGTTCTGAGCCATCCGTTCTCACAATTGGAGAAACATCAAATTTTCTGTATTTTATCTGACGCACAAATACCGCTCGAGTGAGCCAAAGGCATGCAGCCACTTTCCTCCCTCCATTCCCCTTTTCCCTTTTTCATGCTATCAACGTCACAACTTTTCCAGTGTTGCTCCCTCTAAGGATGATGAACGTAAAAATCAAAGACCCCCCTCTCCTTTCTCACTCTTCACAGTTCTCACAACAGGAAGGATCAGTGTTTTCTAGTTCTCTTCCATCCATCCATTCCTCCGTTCTGATCAAGCCTCCACATATGATATCCAGCTCAAGTGTAGAGGCGGGGGAGAAGAAGTGGGCAAGAAGAGGAGGGGGAAGCAGCACAGCCGGTGGCAAGACGTGGAGGAATTTCAGTAGGTTTTCTTCAACATCTGTAGGAGAACTATAATGATATATCTTTTCACAACATGTCACCTTGTCAAAGACCCTTAATGTAAATATCATGTTACCGCGGTGTCGGAAGACTAACATGTCATAATTTTTTAAGCCGTGTGCTTTGACATAATCCTTCCAACTCTTTCCTTCTATGTAGTAATCTTACTACATAGGAGAAAAGAGTTGGGAGGATTATGTCAAAACACATGGCTTAGAAAATTATGACATGTTAGTCTTTCGACACCGTGGTAACATGGTTGTCACATTAATGGTCTTTGACAAGGAGACATATTGTGAAAAAAATATATCCTTATAGTTCTTCTACGGATGTTGAAGAAAGCCTCTGTACTTCCTCCAGGTCATGTCGCCGGCTGTGCTGCTTCCCCCTCCTCTTCCTGCCCACTTCTTCTCCCCCGCCTCTATACTTGAGCTGGATATCATATGTGGAGGCTTGATCAGAACGGAGGAATGGATGGATGGAAGAGAACTAGAAAACACTGATCCTTTCTGTTGTGAGAACTGTGAAGAGTGAGAAAGGAGAGGGGGGTCTTTGATTTTTGCGTTCATCATCATTAGAGGGAGCAACACTGGAAAAGTTGTGACGTTGATAGCATGAGAGAGGGAGAGGGAGAATGGAGGGAGGGAAGTGGCTGCATGCCTTTGGCTCACTCGAGCGGTATTTGTGCGTCATCTGGTGGCGCTCCTCCAGCTCCGGCTCCAGCACCGTGTCCAGCTCCAGCTCCAGGCGATCAGTAGTTTCGTTTTTGTATTTTTGGACTGTACTATATTTTTGACTTTGTACGTATTTGGAGATATTCAGTTTTTTCGTTGAGGATACTAAGTTTGTACGTATTTGCGGATATTGATTTGGTTTGTTGAGGATATTATATATTGACATTATTCGTTGCGGATAGTATTTTTTTCTTTATATTTTTTGTATATTCTGGAATGTATTGTGCGTGCCGGTATTGAGTGTTCCACCGAGGGGATTGGCGAACCCAGGGATTGGATTTTGTATTCTGTATTTTGGCTCACGCTCCAGCTCCATTTGCATTAATCTACGGTACGACATGGTGATCAGGACATAGTTCCTGCAGCCATTCGACTGGCGAGACATAAACTATGTAGCCGTAGATAAAGTTTACTGTCCTCCGACCCTCATCCCTCGGCAATGATGATACGACAACCTATCACTATATCTTATATAGTAGTAGATGATGTCTTAGAATTACTTTATGTGAGTTCATCTTGATTCTGTTACATTCTTCAGATACTAGATATGATAAGAACATATACTACACCATATGTACAGAACATAATGATCCACACTAATGTATGCTAGAATAAATTTTGGGTTGTGTTCTGAGCCATCCGTTCTCACACTTAAGTACTGTGAGAGCGCCGGAGGGGGGGAGGAGAGAGAGTGAGAGAGTAAAATGGGAGGAAATAAATTGGTGGGAGAATATAATTAGAATTTAGCGACGTTCATACTAACGTCGCTAAATTAGTCGCTATTAGCGACGTCATAGCGACGTTTCGCGACATATAGTGCCGATATTTATAACAAGTAGTTTTGTTGGTTGGTTAATTGGTAACATGGTGATTGGGACATATAGTCCCTGCAGCCATTCGACTGGCGAGGTAGGAACTATGGTACGACATGGTGATCAGGACATAGTCCCTGCAGCCATTCGACCGGCGAGGCAGAAACTATGTAGACGTAGATAAAGTTGACTGTCCTTCGACCCTCATCCCTCGCCAATGATAATACGACAACCTATCACTATATCTTATATAGTAGTAGATGATATTTTAGTATTACATTATGTGAGTTCATCTTGATTCTGTTACATTCTTCAGATACTAGATACTAGATTCGATAAGAACGTATACTACACCATATGTACAGAACATAGATGATTCACACTAATGTATGCTAGAATGAATTTTGGGTTGTGTTCTGAGCCATCCGTTCTCACACTTAAAACACATATGAATTAGAACTGTGTGTCAATCTTTGTTTTTGTATTTTCGGCGAACCCAGGGATTAGATTCTGTATTTTATATTTTGACTTTGTACGTATTTGGGGATATTCAGTTTTTTCGTTGAGGATACTGAGTTTGTACGTATTTGCGGATATTGATTTGGTTTGTTGAGGATATTATATATTGACATTGTTCGTTGCGGATAGTATTTTTTCTTTATATTTTTGTATATTCTGGAATGTATTGTACGTGCCGGTGTTGAGTGTTCCACCGAGGGGGTCGGCGAACCCAGGGATTGGATTCTGTATTTTGTATTTCGTATTCTGTATTTTGGCTCAGACTCCAGCTCCAGCACCATTTGCATTCTGGAACCTATTTTTTTATATTTTTTTAACTTAGTGACGTTTTTAGCGACGTTAACATTAGTCGCTAAATATTAGCGACGTTAATAAATGTCGCTAAACGCGTCGCTAAATGCTGACGTGGCAATACGTGGCACCATAATCTGATGTCAGCTCGTCGTCGCCAAAACGTCGCAACAATGTCGCCAAACGACGACAATACAATAACGTCGTCGTTTACGTCGCTAATTAGCGTCAACCAATAAACGTCGCAAATAACGTCGCTAATTAGCGACGTTAATAACGTCGCCAAATAACGTCGCCCTAGCGACGTTTTGCGACATTTTCTCGTTTAGCGATACGTTTTTTTCCGTCATTCCCGAAACGTCGCCCTAAACGTCGCTAAATTGATTTAGCGACATTTTCACCGAGGTTAGCGACGTTTTCAACCGTCGCTAATCTGACAAATTTTTGTAGTGTGAGTTCTCGCGACATGGAACCATTAACATAAACATACTAGTATGGATACAGTTCTCGCGACATGGAACCATTACTGTGAATTACCGATGACGGATTTGTCCAGGTGAAAGTAGACTTTAGTAGAGAAAGTAACAACATTTTTTAAGAGAACAATGAGTATTTAAGACAAGTCTCCTTCCACAAGTGTTTGTACTTTACCACAAAACAAAAACAATAACTGCCTTGAATTCAAGGGTCACTCAAAAGTTTACACAGTACAACTATTTTCAACAGTATAACATTTCTTGAACAAACTATTTCTAACCATCATGCCCCTACAACAAGATATATCTTAACATTGCTTTATTCTTCTAAACTTGTTCCTTTGCTAGAATATGGAATATATTTACGAAAAGATTTCATATTTAGTCAGAAAAATTGCATTTAGGCATCCAATTTCAATCTATTAAATCCAAGAACATATGCAATAAATAACATTCAACACAAACCTACATCGTGTGTGTTTACGAACTCATGAAATCTTACTCTTAAGAGGGAATGCGTGTACAAGAAATATAGCAAAGGAAGACTTCCATTATGCAATTTCTAAATTGTATTTATTTTATGGTACCCCCATAGATTTGGTAAAGCATGAAAATTAAACACAAAACTGCCTCCCTTAATTTTTTTTTGACTTTTCCATGCTACCAGAATCATATATTCGACACTGTTGTACAAACATACTGTGTATTATGTACTAGATTTACCATATCATGATTAAAATGTTAGAATAAATAGATTAGAAATTTGTTCAAGTTGTTAAATGTTAGTTGGTATTTCTTTGTCTATTTTTTTTAATTTAGACACTTTACTGAATTTTTCAATTTTTTATACATTCCACTTTGACAAAGTGCAATTGGCCAATTTATTTTCACGTTCCTTTGTGATCACGTTGTTTTTGCTTCTTCATTCGAGTTCTCTGATTTTGTAGATATCAGTTTTAATGTCGTTGTGTGTGAGCCTTCCAGTGGCTGCCATATTTATCAGGGTCATAACAGGGGCCTAAACATAACTTTAGGTTCAGGTGCTATACTAATTCATGATCATATTCCAGCCTAAGAGAGAGCATATGCTATGAGCGTTGGTCATATTGATGAGACTATGCTTTTAGTTTCTGCTAACTATGTAAATCATTTACATTATCACATTTATCAAATTAATAAGCACAAAAAGCTCATTGTTATTTTTTTAGCTCGACTTTTGGGTATTAGTTCTGTCAGCCTAATCCCAATCCAATCCGACACGAGCATCTGTAAACTAGTATGGTATTAGTTAGGGAATGGCATGTGTTCTGTGTCTAAATAGGAACCCATACTCTACGTTGGCTACACATACTCTAATATTGGCTTAAAGAATAGCAACAAACCTGGAAAAGAAGAAATGAATGGGAGAAAAGGTATACAACAACCATCCCATGGACTAATCGTCAAATGGTAGGATGTGGTCTGATAACTAACCTGAAGAGATATGTTAGGACAATGAATTATTAGTAACATAATATTTTCTGAAATCTAATCAGAAGAGGAGAGTATTGTTTGTTGAGAAGCACAATATCATAGTTAGTTAGTTGGTTATTGATTTCCCTCCCTTTCTATATAATTTTTTTAATGACAAAGGGGATTAATTATTAAATTAATTATGGGGAGTAATCACCATAATTAATCAAGAGGTTAATGTGAATGGATGAAAAGTACTGTATTTTGTATCATTTTCAAGCTACCCATGTTTGGTAATGGTATAACTAATGTCAGAATTTCGAAACGGATTTGTCAGTGTCGTGTTCTCCACATCTTTACAACAGTTATAAAAAGATGAGTCATATACTTCCATTCAACCTGCACATTTGATAATGGTAGTACCTCAATATTAATTAATATTCATTTCAATAACTCTTGAATCACATTCAAATGTAAAATAAATATACTGAACCATGCATGATCGAAGTTGCATGTCTAATGCCTTTGAATTAATCATATCCATATACTAGTTAATTCCTAAACAACACATAAAGTGCCTAATTAGTTGGTGCATCAGCTAAATAATAGCCTTCACAAAAGGAAGATTACATTATGAATGATTGCTATGGGGACAAGAACAATTACACTATAAATCATTAGTTCAACCTTCGACTTCTTTAATTGACATGTAGAGGCCTGTTTGATTGGTTAAAATGAGAAAAATTCTGAATTACAAAAATCATAAAGACAGAGGATGCACTTAGCAGAACAGAGCGGCTGTAGTCGAAAAGAGAAATTAGTTGAGTGTTGGACCGATCTCAATTATCTATATCCATCCTCCCATTTTGGTAACATAATATTTTATCTGAAACTAATCAACAGATAGAAAAATGACATCGTACATGATTATAAGTTAGTTATCTTTCTTCTATTTTTTTTCCAAATAATTATCCATCATTAACCACCAAAAATATTTAGTACAGTCTAAGTATAGATATATGTATATAGTTTTCCTGTTATTGTATAGCAGTTCTAGCAGGACACACAATCATACTTAATAGTATATTGCAAAAATTGCAGAAATTGCAGACTTCTATTGTGAAACCCATAATTTATATTTAATAATTAAATAATGTTTTGGTATTATTATTATTATTATTATTATTAATATTATTAAATATTTTTGAGTGAAAAGAATTTCGAAATTATAATAACAAGGCTTTTTGATTTTCGGACCCAGACCCGAGTCCGAACCCAGACCCAGGCCTGAGCCAAACCCAATCTCATTTTCCTTTCTTTCCTAAAGTCTGATTGGTTTATATAAAATAATAATAAAATAAATAAAATATATTCTTTTGATCTGGTCCAATTGGACCAGAACCCACTACCAACCCCTCGTTTCACATTCTCAACTCTCCTCCACTCAAGAGCAATCACTCCCATCACTACAGCATTCATTTTTCATCTTCTTATAACTCCCCACAGCATTAAACCCCCTTAGCTCTCAAATCTCAAATCTCTCTCTCTCACTCTCTGTGCTTTTCTCTCCTGTGGAGAAAACTTTAACCGATCTCTCCATCTCTCTCTCTCTGACTACTTCATCCATCGGAGAAACCCCAAACCCAAGCCCTAATCCCGAGCTCGCGCCGCCCCCTTCCGCGCGCGTGCGACCCGAGGCCGACGACCGCGCCTCCGCGCGTGCCCCCACTCCCGAGCCCCCTTCTCCGGCGAGACGCTGCCAGCCGCCCCCGACCGAGCTCACCCCGCCGTCCAGCGCGTTTCCCGTGAGCCACCCCCGGCCGACAGCGCCCCCGCGCCGTCGGTGCTCCGCCGCATCCAGCGTCCGCCGCCTGCAGCCGCGACCCGAGCCGCTGACTCCCGAGCTCCTCCCGAGCAAACCCCCTGCCCGAGCCGCTGTCCGCCGCCCTCCAGCGCCCCGGCGGAGCTTCCCCGCTGATTTCCACGGACTTCCCCGCGACCGACCCTCTGTCCCGGCGAGGCGTGCCCTAGCGCAACCGATCGATCTCTCTCTCGTGCGCGCCTCTCTTCTGTGCGTGATTGAGCTAGATCTGCTCGCGAGCCCTCTTCCGCTGTTCGGGATCTTCGACCTGCTGCCGAACTTAGTTTCGGATTTTTCCAGAGATTTTTCCCGCGGCTCCCCGCCAACGAAATTTGGTAATTTCTGGATAATCACAGTAGTTCGTCCCTCCCCGTAGAGTCGATGATGAAATCGGTCCCCGGATTCCCTTCGGGAAATTCGATTAGCTGCGTTATATTTTCGATTAGCTGCGTTAGATTATTTTTCCTGTGTTTTACCTGCCGGTTTGGTGTGAATTGGTTGATTATGGGAATCCCGGACATTTCGGGAAGTTCGGTGGATTGAGAATTATTTTCTGTGGCTTGGGATTATTTTGGTGGATATTCTGTGGATTATTTTGGGTTGGAAATATTTGTAGGTTTTCCGTGGCGCATTTCCCAGTTTTGGGTTTGTCCCGAAATAGAGGAAATGCAGCCCAAATTTCTACAAAAACTATATTTTTATTGATTTCAAAAGTGGCTTTCGAAAATGAATTTCTAAACTGATTTTCGGGCGACGACCGTACCGGTCTGTGGGCCCCGGCGAAATGCAAACGCACCGGTCCGACCGGACGTTGTGGTATTAGCCGAATTTTGAGGAATGGACCGAGTCTGAGACTCTTAGTTTCATTTTAATTATTTTAATATTTAGGCTATTTATATTAGATATTTAATTCCTGCGCTTTAATTATTTAATTTCAGTCATTTTCTCTTATTTAATGTAAAAGAAAATGGTACCGGGCATAAGCCCACCCTAGGACCATTAGCTGTGCCACTGTATTGTGTAGCGTAGTTTATTTTATTTTTCTTTTTCTGGTGGATGTGAATTTGGGTGGTTTTGATTAGTCGCGTAATCGTAGATTAGAGCGCGATTTACTGATTAGTTACGAATCTAGTTAAAATGGATAAAATATTAGTAAATAACTAGTTCATGATTTATCACTAAAAGAAAACTATATTTTTATAAATATATTACAAAAATACAAAGTTTTCCAAAGTTAATTGATTCTCGTGTTATTTCCAAATAATCCAATTAATCGGTTTAATCAACGCACATAGTTGCGACGTAATCGTTAGCTGTAAATTAATACAACTTAAAACCTGACTAGGATTTACTACTAGAGATTGCAACTAGCACACTTAGTCTGGTTATTCAAGGTTCTAAGTCGAGTTCTCAACTGTAGGAACTCGAAGTTACACCTGACGTTCCTCCTCGGTACCGACTCGTCTTTCCAGTCAATCTAATACAAGGCAAGTTTCGGATTATGTTTTCTTGTAATTTCCTTAGTAAAGTTAAGCTGCATGTTAAACTACACTGCTGACACAGAACTCTATCTTAGGGTTCAACTACTGATTGTTACTGATACTGAATCTGGGACTGGGGGAATAGTGTAGACGTTTATGACCAAAGCCCCTACTGAACTGACTGTGTTAGCTTACCCCTCTCACACACGGGGATAAGCCATATCGTATCGCTAAGATACTACTGATCAACCCAAGCCGGTCATAGACGTTTGCATATTCAAAACACACTGAACTGTTTTAAACTGCTGAAAATATTATTTCAAACTGTTTACCCTGCACTTTCCAATTACTATTTAAATTATGAGATGCATATTTCGTTCTTGCTCCCTCCTGACTGGAGACAACATTTTAGGTAACACTGAGGATGACGATCTATACTATAATAGCTACTACGACCCGGTTCTCTACCCTGCGACGGTACCGGAGCCGTCTCTGGAGGACGCTGATCCTGGGACTGCTGAACCTGATGTTTAGATAGTTCTTCCTTTATGCATTTTCTTCTTTATTTGGAGTTTGTAGTTTTATTTCGGTATTTCCTTTCACAGTTGTACTTCTGAATATTTTATTAAACAAAGTTTCAAATTCCGAATAGAACAGTTGTGACAAATGTACTTGTGTTGTTGTGAATACCTGCAATGGAACAGCTTACTGCCGCCGTCTCAACAACGGTGCAGGCTGGGCATGATCCGGTTCGACCCAATTAGTTGGGATCGGGTCGTGACATGTTTTTAGTGGTGGCCCATGCAGGTCAGAACAATAACTTAGGAAAACAACTTAGAAACAATTAGAACACTAGAACATCAATTTGTCACGACATAGGTCCGATTCATATATAAGTAAATATTTTTGCTTGATTATAGACCGGTAGGCTACCTTGCTTGTGTGCGTCCTAAACCTTCCAGAGAATGAAGGTTGACCAAATCCTGCTGGCGATGAGGTGTCATCTCCGGATCATATCCTATCTCCTCAACCAAGTCCAGGGTCTTTTCCCTCGCGGTTGTTTGACCGTCCTCATAGTGCATCCAGTGAAGTTTTCCCTACACTGGCGATTCCTACCTCATCTCAAACTGAATTGCATTTCCTTGGTGGAGTATTCATTTTTGTTGCTCCACTAGTACCAGCAATCATCTTCCAAATGGTTGTCCTATTTCAAGAAATCCTGGAGTTCCAGAAAGCTCAAGATGAAGCCCAGCAGGAACAGATGAATATCACGAGAGAAGACATGAAGAACGTCATGATGTAGCCTTAGTTATCTCCAACCAAGTTAGAGCAGAACTTTTGTCCTAGGAAGGATACCCCTGAAGATATTTGGGTCCCATCAAGTACTCTACTTTTCGGCAGCCTTGTCGTAAGAAGCTATGGGCTTGTAACTATTGCAATAGGCCTGGTCATCAGGTCGATAGTTGCCGCAAGAGTTTGGGACAATGTTTGGCATGTGGATCTGCTGAACATCGGGTAAAGGACTGCCCCTTATCTTTCCATCAAACCAGAGCTCATATCCCAGCAACACCTGTTAGGCCACAACCTAGGGACCCTCTTTCTATCCAGCAGACCCTGCCCCTTACAATAAGGCATGACGCATACTCGGGGTTCATAGAAGATGAAGGACCAGATCAATGAAGGCTCTAGGATTTATTCAGGAAGGGACTTCACCTTAAGAAATACCTATCTTGTTTGTGCCCAAGAAGGATGGAGCAACGGATGTGCATCGATTACCAGACACCAAAGAACAAGTATCCTCTGCCCGGATCGAGGATCTGTTTGATCTGGTTGTGTGGAATTAGGGTGTTTCGAAGTTTGATTTAAGATTTGACTACCATCATATCAAAGTCAGGAAAGAGGACATTTCCAAGACGGCGTTCAAACACCAAGTATGTGTAGTTTTCTTTGGTCAGGACGTTAGACTGACAAATGCTTCTGCTGTGTTCATGAATCTCATGAACAGAGATTTTCATGAGTATTTGAATCGGTTTATCTTCTCCATAGATAACATTCTGATATATTTGAAGACTGAAGAAGAGCATGAAGAACATCTGAGGAAGTTTTGGAAACTTTAAGGAAAAAAAAGTTTTTGGTAAGTTATTTGAACATGGATTCTTGACAAGGTGGACTTTTGGCCATGTTGTCAAGAGAAGAAATTTTGATGGAAGATAGCTGTTGTTGAAGAATGGTATACCCCAAGTTCAATTCGAAAGATTCTTGAACTTGGCCGGCTACTACCAGAGGTTCGTGAAGGATTTCGCCAAGATTGCTGAGCCAATGACGAAGCTCACTTGGAAGAATAAAGAATTCATCTGAACGAAAGTTTGCCAGGCGGCATTGAGGAGCTGAAGAAGAGACATACCACTACACCAATCCTTGCGCTACCCGCAGGAACCGGTGGGTTCTCCATTTACAGTAATTCCTCTGGAAGAGGACTGGGTTGCGTTCTTCAATAACATGGGAGAGTAATTGCTTACACGTGTAGGCAACTACAGACTCATGAGAGGAATCATCCCACGCCTAATTTGAATTGCTGCAATTATCTTTACTTTGAAGTTGGAAGCATGATTTTTATGGAAAGGGAGTGAAAATTTATACGAACTACAAAAAGTCTGAAATATGTATTCACTCAGAAAGGGCTGAATGTTAAACTAAGAAGATGGCTGAAGCAGATGAAGGACTTCGACATCAACCTGCAGTACTATTCAGGTAAGGCTAATGTGGTCGCTGATGTACTTGGTCGATATTTATGGCGAAGTTCTTAACCAAGGACTAGCACCTGCTAGAAGATATCGAGAAGTTTGGACTGGAGGTTATACTACCTGGAGATAGAAGGACGGAGCTGGATGTTGATTCAGTATTGATGAAGTTCGAGGCTGAGGGATAAAAATCAAGAGAACGTAGTTTCAAAACGAGGCACTTTGCAGGCTTAGAGCTCAAGTGTTGGCAGGAACACCTGAGGGTTTCTAAATTAATCAGCATTGAAACTCTGAAGAATGGTACGAGACTTTGCGTATCGGCTGACAAACGGAGGAACGAGTTGATGAAAGAAATGCACCAGTCGCAGTATTCCATATATTCAGGAGCTAATAAGATGTATCAGAATATGCCTCCATTGATTGGTGTTATGGAATAAAGAAGGACAATTCCAGGTATAGGATTAGATATGAAATTGTCAACATGAGAAATTTAGCAAGAGAACAACAAGTTTGTTGCAGCCGCTGGACAATTCGGAGTGGAAGTAGAAGCATATAACAATGAACTTTGAGTAAGGATTGTCTTGTTCCTAAGGAGGGAAGGGCACCAATTAGATTATAGTGGACCGACTGACTAAGTCAGCACACTTTATTCCCTTCAAAGTTGGTTTATCCACTAAGAAGTGGGCAGCATTGTACGAGAAGCACATCTACCGGATTCATGGAGTACCGTGGGACGAGCAAGCAGAGAGGTCAATCCAGATGCTTGAAGATGTATTGGAATTTTGCGTCTTGGAATTTGGTAGGTCTTGGGAAGACCAAATTGCATTTGGTGAAGTTTCTCCTACCAGAGGAACAATCAGTTTTCGACGGAGCTGGAAATTGAGGCCAGATACATCAGGTCAATTGAAGTTTAAGACGCGTTGGAAGTAGCGTACCAGTTAGCTCTACCAGCTAATTTTGAGAATGTGCAACGTCTTCTACGTCACAGCTCAGACGTTACATTTCGGATCCGAGTCACATTTTGGATAATTCAGAGATGAAGATTGGAATCAACCTTTCAGTGCCAGAGAAACCAGTTGCAAGCCTAGTCAGAGATGAGAAGAAAATCAGAATTTGAGCCATCATTTAAACTCCTATTCCTTATCTAAATTTGACTAATGCTGCTAAGTTAGCCTAGTTTTGTAAGCTATCTCTTTAAATCAATCTTGATCATGATGATATTTTATTGGGTGCACCCACTAATATATTGTCTAATCAGGACCGGTGCATGATGGTCTGATCAACCTCGTGTATTTTGGTTCGCTTTTGTATTTTTTTCTACATGGATGATATCATAAACCGTCTCATCCACGACTGCCTTGGAAATTCTTATGGTTGGACCTAAGTTACGGGCGTAGTACCCGTAGCTGTTTGATTCTCCTACTCTGTCTTTAATTTCGAGGACGAAATTTTCTAAGGAGGGAAGATTGTGAAACCCATAATTTGTATTTAATAATTAAATAATGTTTTTGTATTATTATTATTATCATTATTATTATTAATATTATTAAATATTTTTGAGAGAAAAGAATTTCGAAATTATAATAACAAGGCTTTTTGATTTTCGGACCCAGACCCGAGTCCGAACCCAGACCCAGGCCTGAGCCAAACCCAATCTCATTTTCCTTTCTTTCCTAAAGTCTGATTGGTTTATATAAAATAATAATAAAATAAATAAAATATATTCTTTTGATCTGGTCCAATTGGACCAGAACCCACTACCAACCCCTCGTTTCACATTCTCAACTCTCCTCCACTCAAGAGCAATCACTCCCATCACTACAGCATTCATTTTTCATCTTTTTATAACTCCCCACAGCATTAAACCCCCTTAGCTCTCAAATCTCAAATCTCTCTCTCTCACTCTCTGTGCTTTTCTCTCCTGTGGAGAAAACTTTAACCGATCTCTCCATCTCTCTCTCTCTGACTACTTCATCCATCGGAGAAACCCCAAACCCAAGCCCTAATCCCGAGCTCGCGTCGCCCCTTTCCGCGCGCGTGCGACCCGAGGCCGACGACCGCGCCTCCGCGCGTGCCCCCACTCCCGAGCCCCCTTCTCCGGCGAGACGCTGCCAGCCGCCCCCGACCGAGCTCACCCCGCCGTCCAGCGCATTTTCCGCGAGCCACCCCCGGCCGACAGCGCCCCCGCGCCGTCGGTGCTCCGCCGCATCCAGCGTCCGCCGCCTGCAGCCGCGACCCGAGCCGCTGACTCCCGAGCTCCTCCCGAGCAAACCCCCTCCCCGAGCCGCTGTCCGCCGCCCTCCAGCGCCCCGGCGGAGCTTCCCCGCTGATTTCCACGGACTTCCCCGCGGCCGACCCTCTGTCCCGGCGAGGCGTGCCCTAGCGCAACCGACCGATCTCTCTCCCGTGCGCGCCTCTTTTCTGTGCGTGGTTGAGCCAGATCTGCTCGCGAGCCCTCTTCCGCTGTTCGGGATCTTCGACCTGCTGCCGAACTTAGTTTCGGATTTTTCTCGAGATTTTTTCCGCGGCTCCCCGCCAACGGAATTTGGTAATTTCTGGATAATCACAGTAGTTCGTCCCTCCCCGTAGAGTCGATGATGAAATCGGTCCCCGGATTCCCTTCGGGAAATTCGATTAGCTGCGTTATATTTTCGATTAGCTGTGTTAGATTATTTTTCCTGTGTTTTACCTGCCGGTTTGGTGTGAATTGGTTGATTATGGGAATCCCGGACATTTCGGGAAGTTCGGTGGATTGAGAATTATTTTCTGTGGCTTGGGATTATTTTGGTGGATATTCTGTGGATTATTTTGGGTTGGAAATATTTGCAGGTTTTCCGTGGCGCATTTTCCAGTTTTGGGTTTGTTCCGAAATAGAGGAAATGCTGCCCAAATTTCTACAAAAACTATATTTTTATTGATTTCAAAAGTGGCTTTCGAAAATGAATTTCTAAACTGATTTTCGGGCGACGACCGTACCGGTCTGTGGGTCCCGACGAAATGCAAACGCACCGGTCCGATCGGACGTTGTGGTATTAGCCGAATTTTGAGGAATGGACCGAGTCTGAGACTCTTAGTTTCATTTTAATTATTTTTAATATTTAGGCTATTTATATTAGATATTTAATTCCTGCACTTTAATTATTTAATTTCAGTCATTTTCTCTTATTTAATGTAAAAGAAAATTGTATCGGGCATAAGCCCACCCTAGGACCATTAGCTGTGCCACTGTATTGTGTAGCGTAGTTTATTTTATTTTTCTTTTTCTGGTGGATGTGAATTTGGGTGGTTTTGATTAGTCGCGTAATCGTAGATTAGAGCGCGATTTACTGATTAGTTACGAATCTAGTTAAAATGGATAAAATATTAGTAAATAACTAGTTCATGATTTATCACTAAAAGAAAATAATATTTTTATAAATATATTACAAAAACACAAAGTTTTCCAAAGTTAATTGATTCTCGTGTTCTTTCCAAATAATCCAATTAATCGGTTTAATCAACGCACATAGTTGCGACGTAATCGTTAGCTGTAAATTAATACAACTTAAAACCTGACTAGGATTTATTACTAGAGATTGCAACTAGCACACTTAGTCTGGTTATTCAAGGTTCTAAGTCGAGTTCTCAACTGTAGGAACTCGAAGTTACACCTGACGTTCCTCCTCGGTACCGACTCGTCTTTTCAGTCAATCTAATACAAGGCAAGTTTCGGATTATATTTTCTTGTAATTTCCTTAGTAAAGTTAAGCTGCATGTTAAACCACACTGCTGACACGGAACTCTACCTTAGGGTTCAACTACTGATTGTTACTGATACTGAATCTGGGACTGGGGGAATAGTGTAGACGTTTATGACCAAATCCCCTACTGAACTGACTGTGTTAGCTTACCCCTCTCACACACGGGGATAAGCCATATCGTATCGCTAAGATACTACTGATCAACCCAAGCCGGTCATAGACGTTTGCATATTCAAAACACACTGAACTGTTTTAAACTGCTGAAAATATTATTTCAAACTGTTTACCCTGCACTTTCCAATTACTATTTAAATTATGAGATGCATATTTCGTTCTTGCTCCCTCCTGACTGGAGACAACATTTTAGGTAACACTGAGGATGACGAGCTATACTATAATAGCTACTACGACCCGGTTCTCTACCCTGCGACGGTACCGGAGCCGTCTCTGGAGGACGCTGATCCTGGGACTACTGAACCTGATGTTTAGATAGTTCTTCCTTTATGCATTTTCTTTTATTTCGGTATTTCCTTTCACAGTTGTACTTCTGAATATTTTATTAAACAAAGTTTCAAATTCCGAATAGAACAGTTGTGACAAATGTACTTGTGTTGTTGTGAATACTTGCAATGGAACAGCTTACTGCCGCCGTCTCAACAACGGTGCAGGCTGGGCATGATCCGGTTCGACCCAATTAGTTGGGATCGGGTCGTGACATCTATGCAATGACAAGGAGAGTCCAGTAGGATTAATACACCAATCATACTTAATAGTAAATTATTACAAAAATTGCAGAAATTTTAGAAATTAGAAACATAAGGGAGTTATCGAAGGGGCACGCACAAATATCACATGAATCACGTGATCCAGACACAAACATATGTCCCAGTGAAGCAATGTCTACCCACTAAAGAACCCTCCTTGTACCCCATCATACATATAGGTTATAGTCTTTCTACAAGTTTGAAGTCCAAAGGTCGTTGGCCTAAGTCGAGACATATTGATTGAGGCCGATGATTAATACACCAATCATTGGCCACAAATATGAAGTCCAAAGGATGTGTAAAGCTTGTTGGAGTATAAATAGGAAAATAAGTGAAAAGATCACGGCATCAATCAATTGAATATCAAAACATAAGTGGAAAGCTTGTTGTAGGCCTATGTTGTGCGTAAACTTGTTGTCTGTTCCTGGAGTATTATTATGCTTATTTAGTATTCTCCCCTATTTGGTTTCTCCCCTATTGATATTTATCAGTTTCTCCCCTATTTGGTTTCTTGTACCTTAAAATCTCATGTATTTGAGATTTGCCTTATATTTTCTCTTGACTATATAGTTAACTGCTTTGACATTTCCTCAAATATCAGTGCATCAGCCCATCCAAACCATTAGCTAAACGACCAACTATCAGAAACTCAGGTGGGTCTGACATAGAACTCACTATCTACATTGTCATGTACTTAATTTAAATTTTTTTTACAATATATAGAATAGAAACTAACTACTATTATTTAAACCCATAACCTTTTTCCTATATAATAGAAAGAAACTCAGATGGGTCTGACACAGAAACTCAGTTGGATACTTGGATCACAGGTCAAGTGGCATGAAACATAACCTTTTCCCTAATTAGATTCCATATAAACCCATATAAAGCGTATCGGTATCGACTGTATCGGACTGGTATTAGCCGATACTTCAAACTACTTTGTGCAACATAGATCGTCAGTAATGTGCAGTTTTGACACCTCAAATTTTTATTTAACAAGAAGTTTTTATACTAAATACTAGACAGAATTACTATGTGATAATGCAAAGGATTTTAAATGCAAGTTATCTTCTTAGAAACTAGCAAAGAAGTTTAATATTATTGATAAAGGACTAGTAAGAATCTTACAATATCCATTTGAAGAAAATAAATTTATGTGAAAGTGATCTTTCAATTATCTATAGTGTCCAACATGAGATGAGGTAATGCAGAAGGACATGTTAGCTCAATCTTTTTTTTAGGTGTTGTCTGAAATTATGGCCTTACAAATTTGTTCTAAAAAAATATAAAAAAAATTGGAAAGAAAAATAATTTATAAAGAAAATATATATAGAAAAAATTGGTTCTTTTTACCCATGGAAGGATTCAGTTTCCTTCTTTCTTTACCTTCTTCAAACACCTAAAAAATTGATAAAAATTATAATCTTTAATAATAATAATAATAATAATAATAATAATAATAATAATAATAATAATAATTTTCTTTTCTTCCCTTCCCTTCCCTTCTCGCGGCTGGCACATTCAGTTGCTTAAACCGAAATATCACACTCTTTAACTTTCATTTTTGCAAGCTACTGCACAAAGTACTCACATTTAGAGGGCTATCGTAGCAATCAAG
This sequence comes from Iris pallida, assembly GCA_029216955.1. NCBI lineage: Eukaryota > Viridiplantae > Streptophyta > Magnoliopsida > Asparagales > Iridaceae > Iris > Iris pallida. The sequence goes on along the minus strand of JANAVB010010999.1, from coordinate 876,521 downwards.
GGCAGATTGCTTGCATAGTCGAACACAATGATTTTCGGTTAGTGAATCCCCAAACCCCGTCAAAACCTTAGATCCATGAAACTCGTCAAAGATAAAGCTTTTGATTGCGTACAAGCCCTAACTCTCAAAATTAATAGAGGAATCAATCGAAACCCTAGATTTACGGCCATAGTAAAAATCCCATACCCATCCAAAAATGTAGTAGAATTAAAAATCCACCAAAATCCTAGCTTTGTGAAATTAATCAAAGATAAAATTAACTCGAAGAACTTCGGTTTCGATTTTGGCTTCGGGAGGAGGAGGATCTTGGACACGAGCCAGAAAGGATCTTGGACGCGACTTCGGGAGGAGGAGGAGGAGGACCTCTATTTCTCCCGTGGCCGACTAGGTTTTCTTGGAGATATGCATTTTTTGGATTTGGACGTCTTTTTAACTTCACGGGACTGTAAAATCGAAAATTGGGGAGGAAAATTTTCTCTTCCCGGTTATGTTGTTGCCTTTTGGATTTGGTTGTTGCCTTTTGGATTTGGTGAATCTGAAATTGGGGAGGAAAATTTTCTCTTCCCGGTTTTATGTGAAAACAATTTGGCACAATTTTTTGGGAGCAAATAATTAGGCGGGTGTCATTCCCCGTTCCCAGAATACGTATTTTTATACATGTACTACTTGAATGTATTTATTTGATATTTATCATGTATTATCCTGTATTTAAATTCCTTTAATTTCATGTTAATCAATTAATCTGCTCTTTAAATTTTTATGTTAATTTATTTCCTGCAATTATATTTCTGTAATTTTATTTCTGCACTTTATTTTCTGCTTTTATTCCCTGCCTTAGTCTTGCTTATTTGGGTTCGGGTTGGCTTTGGTTGGATCCCCTACAACCCGACCCATTGGACCCGGCCCATTAGCTCCCACCTACCACCCCCTTCATTTAAAGCCACCCTCTCCATTCTCTCTCCTCATTACTCATTCTCACCATTACTCCTCTTCTTCTTCTTCATTACTCTCTCCACCTACCAAACCGAAGGCAAGTACAACTTGCTCCCCATGAGAACCCATATTTTTGTAGTTCATTTATCTTCTTTGCAAGATCCTAAGAGAGTTTAGAACTTAGCATTTTTCATTTCGAAGTCTTAATTTTTGTAGATCTAGAATGAGTTATTTTCGGAGTTTGGTGGTTTTGATCTATCAAACTTCTTTGTTTTCAAATTTTAATGGTTCTATGTTGTAGAGAGTTTTATTCTACCCAATTTTGACCCTTGGAAAGTTGGATTTGGACTTGTTTTGACCAAGTTGTGGGCTTTTGAAGCTTTGGGGTGCAACCATGGAGTTCTTGCTGTTTGGAGAAGACAGTGAGCAGTGTACGCTAGCTTTTTAACTTGCGTCACTGAGCTGTGCGTGCACTTTAGCGCAGCGCAGTATGGAGTCCATACGCTGCCTTTTTAGGAAGCGTGTGTCTTGCATACGCTACCTTTTGGAAGCGTATGTCGTATGGAGTTCATATGCTACCTTTTGGGAGCGTATGACTTGCATACGCTGACTTGGATGGTCAGGAGTCGTATGGAGTTCATACGCTGCCTTTTGGAAGCGTATGACTTGCATACGCTGACTTGGATGGTCAGGAGTCGTATGGAGTTCATACGCTGCCTTTTGGAAGCGTATGACTTGTATACGCTCACTTGGATAGTAAGGAGTCGTATGGAGTCCATACGCTGCCTTGAAGAGGAGTCGTATGGAGTCCATACGCTAGCTTGACCTCAGCGTAGCATGACCTGAGCGTACGCTGGCTTGAGCGTAGCTTGACCTGAGCGTACGCTGACATGAGCGTAGGCTGACATGAGAGTAGCCTGCTTACCCTGGATCTTCTATAGCCCTGTATATTGATATTTTATTAGATATTTAACGTCTATTTTATATCCTTACGCCTTTTGACATAAAACTTGATATAATCATGATATGTTAATATTTCTGTTAAATATAGATTGTTACGTGGGATGTACCATGTGTCGTGAATTGAGTTATAGATACCCCGATTGACTGGAATTAAACCCTGAGAGTTGTAGACTCGACACCACTGAATACTAGTTGACTTCCATGCCTTGTCACCATTGATAATGATTATGACCTTGACTAATAATTGATCATGCGTTCCTAGTTGGAACTAAGAGACTGGCTAGTCGTCTTATTGAATTGAATGAATGAGACACGTTCATATTATTCATGAACTATTGAAATCGACTGGCTAATCCCGAATATTGGCATACAGGCACATGCAGGCTTCAATTCATTTATTATTTATTTATCTTACCAAAGAAGCATGTGTACTTTATGGTCAAGACATGATTACTCCGTGGTTAGTTTTGATTGTTGCATTACGCTATGTAAGACCTACAACCTGACCGTACTGGTATCATTGTAGAGTTGTGCATATCGTACCTCGTACGAAAGTACTCATTCTGAATGACCATGATCCACGGCATGGTACTTCACTCAACGTAGAGACTATTAAGTTAAATAAAATAATGATTGTATGGAGAGAATAGATTCCCGAGTTCTTACATGGCAGCCCTCTTGGGACAAGTAGTACCCGATGGGCCGGCTCGTTCCCATAGATACTGTAAATCTGCCACACGGGCAGGGAACAGTATCTGCTTATATTATTATTGTATATGGTATATTGACGGGCGTCCTGCTAGGACTCGTCTAATTCATGATTGACGCAATTGATTGACTGGGTAAACTAGCCTTGCTTGCACATAGTGAGAACTGAGGAATCCCTATTGCATAAATTCCAGGATAACTTGGGACTCAAAATAGCAAGCCGAAGGATTTGATTGGCCGTTCAAGATGATTTGTTTGTGCACTGTACCTACTCTGTTACCTAACTGGGATGATCAGAATGTCAGGACATGACGGGCCAACTTCTGTCCTTGTTTGGTTGGGAGGTTGGTTCGAAGTGTCGTGATGTGATGTGAATCCTAGTGGAAAGCAGAGATCTATTATTATATTTCTCATTACTGGTTTTAGTTCTCATGTCGTGCTTCCTTGTGGTACTTGCTATTAGAGGTCTAACCTCTCTGGTTTTGCATGGCCAGATTTAGAGCCGATCCCCGAGGATCCAGCTTACTTCTACCTCCAAGATGGTCAACACTAGAAGGATGATCGCAGGATGACTCGAGTGGGTTTCTTACTTCCCCGCTCGTTTTGTTATCTACTTTATACCTTGCCGTTTGGCACCGACATGTTAGTCGGATCGTCTTGTACCTACTTTTACATAATTGTAACTAAGTCAGGCTGCAGCTGATAACAATTGTGTATGCCTTGCTACATCATCTGGCTATGTTTTGTAAAGCCAGATATCAAAGAACATTTTGACTGAGCGTTTGGGACGCCTTACTGCTTTATCTTACATGTTCTCTATTTCTGTTTCTTGTTTGAATGATTGAGACAATAGATGTGAAGTGACCATAGTGAGACTTTCATGTAGTATGCACCCCCTCGTCTTTAGACAGCATTGATCGTATTATACGGTATTCATCTACCCGTAATACGTAGCTGGCTGAGTCATTTCCCCGCTCTCCAGTATTCTGGTTCTGGGGCGTGACAAGGTTTTAGTGGTGGCCCATGCAGGTCTGATTTCAGACTTGTGGGGTGTTTTGATTTGTAGGGTGTCTCAATCACACATGTTTTTCCTTGATCTCATGATTCGTCAATTCTCAACTCTAGCTTGACATTCCAGTATCCTTTGACTTCATTGATCCTTCATGTCCGGTCGTTTGATTGTTCTCTTGTCCCTTTTCTTAGGGGCACCTCGTCCGCACCTGTCAGATCTGGACAGCAACAACATGGACAGTAACATGGACAACCTGACCATGTTGGTCAGCAACAAGAGCCGGTACTAACTCAAGAGGCTACCCAAGAAGAAGTGATAGTGGAAGCAGCAACTGGATCACAGTATCCAGATGTTCCACCACCACCAACAGTTCCACCTACCCCTACGGAGATGGACACACCGGCTCTTCTGGAGATCATGAGAGGGATGATGGCCACTCAGCAACACCAGATGTTAGCCCAGCAGCGCATGCACGCTCAGTTACAAGAGCAGAATGTACTACTCAACCAAGGATTATAGACGACATTGGAAAGAGGGGCAAGGACAGATTCAGGAGCGTCAGCCCGGTTTTGCAAGTACAACCCCCGCCGTTTCGAGGGCACGGAGGATGCTATTTCAGCAGATGCATGGCTTAAGGATATTGAGGCTATCCTGACAGCAGCTAAGGTACCGACAGAAGAACGTGTGGATCTAGTGAAGTTGTTACTTCAGGATCTCGCACATGATTGGTGGGAATCAGAGGAAGTAGGCATCAGACGTCCTGTTGCTTGGGACGATTTTACTGCAAGGTTCAAGACGAAGTACTATGGAATTGTGGCGCAGTTTGAGCTACAACAGAAGTTTATCAACCTCAAGCAGGCCGGCAAGACTGTAGATGCTTATGCAGCGGAGTTCTGCAGATTGAGTAGGTTTGCCCCAGAGATGGTAGCAACGGAACGCCAGAGGGCTATGAGGTTCCCGCAAGGGTTTCATCTTGAGCTCTTGCAATTGATAGAGGGGCACAACTACCAGACTTTTGACGAAATATTGACGGTAACCCGCAGGCATGAAATCACCATTCAGAGGATCACAGTAAGGACTGGAGGTCAGAAGAGATCTCACAGTCAGATTGAAGGAGGAGGGGGAGCAGTGCCCCGAACAACAGCACCATCTCCTGGCATTCGTATCCACGATGTGGCGATACGGGGACCAGCACCACCACCCAGACAGCAGCAACAGCAACAGAGGAAGAACCAGCAGCCCCCAGCGGGCTGCACTTATTATGGAAAGATGGGACACACTAGAGATGTGTGTCGGACATTGAACGGGCAGTGTTTGATATGTGGAAATCCAGATCATCGGGTTATCACATGTCCCATAAATTCGAGGTCAGGAGGACCAGTGCAGCAGTTTCCTGCTCTACCAGCACCAGGGGCAGGGCAGTATCGAGGACCAGCGGTAGCAGTGAGACCGTTGGCACAGCGCCCGTTAATGCCGCAGGCTCAGATGTTTCGGCAGCAGGGACCGCCGATGCAGCAACACCAGCATAGACTACCCCAGCATCATCAGGGAAGGGGCCAGCAGCAGCACCAGGCTAGGCCGCAATATGGGAACCAGCAAGGAGGTCGAGGGCAGGCATTCACACTGTCCTTGGAGGAGGCATTAGCATCGGGAGATGTTGTGGCAGGTAACATTCTTGTCGTCTCATATCCCGCAGTAGCATTGTTTGATTCGGGAGCATCGCACTCATTTATATCTGCACAATTTACGACACGGCTAGGAATGGAGTTCGAGGCATTGCCAGGAAGGTTAAATATACTCACTGGCAATGGGCTCGTAGGAGTTAGTAGAGTTATTCTAGCGTGTAGTGCTGTAGTTTGCGGGCATTCCTTACCCGCCCAGTTGATAGAATTTCCTGTTAGAAATTTCGACGTTACCTTAGGCATGGACTGGCTGAAAGACAGTCATACGACAATAGATTGTCGTAGTGGGAGTGTATCTTTTGATATTCCAGGCATGAAGAAATTCACCTTAGTCAGATCAGAGGCAACTCAGCAAGAGCAGGGAGTAATAACAGCAATGGAAGAAGTTCAGGTTCCGAAGGTAGTTGAAGAATTTTTAGACGTGTTTCCCGAAGAACTTCCCGGTCTGCCACCGGTTAGAGATATTGAGTTCAGTATAGAATTGGCACCTGGGACTAAACCAATATCAGATCGGTAATACAGAATGGCGGATTCGGAGCAGGCCAAGGTATATCAGCATATAGAGGAATTGAAGGAGAAGAAGTTTATCCAAGCTAGCATATCGCCATGGGCAGCACCAGTAGTACTTGTGGGGAAGAAGGATGGATCATCCAGATTGTGTATCGATTACAGAAAGCTTAACGCGGCAACAGTAAAGAACAAGTACCTATTACCAAGGATCGAGACTTATTTGATCAGTTGAGCAGGGCTAGAGTTTTCTCCAAGATAGATCTTCGTTCAAGGTACCATCAAGTGAGGGTTCGAAAGGAAGACATTCCCAAGACAGCATTCAGGTCGAAGTATGGACATTATGAATTCTTAGTAATGCCGTTTGGTTTGACCAATGCTCCAGCTATATTCATGGATTTGATGAACCGTATCTTTATGCCGTATTTAGATCAGTTTGTCGTAGTATTTCTTGACGACATTCTTGTGTACTCTGCTAGTGAAGAGGAGCATGAAGACCACCTCAGGAAAGTGTTACAGGTTCTGAGAGAGAACCAGTTGTATGCCAAGCTCAGCAAGTGTGAGTTCTGGACGGATCACATTTCATTCTTGGGTCATATCGTATCAGGAGCTGGAGTAGCAGTGGATCCCAAGAAGGTAGAAGCAGTAGAGAGTTGGCCAATACCCAAGACCGTAGCTGATGTACGGAGTTTCTTACGATTGGCAGGATATTACAGAAGATTTGTGTCAGATTTTGCAAAACTTTCAGCACCCATGACCCGCTTGACACGGAAGGATGTGCCATTCGTTTGGTCGGCAGAATGCCAGTCATCGTTTGAGAATTTGAAGCAGAAGTTGATATCAGCGCCTATTCTTACATTGCCAGTTGGACCCGGGGGTTTTACTGTATATTGTGATGCGTCAGGTAAAGGATTTGGATGTGTCCTCATGCAGCACGAGAAGGTGATAGCATATGCATCTAGGCAGCTTCGGGACCACGAGAAGAATTACCCAACTCATGATTTGGAGTTGGCGGCAGTAGTATTTGCTTTGAAGCTATGGAGGCATTACTTATATGGTGACCGAGTGGACATGTACACAGACCATAAAAGTCTGAAGTACATCTTTACTCAGAAGGAGCTGAACATGAGGCAGAGAAGATGGTTAGAGCTGATCAAGGATTACGACGTGGAGCTTCAGTATCATCCAGGCAAGGCGAATGTGGTAGCAGACGCTCTTAGCAGAAGAGGCGGCGCATTTATGTTGACAACGCAGAGGCATATCTTAGAAGACCTTCAGGAGATGGGCATCGAAGTTATACTTCCTAGTGATGTAGGGATTCTGGCGAGTCTACAAGTTCAATCCGACTTGGTAGGCAGGATCAAGGCAGCCCAGGCACAGGACCCAAGGATTCAGAAGCTTAGGGCAGAATGTGAGTCAGGACTCAGGAAGGAGATGACAATTTATGAAGACGGTACACTTAGGTTTGGATCTCGTCTATGCGTGCCTAGTGGAGATATTAGACAGGAAGTTATGACAGAAGCTCACAGTTCCCAGTATTCTATACATCCTGGAGGGACCAAGATGTACCAAGATATCAAGCAGCACTTCTGGTGGAATGGGATGAAGAGGGAGATAGCTGGGTTTGTTTTCCGTTGCTTGATATGTCAGCAGGTAAAGGCAGAACAACAGAGGCCAGCTGGATTATTACAACCGCTTCCTATCCCGGAATGGAAGTGGGAACACATCACAATGGACTTTGTGACCGGTTTACCGAGATCATCAAGTGGTAAAGATGCTATTTGGGTGATAGTAGATTGGCTTACAAAGGTAGCACATTTTCTTCCTTTCAGAATAGGGCAATCTACAGAGAAGTTGGCAGAGTTGTATATGCAACAGATAGTTAGGCAGCATGGAGTCCCTGTCAGTATCGTGTCAGACCGAGATACCCGCTTTACATCGCATTTCTGGAAGAGCTTGCATCATAGTCTGGGTACCAAGTTAAGATTTAGCACGGCTTACCATCCGCAGACGGATGGGCAATCAGAAAGGACAATTCAGACTTTAGAAGATATGTTACGAGCTTGTACCCTAGATTTTGGAGGATCTTGGGAAAGCCACCTGCACTTAGTTGAGTTCTCATACAACAACAGTTATCAAACAAGTATCCAGATGGCGCCATTTGAGGCACTATATGGTAAGAAGTGCAGATCGCCACTAGCATGGGATGATATCGGGGAAAGGAAGATACTAGGCCCAGAAATGATTATCCAGACGGTTGAAGTGATTAAGGGAATTAGAGAGCGACTTCGTGTTGCGCAGGATCGGCATCGTCATTGGGCGGACCAGCATCGTAGGCCGCTAGAGTTTTCTGTTGGGGACCACGTGTTCTTGCGGATCTCACCTACCCGTAGGGTCATTAGATTTGGCGTTCGCGGGAAGTTGAGTCCGCGATACGTAGGCCCATTTGTTATTCTTGATAGGGTAGGCGATGTTGCTTATCGTTTGTCCCTTCCACCTTCGTTACGAGAGGTGCATGACGTGTTTCATGTATCTCAATTACGAAGGTATGTATCGGACCCCAGCCATATCCTCGATCATTCAGAACTGGTTGTTGGTACCAACCTGTCTTACGAGGAGCAGCCTGTGTCCATCTTGGACCGAAGAGAGAAGATACTCAAGAACCGAACAATTAACCTTGTCCGGGTTGCTTGGGGTCATCACTCTTTGGGAGAGTCAACGTGGGAACGTGAGAATGATATCCGATCACGGTATCCACACCTGTTTGACTCACAAGGTATATCTTTTTTTGTGTACCTTGATTGTCTTGATTCCTCATGCTTATCACCTTATGGGTAGAACTGATTGATATCGTAGATTGATGGATTTACATATATAGTACTTGCTTTTGATATGGTAAATGATTGCTTGCTCACTAGAATTGCTTGTATTAGTTAGCTTCGATATTTCTACCTGCTTGGATTTGAAATTTCGAGGACGGAATTTTTTCTAAGGAGGGTAGAGATGTCACTCCCCGTTCCCAGAATACGTATTTTTATACATGTACTACTTGAATGTATTTATTTGATATTTATCATGTATTATCCTGTATTTAAATTCCTTTAATTTCATGTTAATCAATTAATCTGCTCTTTAAATTTTTATGTTAATTTATTTCCTGTAATTATATTTCTACAATTTTATTTCTGTACTTTATTTCCTGCTTTTATTCCCTGCCTTAGTCTTGCTTATTTGGGTTCGGGTTGGCTTTGGTTGGATCCCCTACAACCCGACCCATTGGACCCGGCCCATTAGCTCCCACCTACCACCCCCTTCATTTAAAGCCACCCTCTCCATTCTCTCTCCTCATTACTCATTCTCACCATTACTCCTCTTCTTCTTCTTCATTACTCTCTCCACCTACCAAACCGTAGGCAAGTACAACTTGCTCCCCATGAGAACCCATATTTTTGTAGTTCATTTATCTTCCTCGCAAGATCCTAAGAGAGTTTAGAACTTAGCATTTTTCATTTCGAAGTCTTAATTTTTGTAGATCTAGAATGAGTTATTTTCGAAGTTTGGTGGTTTTGATCTATCAAACTTCTTTGTTTTCAAATTTTAATGGTTCTATGTTGTAGAGAGTTTTATTCTACCCAATTTTGACCCTTGGAAAGTTGGATTTGGACTTGTTTTGACCAAGTTGTGGGCTTTTGAAGCTTTGGGGTGCAACCATGGAGTTCTTGCTGTTTGGAGAAGACAATGAGCAGTGTACGCTAGCTTTTTAGCTTGCGTCACTGAGCTGTGCGCGCACTTTAGCGCAGCACAGTATGGAGTCCATACGCTGCCTTTTTAGGAAGCGTGTGTCTTGCATACGCTACCTTTTGGAAGCGTATGTCGTATGGAGTTCATACGCTACCTTTTGGGAGCGTATGACTTGCATACGCTGACTTGGATGGTCAGGAGTCGTATGGAGTTCATACGCTGCCTTTTGGAAGCGTATGACTTGCATACGCTGACTTGGATGGTCAGGAGTCGTATGGAGTTCATACGCTGCCTTTTGGAAGCGTATGACTTGCATACGCTCACTTGGATAGTAAGGAGTCGTATGGAGTCCATACGCTGCCTTGAAGAGGAGTCGTATGGAGTCCATATGCTAGCTTGACCTGAGCGTAGCATGACCTGAGCGTACGCTGGCTTTAGCGTAGCTTGACCTGAGCGTACGCTGACATGAGCGTAGGCTGACATGAGAGTAGCCTGCTTACCCTGGATCTTCTATAGCCCTGTATATTGATATTTTATTAGATATTTAACGTCCATTTTATATCCTTACGCCTTTTGACATAAAACTTGATATAATCATGATATGTTAATATTTTTGTTAAATATAGATTGTTACGTGGGATGTACCATGTGTCGTGAATTGAGTTATAGATACCCCGATTGACTGGAATTAAACCCTGAGAGTTGTAGACTCGACCCCACTGAATATTAGTTGACTTTCATGCCTTGTCACCATTGATAATGATTATGACCATGACTAATAATTGATCATGCGTTCCTAGTTGGAACTAAGAGACTGGCTAGTCGTCTTATTGAATTGAATGAATGAGACACGTTCATATTATTCATGAACTATTGAAATCGACTGGCTAATCTCGAATATTGGCATACAGGCACATGCAGGCTTCAATTCATTTATTATTTATTTATCTTACCAAAGAAGCATGTGTACTTTATGGTCAAGGCATGATTACTCCGTGGTTAGTTTTGATTGTTGCATTACGCTATGTAAGACCTACAACCTGACCGCACTGGTATCATTGTAGAGTTGTGCATATCGTACCTCGTACGAAAGTACTCATTCTGAATGACCATGATCCACGGCATGGTACTTCACTCAACGTAGAGACTATTAAGTTAAATAAAATAATGATTGCATGGAGAGAATGGATTTTCGAGTTCTTACATGGCAGCCCCCTTGGGACAAGTAGTACCAGACGGGCCGGCTGGTTCCCACAGATACTGTAAACCTGCCACACGGACAGGGAACAGTATCTGCTTATATTATTATTGTATATGGTATATTGACGGACGTCCTGCTAGGACTCGTCTAATTCATGATTGGCGCAATTGATTGACTGGGTAAACTAGCCTTGCTTGTACATAGTGAGAACTGAGGAATCCCTATTGCATAAATTCCAGGATAACTTGAAACTCAAAATAGCAAGCCGTAGGATTTGATTGGCCGTTCAAGATGATTTGTTTGTGCACTGTACCTACTCTGTTACCTAACTGGGATGATCAGAATGTCAGGACATGACGGGCCAACTTCGGTCCTTGTTTGGTTGGGAGGTTGGTTCGAAGTGTCGTGATGTGATGTGAATCCTAGTGGAAAGCAGAGATCTATTATTATATTTCTCATTACTGGTTTTAGTTCTCATGTCGTGCTTCCTTGTGGTACTTGCTATTAGAGGTCTAACCTCTCTGGTTTTGCATGGCCAGATTTAGAGCCGATCCCCGAGGATCCAGCTTACTTCTACCTCCAAGATGGTCAACACTAGAAGGATGATCGCAGGAGGACTCGAGTGGGTTTCTTACTTCCCCGCTCGTTTTGTTATCTACTTTATACCTTGCCGTTTGGCACCGACATGTTAGTCGGATCGTCTTGTACCTACTTTTACATAATTGTAACTAAATCAGGCTGCAGCTGATAACAATTGTGTATGCCTTGCTACATCATCTGGCTATGTTTTGTAAAGCCAGATATCAAAGAACATTTTGACTGAGCGTTTGGGACGCCTTACTGCTTTATCTTACATGTTCTCTATTTCTGTTTCTTGTTTGAATGATTGAGACAATAGATGTGAAGTGACCATAGTGAGACTTTCATGTAGTATGCACCCCCTCGTCTTTAGACAGCATTGATCGTATTATACGGTATTCATCTACCCGTAATACGTAGCTGGCTGAGTATTCCCCCGCTCTCCAGTATTCTGGTTCTGGGGCGTGACAGCGGGATATGCTTTTAAGGCGTGGGTTTGGTAGGCTGTGAAATCGTATTCATTTTATGGCATGCTAGTGCAGGTCATGAATGCTGTGAGTTCCCTAAAATGTTACGGTTCGCATAAATGCAGGTCGTAAATGATGACATTTAACGGTCCTAAAAATGCCAGTCATAATAAAATGCCAAAATGAAAAATTTACGGCTCGCATTTTCGGTGCGCCGTAATATTATATTATTTACGGCCTGCATCCGATGCACGCCATAAATGAGAGGCCGTTCTTCCTCTTTTTTTTGTCTTTTCTTTTCCAACACTTCTACCCAACAAGTTCGACTTGAAGTGCTTGAATTTGCAATGCCTGCAAGACGAACAACCACCATTAGAACAAATTATTGGCCTAGAAGTTCAAGTACGTTTAGTGCACTTTTTGAATTTGCACTTTTAGACTTGTTTGCAATCTAAACCCTAGAGAGACGAACCTCGTTGATCCTTGCAAGTGCTCAAAAATCAAATCTTCCTAAAGGGAGAATTCGAACGAAAATTACACTAAGGATCTGTTTGGTAGACATGAAGTAGATTTTGGATTAATTTGTATACTACATGGAACTTCCACTTATAATTACATGTTTAAGTAATTAATCATTCGCAAACTTAAGTTCCTTCTGTTAGATTGTGCACAAAAATGTACATTATGCATCAAGAGCCCGATTGTCGTCATCTGGAAGTTAATTTGATTTGAAAACGTTTTTACGTACAATGTACCTAACTGGTCCTAGATTTGGCCATACTAGTCCAATTCATCGCAGTGTTTCCATTCGAACTCGTCAGAATTTAAAGTCACGACCGGTGGTCATCTGCAACTGACATGCATAACATGTTCTGCACTTCATATTTATTCAAGAACATGCCTATTTATTGAAGCTAAATGCGAATACGACAAGTTTACTTAATATAGATTTTCACCGTAGTCGTCTGTAATTTTTTTTAATATTATGAAATAGTTAATAACTCACAGTTTAGACTCTTCTCAATTTTAATTTGTTGTGTTGAAATAAGTTCATAAATTAAATACAAATTGTTCTGCTTCTCTAGATTAAGTAACAAACAGGATTACAATCAGTAAACACTTGTTCAAAAACTTTCTAAAGATGTCAAAATGCTACAAAAGCTCACGAGTACGTACTTCCTGAATTAGTACTAATTAGTTTAGTTACATATTTGGGGATTTAGTCGCTCCAGCAGATGAGCATGGTGATACATCTGCGCACGATGTAGAGCTTGGCTCGTTGTTCCTTCACCAGCCTCGCGCACCGGCCGGAGAACCACCGTCTTCGGGTGCACGTTGATCTTCTCGCTTTCGGCATGCCGGGTGACCTCTTCAAAAGGGTCACCCTTTTTTCGACAGCTATTGCTGTTGACGATATTCTCGATCTCCTGCTGTTGCTGCTGCTGCTGTTTCTGATTCCTTTTTTCGACAGCTTCCACTTCTCATCCATATAAACCTCCATTTGTACTTTGTAGTAGTAGTAGTAGTAAAAGAGTTGGGTTTTTGAGTGTGTAACTGGATGATATGAAGTGAAGGTATTTATAGGGGTTTAAGGAGGGTTTTGAAAGAATTATGCTATTTGGCTCCCAAAATATTTGGGTGATATCATCTTCCATTATGTGGCATCTGACATGGCATATGACGTAACAGCTAAAATGACAAATTTTAACCCAAAAAGTTAATTATCCAAAAAAATTTAATGTTAATGTTAATATTAATTTTAATATTAATGTTAATGTTAATTTTAATATTAAGATTAATTTTAATGTTAATTTAATGTTAATTTATTAATTTACTATTAGTTTTAATTTAATATTAATTTTATTGTTAAATTTTGTCATGTCAGCTACCATATCAGTAACTATGTCATCTGCCACATAATGGAAGATGGTATCACCCAAATTTTTTGGGAGCCAATAGCATTTTTGGTTTTGAAAACTGGACCAATGATAGAACCAAATTTTTTTGGTATAGGTCAGACCGGGGCTCAATCCGGGTTCAAATAGACTTGGTTTGGCTTGGTTCAAATAGGTAAGATATCCATATTTACTTATTGGTTTAATTTGGTTTGGTTTGGTCATAAGTAATTAGATTGGTTTAATTTTACAACAATAAGATCGATCAAAACTAAACCAATAATCAAATGGTCCAAATTTCACATGATAATTTTTTTTTCTAAAAAATAATATCAAAATTGGTCGGTTCAATTGTGAACCGGTTCGGCCGGTTCACCGATTGAATCGGATTTTCACAAAAAATCGACAATTTTTTAAAAGATTCGGTTTTAGTGGAATCAGACCAATTTTTTGACATAAACTGGTTGGATCCAGCCCAGCCGCCGTTCTGAACTGGTTTTACAACATTGGCTTAAGGAGGGTTTGGAGTAAGTCAAGTCAGAAAAGTTGCCTGGAACTGGAGTTACTCCTTCACATGCATGGGACTTACTATGTTAATTAGTTAATATTAGGGTTTTAATAATTTTACAAGTGGGATGCATGTTCCCTGTCTCCATGACCAACGACAATTGGCTGCAGCACCAGCTCCGAGTAAAAAGCTTCAAAAGGAAAGTGCATGCACGCCTGGGTGAACCAACCGAAAGAGTACTGTTATGCCACATATATTGTACTTCTTTTGTCTCTGTGGATTATATTAAGGCAAATGTTAAAGGCCACCACATTTTTACTAAGGACTAACAACCTACTAAGGACAACCATCCTACACTTATATTTTTACTAAGGGCAACCTAAAATGAACAATTTTACTAAGGGCTACCAAAGAAAAAAAAAAGAAAAAAAAAACCCAAAACCCAAACCACCCCCCCCCCCCCCCCTGCCCGTTCGTTCCCACCTCCTCCACAAAATCCCCTCCCCTCTCCGACAGCCCCCCGTTACCACCCCCCCCCCCCCCCCCGGGACGGAACGTCGAAGGCGCATTCTCCTTCTTTATTTCTTTTTTCGTTTCTTCTTTTTTCACAAAAGCACACATCAAAATCCAAATTCTCACTGTAAAATTGAAAAAATTCTACATATATGGAACATAGAGAAACCCTAATTTGGATGTTAAATAATGAACCCACATTTCCTAAATTCCAGCCAAATGTCCCCATAACAGTTCCAGCCACCACTAGCTCTCACTAATTTACACACACACAAAAAAACACATCAAAATCTGAACTTTATCAGTAAATAGAAACCCAACTCAAGAAATTCTACCAAAATGGAGCAAATAGTGAGAACTCCAATTTTGGGCTAAATTTAACCACGAGTTTCGGCCACCATCAGCAGAGCCAGTGATTATCTATTTTCTACACAGAAACAAACACACACATCAAAAACCAAACTTTCACAGCAAAATAGAAAGCAGTCCCATGGATTCTACTAAAAATGGAGCATGGGGAAGACCCGACTTCATTCCCGGAACAGCTCCAGCCACCGTCATTCCAGTACAAAAAACAGGCATATATGTAAATGCTTGGAATTATGTGGCAGACATACAAGGACTGCAGGCTTGGCCTGCAGTCCTCAATGTACTTAGGACTGCAGGCTTGGCCTGCAGTCACTGTAGCCATCCTCTCTTTTCAAATGAGCTCCTCCCTGAGCTTCTGTCAATTGGGGACTGCAGGCTAGGCCTGCAGTCCTCAATGTACTTAGGACTGCAGGCTTGGCCTACAATCACTGTAGCTATCCTCTTCTTCAAACTTGGTGGTCCTTAGTGTTTTGAAAATGACAAACTTGTAATTTTTTAAAAATTTTAAGTTGGTGGCCCTTAGTAAAAAGGGGGTGGCCTTTAACATTTGCCTATATTAATTGTTGCTGACAAATTAAAGTCCCACTGGCCACTGAACTAGCTAAGCTAGCTAGCTAGACTCAGTTCATCTGCTCATGTGGTCTCGAGTCTAGTGAGCAATCAGCAACTGAGTGCTGGGTGCAAAGCAAAAGGCGACAAAATTGAAGAACTATAGCTACAGCTTTAACCGACACCCACGTTTGCTTCGTTAGTTTCTGCTGCTTGTGAGTGGGCATTTTATAAAGTGATGCTAATTGTGAGCAAGTAGTGGATGGGTCCGTAGCTTTACATGACGCAGCAGCCATTCTCTCACTGTGTTGTCAAGGAGAGTGTGTGGCGTGCCATCTAGAGGTGAGCAGTGTTCGATTTTGAACCAAAAATCGAATCGAACCGAATCGAATAGAAGATTCGGTTCGGCTTAAAAAAAATCGGTTCGATTTGAATTTTTAAAATATAATTTTTTTATTTGGTTTCAGTTTCAGTCAAAAAAAGAAAACCGAATAAGAATTATACTATTATATAAATATCCTAAATTTTAAAATATATATATATATCTTAAAAATAACAATTCTATATATGTGTTTTGAGTTCCAACTTTGATAATTTAACAATCAGTCTACCTTTGTGCGTAACTTTGAAATTCAACAAATGTGTGTATACAAATTATAATTTTTAATATGATTTAACCACTATCTCAACTTTGGGTTCGGCCCATTAACTACAACCGAACAAATCGAGTTTATTATTCGGTTCGGTTCAATTTCGATTTTGGCTAATTCGGTTCGATTTTGATTTTGAATTTTTAAAATTTTAATTTATTTAATTTTTGCTAATTCGAACCTCACCCCTAGTGTCATCCCCTTGGTCGATCGATCCAACATTTTGAGAAGAAGAAAGATTTTGGGGGCACAGCTCGATCGAAATGGAGTGGCATTTAATTGCATGCCCCCAAAGTTAGAAGCTAGAGTGAAATGATTTTGGGGGGCATGGCACGGCCTTCACGGAAGGTGGCAGGTGGGGTTCTCTGAGACCCAAAAGTGTTCCTTGGATGGGGAATGTATGCATCTTCCTCCACCTTATTATCATGGGGATGTCCTCTTGACTCTACTGACTGTTTCTGCCACCACACATTACTGCATTCCACTACGCGGATTTTAAGTGCCAATGATAATGTTCAGATCGAGGAGGTTGACCATAACGATCAAATATTTATTTTGAATGCGTCTATCGTTCCGTTACGGATGGCTATCAGGTATTTATAAAGGATTGATCGACAATAGAATATTTGAACTTCAGTATAGAAGTGACAATTTTATCATTGGGCCCGAGGTCCATGGACGTCTAAAAAGCTCGTCCGGCACGATGGCCAAAGCTTGATACAGTCCGACCATTAGGGTAGTTTGGTCCGATCCATATTAGTATAGGACATGGCTTGGACTAAGCTTCCGTCCGTCCGAGCCCGGCCCAAGGCCTGCACGATACAAGTCCGTCTGAGGCCCTAAAAGTCCGTCTAAGTCCGGCCCGAAAAGTTCGATACATTCCTAATTATAGGGTACAAATTTTAATTTAATTTTGAAGATATTACAACTTACGAGTAGTGAAGTTATAATTACCAATGTTAGTAAGTTCTAATTACCAACGTTAGTAAGCTTGTGCCCTACCCAGGCCCATTTGGACTTTTGTAGGGCTAGTTCGATCTGATCCGGCTTGGTCCGAAAAGTACGACCCCTGTGGGCGGGATTGAGCTTCATAGATAATAATTAAGTCCGACTCGCCCGAACCAAAATTTTTCTAGGAAAAAAACAGACCGGACCATGTCCAGCCCGAACCCGTACTTTATGGATCTGGACGGTCCGGCCGGCCTAATGTCGATCCCTAATCCTAGACATTACAAATTATGCACTAAACAGTAAATTGCTGATCTTTTTTTTAAAAATTTATTATTACATAAGCAGATAATTTGACTAACATGGATATTATTCATGAAACAAATTAACAATATTGATTTTATTAATAGATGATCTGAAAAAAAATACAACCATATATGGAGAACAGATCCATATCCGTGTAGAAGTAGGAGAAGAAATATGGATTCATATACGAGAAAGACCACTAGCCATCTGTAGTAAGCAGGATCTGTGAGGGACTCACCACCTGTGGAATGAAGCTTCATATGAAGCTCCAAAGGAATATTAACTATCTGACTATCCGATAGACCAGCAAACGAAATAATCTCTGAAATATATTTCTGCTGAGAAACAATCATCCCTTTCTTACATTGTGCAACCTCGAGTCCAAAAAAATATCCAACATTGCTAGACTTTCATTTGAAACTAGTGGTTAAGGTACCTCTAAGTAGCTACAATCCTTGCTGAATCATCGTCAGTCAAAATCATATCATCCACATAGAGTAAGAAGAAATCGTTCTAGCGGTGACGATCGCACAAATAACGAATGATCCTGAGAACATTGCTGAAAATATGTCACAAATAGTACTCTGAAAGCACTCAAACCAAGTTCGGAGAGCTTGCTTGAGAACATAGATAGCAGGACGAAGGCGACAAATATGTCCCGACGGAGTATAAATGTAGTGCACCGCTCCTCGCGGTTCACTATGTAATTCCCATAACTTGTTGACTTCAGTTGGGAAATGTCACGCCCCAGAACCAGAATACTGGAGAGCGGGGGCAGACATAGCCAGCTACGTATATTGAAATAGAATACATCTCAACTATACGGTCACGGCTGTCTAGATATGAGGGTTTACTACAAGCCAACAGTCTCTTAAGGTCAAGCCTATTGTCTCAATCTCAAGCAAGTAATATAATTACAAGATGTATGATCATTAAATATACAATAAAAGGCGTCCCAAATATTACATATCAGCTGATCATGAAGCTAGTCGTACAAAATATTAGGACTAGCAAGAGTTTAAGTCATACATGATCAACCCTAGGATTTGTTAATCATGTTTACAGCCCGTAGGCAGACAGAAAGTAAAAGTGCATCGAGCTAACAGGTGCTCGTCGGCTAAACGCCTCAAAAGAATAAATTTACAATAGAGTGAGCGAAACAAAATAGAAAACCCACTCGTAGTCCGGGTTCCTTCTAGTCGCCACCATCGGGCTGGAAGCTTGGTAGATCCTCGGGAGCTGCTCCGAAATCTGGCCACACAAAACCAGCTGGGTCAACCCCAGAAAGAGCAAGTGCCACAAGGGGGCCACGAAATAAGAACAAAAGCCAGCATTAACACAAGAAGATATAATATTAAACTAGAATTATGAAAACATGTCAGGATGATATACGGCGAGATAACCATGGAACTATTCCGATAGCCAGGTTACAACCCGTAAACCAAACAAGGACCGGGGTTATAACCCTTCATCTGAACAGAGCTTGGTTTTCCACCATTTATCGGCAAGATAATAATGTAAGCAATCAAGACAGGAAACATTCTGGTACTGGATCAAGACATGCCCAGACTGGTTATACTTCATTCAATCAATCACGGCCAAGCAGATACTACGGCTTACTACTTTAACTAACTAGGGTTATCACAGGCCTAATTACTAACAAGATGCAATGAGATTGCTCCACAGCCACAAGCCCTGCAGACCATCCAGGCTACCCAGGACGAAAAATTAGGGTTAAATTCAGGTGGGTACATCGTCCGGAAGACAAATGTACCCTTAGGTGACTTAGAGGGTGCAACACTCGACGGTGCGCTGGAAATGTGCCCTACTCGACGGCAGGCTACAGATCCCAAGAGCGCCCAGGTAACGGGATTGCCTGTAGCTGTGTCAATCTCTTCATGACTACTGTGTTATTCTAGTTATTAACCTTAATCCATTTTAGTAGGTACTCCTGACCGTGGTACTCAGAAGTTCCATCCTAGACATGATGCAAGACTGGACAAGGGGATTAACAAGCAAGCAAGAAAGAACCACCCACGGTGTCAAGACAGGTCAAGTTAAGTTATCAAGAAAATCATGTCAGGGTACTTGTCAGGAGTGCGCCACGACGGGCCACTATCATGTCAGGTCGGTCATGTCAGGAGTGCACCACCACGGGTCACTGTCGTGTTATGCTAGTTCCTTGCCATACCGTGCCATGTACAATAGTCATTCCAAACATATTAAGTAAAATCAAGTTCATGACAAAAGGCGTAAGGATATAAAATGGGCATGAAATATCTAATAAAATATCAAAATACGGGCCAGGGGATGCGTACGCACAAAAGCACGCACGCAGGGGGAATGCATACGCAATATAACACGCACGCAGGAGGGCAGCGTATGTGAAAGTCACGTACGCTCAAGGGAACAGTGTGCGTGAAAAGTCACGCACGCTCAAGAGAGCAGCTGCGTGAAAAGTCACGCACGCTCAAGAGAACAGTGTGCGTGAAAAGTCACGCACGCTCAAGAGAGCAGCTGCGTGAAAAGTCACGCACGCTCAAGGGAACAGTGTGCGTGAAAAGTCACGCACGCTCAAGAGAGCAGCTGCGTGAAAAGTCACGAACGCTCAAGAGAGCAGCTGCGTGAAAAGTCACGCACGCTCAAGAGAGCAGGCTTCCAACAGGAAGCGTACTCAAGCCTGCGTACGCAGCGTTAAAGAGCACGCGTAGCTCAGTGTGCGTAGCTAAACAGCTCTGCACACTGCTCACTATCTTCTCTAAACAGCAAGAACACATGGCTGAAACCAAAACTTCAAAAGTTCATAACTTGGCCATCCGAACCCCAAATCCGGATTTCCAAGGCTCCAACTGGAGTAAAACTGAAAGCTCTTCCACATAGAAACATCAAAACCCAGAGAACTCCAACCAAAGTGGATCAAAACATACAAAATCCAAAAATAGGAGAACTTAGATCTACAACAATAGAGGCTCCAAATCACAAAAACCCAAGAACTAATGTTGATCTCCATGTCCTAAACTAGCAAATGGACTAAGAAAATATGGTTCTCATGTAGTGGCAAAATGCACTTGCCTAATGGTTGGGGAGTTGTGTGGAGGAAGAAGAAGAAGAAGAAGAAATTAATGGTGGTTATGAAGAGAGAGAAGAGGTTGGTGGAGTTATAAAGAGGGTGTTGTGGTGGGTTGAGGGTGGAGAATAGGTTAAGGTGCTCCATGCAAAAATTGAACCAGACCAACCCAATAAAATCGAGCCATGAGAAAACCCAAAATATGAGAAATACCGAAATTCTACAAGCTGAGAAAAATAAAAAAATACATGCCAAAATCCAGATACGAGTAAAATATGAAATACGGGAAAATACGGGAAATGAGGGTGACAACTCTACCCACCTTAAAAGAATTCCGTCCTCGGAATTTAATCAAGGAGCTAGAGATTGTCACGACAAGCTACATTAAGCACAGGCAAGGTACACTAAGCAGTCCAATCATACAATCACACAATGCAAGCAAGGAAGGGAAAATGTAAGGCATAAGAAAGACATTATACCTCACGAGTCAAACAGATAGGGATATCGTGATCGAATGTCGTCCTCACGCTCCCACGTTGACTCACCCAGAGAGTGATGACCCCAAGCAACACGAACTAATTTAATAGTCTTATTCTTGAGTATCTTTTCCCTCCGGTCCAAAATAGATACGGGCCTCTCCTCATACGAAAGGTTGGTACCAACAACCAATTCCGAATGGTCTAGGATGTGGCTCGGGTCCGGAATATACCGTCGTAATTGGGACACATGGAACACATCATGTACCTCACTTAGCGACGGCGGAAGAGCGAGACGATATAATACATCTCCTACTCGCTCTAGAATATCGAACGGCCCTATATACCTAGGACTAAGCTTTCTCCGTACGCCGAAGCGAATGACGCCGCGGTTAGGCGAGATCCTAAGGAATACATGGTCGCCGACAGCAAATTCTAAGGGACGCCGATGAGCATCGACCCAATGGCGCTGGCGGTCCTGGGCAACTCGGAGGTGATCTCTGACCTTCCTGACCACTCCAACCGTCTGGGAAATCAGCTCGGGTCCAAGCATCTGTCTCTCTCCGACATCGTCCCATGCTAGCGGGGATCTGCACTTCCTGCCATAAAGAGCCTCGAAGGGTGCCATCTGGATACTGGCCTGATAACTGTTGTTGTACGAGAATTCCACCAGGTGCAGATGATTCTTCCATGAACCACCGAAGTCAAGGGTACAGGATCTCAACATATCTTCAAGAGTCTGGATTGTGCGTTCTGATTGTCCATCCGTCTGCGGGTGATAAGCTGAGCTGAACTGAAGGTGAGTCCCCAAACTCTTCTGCAAGCTGCGCCAAAAGTGTGATGTGAATCTTGAATCCCTGTCTGAGGTGATGCTGACTGGCACACCGTGAAGCCTGACGATCTGCCTGAGGTACATCTCTGCTAGCTGCGCCGTCGACTGTCCAACTCTGAATGGGAGAAAGTGTGCCACCTTGGTAAGCCTGTCCACAATTACCCAAATAACATCTCTGCCGGTCGGAGATCTGGGCAATCCGGTCACGAAATCCATGGTTATATGTTCCTATTTCCATTCTGGGATCGGTAAGGGTTGAAGAAGTCCAGCGGGCCTCTGATGTTCAGCTTTAACCTATTGGCAAACCAAACACCGAGAGACAAACCGGGCTATCTCCCTCTTCATGCCATTCCACCAAATATACTGACGAATATCATGGTACATCTTCGTACCACCCGGATGAATAGAATATTGTGAACTGTGGGCTTCTGCCATGACCTCCTGTCTGATATCTCCACTGGGTACACAAAGACGAGTGCCGTGTCGAAGCGTACCGTCTTCATGAATACATAACTCTGGCCTTCTTCCTGCTTCACACTCTGCTCTGAGTCGCTGGATCTTGGAATCTGTTGACTGCGCCATCCGGATTCTCTTAACTATGCTGGACTGAACCTGTAGACTGGCCATCAATGCCACACTGGTAGGAAGAACTACTTCAATTCCCATCTTCTGAAGATCTGCCAATAAATCTGGTTGTGCCGTCAGGAAATAAACTCCGGCTCTCCTGCTCAATGCATCTGCTACAACGTTGGCCTTCCCGGGATGATACTGCAAATCCACATCATAGTCCACTAGTAGCTCGAGCCATCTTCTCTGCCGCATATTAAGGTCCTTCTGGGTGAAAACATACTTCAGGCTCTTATGATCAGTAAAGATCTCCACTCTATCTCCGTACAAGTAGTGTCTCCACAACTTCAAAGTAAACACTACCGCCGCCAATTCCAAGTCGTGGGTCGGGTAATTCTTCTCATGATCACGAAGTTGACGTGACGCATAAGATATTATCTTCCCATGCTGCATCAAGACACACCCCAATCCTCTGCCTGAAGCGTCGCAATAAACTGTGAATCCTTCGGTCCCATCTGGAAGGGTGAGAATGGGAGCCGTTATCAAACCTCGCTTCAACTTCTCAAATGATTCCTGACACTCTGCTGTCCAAACAAACGGCACATCCTTGCGAGTCAACTGGGTCATCGGCGCCGAAATTCTTACGAAATCTGAAACGAACCGCCGGTAGTAGCCGGCCAATCCAAAGAAGCTGCGAACCTCTGCCACTGAGCTGGATACCGGCCATGACTCGATAGCCACAATCTTCTGGGGATCCACTTCCACTCCTCCTCGGGTAATGATGTGACCCAAGTATGAAATGCGATCGAGCCAGAACTCGTATTTACTGAACTTGGCGTACAACTGATGCTCCCTAAGCGTCTGAAGGACGACTCTGAGATGCTGCTCATGCTCTGCTTCACTCTTGATGTAGACCAGGATGTCATCTAGGAACACAATCACAAATTGGTCCAAGTAAGGCATGAAAATGCGATTCATGAGGTCCATGAATACGGCCGGCGCATTGGTCGCTCCAAAGGGCATAACAAGAAACTCCCAATGTCCATACCTCGATCTGAATGCTGTCTTCGGGATGTCCTGCTCTCTGACTCTGATCTGGTGGTATCCTGACCGCAAGTCGATCTTCGAGAACACTGAAGCCCCTCTGAGCTGATCAAACAAGTCATCTATCCTCGGAAGAGGGTATCTGTTCTTGATTGTCACCGAATTCAAGGTACGATAATCAACACATAGCCTGGACGTACCATCCTTCTTTTTCACAAGAAGCATCAGGGCTCCCCAAGGCGATCCACTTGCACGAATAAATCCCTTGGTCCTCAGTTCTTCAATCATCTTGTACAAAATCTCCAATTCTGAAGGCGCCATCCTGTAGACTCGCTCTGACACTGGTGCTGTCCCGGGAATTAAGTCTATAGTGAACTGAATCTCTCGCTTCGGCGGTATCCCTGGAAGCTCCTCTGGAAAGACATCTGGAAACTCTTCAACTACCCGGGGTAACTGCACTGCTGCTACTGCCATCCGCAATGCTGGGAAAGATGGCTCCACTGCGCCTCTGGAAAATAAAAACTCTGGCTCGCCGGGGATACTAAAGACAACTCTTCCAATATGGCAGTCTATCCTAGCATACTGGTTCCTCAACCAATCCATGCCTAGGACTACATCATAGTCTGCCATAGGAAACTCTATGAATCTAGCGGGGAATTCCCTACCGCTAACTACGATCCGACATGAGGAAAACACTCGATCTACTCCCACAAGACCATTACCAGTAAGTATATTGAGCCTCACTGATAATGACTCAGGCTCCAATCCTATCCGTGTCGCGAATCGTGCAGACATGAATGAATACGATGCACCAGAATCAAACAATACCGAAGCTGGAAAGGAGTTGACGAGAATAGTACCTGCCACTACCTCACCTGGTGCAACTTCTTCTTCCATAGCCATCATTATGGCCTGATCTTGTCCTCTGGCTACTGGTCCCCTCTGCTGGAAACCTCTCTGCCTATTCTGGGTCTGAGCTTGGGCTTGTGCATACTGCTGGGGGTGCTGTTGCTGGAATGCCTGAGACTGAGGCGGCAAGGGCCTCGAAGACTGATACTGCTGCTGCTGAACTGGTGCTGGGGCCGGTCCTCTCACCGAAGAGCTAGAAGGGTTGGATGCTGATGAACCACCCCTGTTCGGGCAAGCTCCAATTCTATGATCTGCTGCTCCACAAGCCAGGCACAATCCCTGTGCCCTGCGACAATCTGCCACCACATGCCCTGGCTTCCCGCAATGAGAATATCCCATCGCGGAAGTCTGCTTCTGCTTCTGCTGCTGCGGGTACGTCGGGGTCGAATGCTGAACCGACGTTACTGAGGCCGCCCGCCTCGGAGTTCCAATGGTCAATCCCCTAGCTGCCGGGGCTGGAGCTGATGATTGGTGCATCTGACTGTGGGACCGCTTCCTGCCTCCGGTCCTATCCACAATCCTCTGGGAGGTATACTCATGCCTCCTAGCTGCTCTCAAGACTGCATCGAACGTCTGGTGCTCGAACTGCTCTACTGCTAACAAGATCTCCAAATGCAGTCCCTGCTGGAACCGCTGTACTCGATCATACTCGGTCGCCACCAAGGTGGGGGCAAACCTACTGAGCCTAGAAAACTCTGATGCATAACTGTCGACAGATCTGCCTCCTTGCTTCAAGTTGGTAAATCTGGTCTGCATGTCGTACCGAGCCAACATCAAAGTACTTCGTCTAGAATCTCTCTCTAAACACTGTCCAAGCAATGGGTGCTACTAATCCCATCGCCTGCGCTGCCCACCAACTGCGAGCCAAGTCCAACAACTGCAGGCGTACCACCGCCACCTTCTCATTCTCAGGTGTCCTGGCTGCTTCCAGAATCACCTCGGTATCCTGAAGCCATGCATCTGCGGCAATCACATCCTCAGTGCCGTCGAAGAAAGGAGGGTTCAATCTCTTGAAACTGTTCGCCGCCTGGTTCCCTGGATGACCGCCTCGGGTCAAAACATCTTGAACTGTCTGGTGCAGGACGTCACTTCGACGATCCTGGGAAGCTATCAAGGTTCTGATAAGGCCTACTAAGGTACCATCATCTGGCTCTGCGGGCTGGACGGGCCGAACTGGTGACTCTCCTCCAGTAGCTATCACTCTGGAGGCTACCCCGGAATGCTGGACTTGATCTCCAGGTTGCTGCTGATCCGCGGGATGTGCTCCACCTCGTCGATCAGTAGGACCAGGTACAGTGCCACTGAAGAAGACGACACAGGGAAACAATAAGGAAGGACCAGGACAGATCAACGATACAAGCATGTAATCAGGGCAAGAATTTCAGGGAATTGAAAATACGGACGGAGATCAAGGACGAATACTGATTGAGACATCTATTCGGTAAACCCTCACATTTCTTGATTGACAAGACCTGCATGGGCCACCACTTAAACCATGTCACGCCCCAGAACCAGAATACTGGAGAGCGGGGGCAGACATAGCCAGCTACGTATATTGAAATAGAATACATCTCAACTATACGGTCACGGCTGTCTAGATATGAGGGTTTACTACAAGCCAACAGTCTCTTAAGGTCAAGCCTATTGTCTCAATCTCAAGCAAGTAATATAATTACAAGATGTATGATCATTAAATATACAATAAAAGGCGTCCCAAATATTACATATCAGCTGATCATGAAGCTAGTCGTACAAAATATTAGGACTAGCAAGAGTTTAAGTCATACATGATCAACCCTAGGATTTGTTAATCATGTTTACAGCCCGTAGGCAGACAGAAAGTAAAAGTGCATCGAGCTAACAGGTGCTCGTCGGCTAAACGCCTCAAAAGAATAAATTTACAATAGAGTGAGCGAAACAAAATAGAAAACCCACTCGTAGCCCGGGTTCCTTCTAGTCGCCAGCATCGGGCTGGAAGCTTGGTAGATCCTCGGAAGCTGCTCCAAAATCTGGCCACACAAAACCAGCTGGGTCAACCCCAGAAAGAGCAAGTGCCACAAGGGGGCCACGAAATAAGAACAAAAGCCAGCATTAACACAAGAAGATATAATATTAAACTAGAATTATGAAAACATGTCAGGATGATATACGGCGAGATAACCATAGAACTATTCCGATAGCCAGGTTACAACCCATAAATCAAACAAGGACTGGGGTTGTAACCTTTCATCTGAACAGAGCTTGGTTTCCTACCATTTATCGGCAAGATAATAATGTAAGCAATCAAGACAGAAAACATTCTGGTACTGGATCAAGACATGTCCAGACTGGTTATACTTCATTCAATCAATCACGGCCAAGCAGATACTACGGCTTACTACTTTAACTAACTAGGGTTATCACAGGCCTAATTACTAACAAGATGCAATGAGATTGCTCCACAGCCACAAGCCCTGCAGACCATCCAGGCTACCCAGGACGAAAAATTAGGGTTGAATTCAGGTGGGTACATCGCCCGGGAGACAAATGTACCCTTAGGTGACTTAGATGGTGCAACACTCGACGGTGCGCTGGAAATGTGCCCTACTCGACGGCAGGCTACAGATCCCAAGAGCGCCCAGGTAACGGGATTGCCTGTAGCTGTGTCAATCTCTTCATGACTACTGTGTTATTCTAGTTATTAACCTTAATCCATTTTAGTAGGTACTCCTGACCGTGGTACTCAGGAGTTCCATCCTAGACATGATGCAAGACTGGACAAGGGGATTAACAAGCAAGCAAGAAAGAACCACCCACGGTGTCAAGACAGGTCAAGTTAAGTTATCAAGAACATCATGTCAGGGTACTTATCAGGAGTGCGCCACGACGGACCACTATCATGTCAGGTCGGTCATGTCAGGAGTGCGCCACCACGGGTCACTGTCGTGTTATGCTAGTTTCTTGCCATACCGTGCCATGTACAATAGTCATTCCAAACATATTAAGTAAAATCAAGTTCATGACAAAAGGCGTAAGGATATAAAATGGGCATGAAATATCTAATAAAATATCAAAATACGGGTCAGGGGATGCGTACGCACAAAAGCACGCACGTAGGGGGAATGCATACGCAATATAACACGCACGCAGGAGGGCAGCGTATGTGAAAGTCACGCACGCTCAAGGGAACAGTGTGCGTGAAAAGTCATGAGAAAACCCAAAATACGAGACCAACCCAATAAAACCGAGCCATGAGAAAACCCAAAATACGAGAAATACCAAAATTCTACAAGCTGAGAAAAATAAAAAAAATACATGCCAAAATCCAGATACGAGTAAAATATGAAATACGGGAAAATACGAGAAATGAGGGTGACAGGAAAACCTTTGTCAGTATCGTTTGATCACTGACGAAATGCAATGAACCTTTTCCAACTGATGGATCGACTTCTGTTGAAATGAGTCCAAGAGTTTTTATTGGATGTGTGTCACGCCCCAGTACCGAAATACGGAGACGGACTAGGCCAGCTACACCATATGAGGTACGTAACGTCATACGGCGATCGTGGCTGTCGAGAGACTAGGGGGTACATGCTACAATCAAGTCTCCTTTGGTCCCACAGAGTTCTATGTCTCAATTAATCAAATCACATCAGCAAAAGATGAGCATTAAAGATAAAGCAGTAAGGCGTCCCCGACGCTGTATCAAAATAATCATGAGAGACTAGCTTCATAATTTAGCTATCTCGGAGAGTCAGGAGTACAAAATTATACACAGCTGCAGTCTGTTTAATTACAATTATGTACTGACACAAAATATCAAGTAATCCGGCTAACAGGTGCCGGTGGCTAAACGCCGCAAAAGTATAAGCAGGAGTGGTGGAGAAGGAACCCACTCGAGTCCCCGAACTGCCATGCTCCTAGTATGCACCATGGATGTCAGGGAGGAAGATCGTGTCCTCTGGCTCTGCTACGGGATCTGGCCAAACAAAACCAGCGGGGTCAGCCCCGAATAGCAAGTACCGCCAAAGGGGCACAAGAGTTAAGACTAAACCCAGTTAATAGAATGAATGATAATAGTAATACTTATGCTACCATTATAGGGAGGCGCCACATCCTCGAACCCATATGGCACCCTTACAACCAAACAAGGACAAAAGGTGCCGCATGGAGTCAGGACGCGTCGTACTCTATAACTTTCGCATAAGTTAAAGGGTATAAACAATAAAATCTCCTGATCGTGACTTCGGTCGATAGCCTATCGCAGCACAATAACCAACCCAACAATCAAACAAGAACATGGGTTGGATCATGTACCACGATAAACCATGTTCCTCGGTCAATTCACAGAAGTAGCACTTCACAACCAGAATAAGTCTTCCGTTCATAACTTCGGTCCACAGCCTATCATAGTACGATAACCAACCCAACAATCAAACAAGAACATGGGTTGGATCACGTACCATGACAGTCCGCTTCCCTCAGTTACTCACGGAAGGTAATAGGATACAAGCAAGTCGTTTTCACGGCCAATCAAGTCTACGCGTTTCTAGTGGAACGAGGTTATCCTCGCGTCATGTTATTAGAAAATCCTTAGATCGTATCTTTCCAGCAAGGCTAGCCAACCCAGGGGTTCGCGTAGACAGGTATGATTGAGCACAGGTCCCTCGCAAGGCCACCTTGCTAAAACATATAATATGTAGCAGGAATTAATCGGATACAGTCATCCACTCGTTGCAGATGACACAGTATCCGTGGAGACCAGCCGGCACGTCAAGACAGCATCTCAAGGCGGCTGGTGTAACACGATCTCGGGATTTTGCCCCCCCCATGCATCTAGTATATTTAGTTGCCTAGTTTAACCCTAGGTGAAATCTCGGACTCACATGCTGTGGCCTGCATGATTATCCTCCTAAGGTCGTACTTTAGTACGAGTACCCCAAGGAGGATCCATGTCAATCAGTATGTCAACATGTTCTACCCTCCTTAGTGTAATGCATCATTGCAAATACGCCACGTGGAGTTACGAGTCTTTTGTCGAGCATGAACAAGAACCGGGACATTCATGTACATGTATCAGGTAGGAACACTTTGTTCTCCGGGGTCACATTAGTGCTCATATCATGCTCGGGACAAAAGGCGTAAGGATATAAAATGGGCATATATTATATATATATATATATAATAATAATAATAATAATAAGGTAACAATATAGGGCACAAAAGTCCATGCGGCCCAAGGGGAGTGAGTCCATGCGGCCGGGTCAATACTGGTTCATGCGGCTGGGACTACACGCTCATGCGGCTCAGAGAGCCCCAAGGCGCATGCGGCTGGAAGGTCGGGTTCATGCGGACGAAGGGGTGTCAGCGTATGCGGCTGCGAAGGGAGTAATCGCCAGACGGCCGGGGTTCAACAGCATATGCGGCTAGGATCAGACGAAGCCTTATGCGGCTGAGCATGGGCGATACATATGCGGCTGGATGACGGATTAGCTTTATGCGGCCCAAAACAGTGGCGCATATGCGGCTGGGTGCAAAAGAACTCATGCGGCTGCGAAGGCTAGCCGCATGAAGTCCATGCGACAGGGGCTCATGCGGCTGGGTCTGAACAAGGCTATGCGGCTGCGAAGGACTTTCCATGCGGCTGAGCTCGAACGAGTCTCATGCGGCTGGATAGGCCATGCGGCCAGAGACTTGCCGCATGAAGATTCATGCGGTCAAGTACTGCTCTTCTTTTCCACTTGACCGAGAAGAGGAGCCAAGCAATCATGGCTTCCAAACTACACAAAACCTTCATCCGGAGCCCAAATCGGAACTTCCTTAGGTCAAAATGGGGTAGAACAAAATTCTCTACAACATGGAACCATCAAAACTTAAAAATAATAAAGTTTGCTAGATCAAAACCAAGAAAATTTAAAAATGGCTAAAACCTAGATCTACAAAGATTAAAGCTTCAAAATGGAAAACTTCAAGTTCTAAACTAGTATAGAATAAGGAGAAGAACATATTTTGACAAATAATTTTGTAAGAAAACATCAACAATATTTATGGATCCATCTCTTGAGCAAGTTGGTACTTGCCTTGGTTGGTGGAGGAAAGTAAATGAGAGAAAATAAATGAAAGGAGAGAGAATAAGTTGAGTTATTATATAGAATCTTGAACCCATGGGTTCATGATGAACCAAGGTGAACCAAGAATAGGTTCCCCAAATGAGCCAAAACTGTAGGCCCAAATGCAGATAATAAATTACGAAATAATATTTTTTGAATATTTTTGGGAAATACATGAAGAAATATAGCATATAAATACAGTATAAATACAAGGTAGATACGGTTTATCGGTTTACGTATTAAAATACGTATTCCAAGATCGGGGAGTGACAATGTGTTTCGCTGCTCGATTTTGATGCATGCATTTTCGTATTGGTTTTCGATGATTGATTTTCATTGTTCGCTTTCAACGCATTTCGTATTCATTCCAAGTTTTGAGAGAAAGAGATCAAAGTATACTATTCTAACGTTGGTGCCACTATAGGAAGCTCAGGCGGAGCATTCGTTGTGTGAAGTTCCTCCTTCTCTCGAATAAGATTCAAGCTTGGTGAGTTGCTCTGACCGGGCTACCATTTATTTCCACGCCTTAACTAAAAATGATCTCTAGTCCACTCTTTAGTTGCGTCCATGTAATCAATGATACCA
Source organism: Iris pallida (assembly GCA_029216955.1). Taxonomy (NCBI): domain Eukaryota; kingdom Viridiplantae; phylum Streptophyta; class Magnoliopsida; order Asparagales; family Iridaceae; genus Iris; species Iris pallida. Next base: position 845,421 of record JANAVB010010999.1, on the reverse strand, counting down.
TAATAACAAAAGATAAGAAAAAATAAATGAAATGAATCAAATGCTAGATCATGTCATGCTGCTTAATCTATTCAATATGAATAATCATCTGTTTATTACTATTATGCTTTAAATGTAGACATGGACAGACAAACTTATACATGTTGATATGAATGAAAAGTAAAATATGAAACAAAAGGAGCTACGGCTCTGTTACAAGAAGAAAGGCACGAAATGAACATGTCATTTATCCGCTGCGTTGTTAAGTTTTATCTGATAAAGAAGTATATCATGTATCATTGGTCTCTGACAATTTGTGCACAAGGTAACCGTCTCTCGGGTGAATTCCTGGGGCACTGGAATCGCTCGATCTAGGAGAGATTAAGGCATCCTGAGGTAAATAAGACCTCGCGATCAGGGTGGTATATTGTGTCTATTAGTGAAAAGATAAACCAAAAGAGTCACGGCTGCTAATCATGGAAAATGATCCATAGACCATCATGTAGATAGGTCACATGCATAGAAAAAAATTACAAGCCTCAATGTCTGTAGAAATGGAACATGCGTTATATATACTAGTAAATACACGTGCTTTGCACGTATAATACTAATATTATCCAATTGTAGTTAAATATTTCTTCACGTTCATGTGGTTAAGGTATGAGGTATTCTTCTTATTTGGTTGAATTCGATTGTCTATGTTGGATATATATAATAAATTTTAAACTTTTTTCAACAATTTTTTACATAATTTATTTTTTTTAAATAAAATGGACCGTGATATACATACGGCTTAGACGGCTCACTTTTGAGCCGTTTTGAAGCCTCATTGTCACGCCCCAGAACTAGAATACTGGAGAGCGGAGGAATGACTCAGCCAGCTACGTATTACGGGTAGATGAATACCGTATAATACGATCAATGCTGTCTAACCAGACGAGGGGGTGCATACTACATAAAAGTCTTACTATGGTCATTACACATCTATTGTCTCAATCATTCAAACAAGAAACAGAAATAGAGAACATGTAAGATAAAGCAGTAAGGCGTCCCAAATGCTCTGTCAAAATGTTCTTGATATCTGGCTTTACAAAACATAGCCAGATTGATGTAGCAAAAGTATACACAATTGTTATCAGCTGCAGTCTGACTTTAATTACAATTATGTAAAAGTAAGTACAAGACAATCCGACTAACATGTCGGTGCCAAACGGCTAAGTATAAAGTAAGTGACAAAACGAGCGGTGAAGTAAGAAACCCACTCGAGTCCTCCTGCGATCATCCCTCTAGTGTTGACCATCTTGGAGGTAGAAGTAAGCTGGATCCTCGGGGACCGGCTCTAAATCTGGCCATGCAAAACCAGAGAGGTTAGACCTCTAATAGCAAGTACCACAAGGAAGCACGACATGAGAACTAAAACCAGTGATAAAAAATATGAAAAATAGATCTCTGCTTGCCACTAGGATTCTCATAACATCACGACACTTCGAACCAACCTCCCAACCAAACAAGGACAGAAGTTGACCCGTCATGTCCTGACATTCTGATCATCCCAGTTAGGTAACAGAGTAGTACATACACAAACAAGTCAATTTAAATGGCCATTCAACTACTACGGCTTGCTACTGTGTGTTCCAAGTTATCCTGGAATAATTCAATTAGGGATTCCTCAGTTCTTACTATGTGCAAGCAAGGCTAGTCTATCCAGAGAATCATGTGCGCCATGCATGAATTAGACGAGTCCTAGCAGGACGCCCGTCAATATACAATATACAATAATAATATAAGCAGATACTGTTTCCTGCCCGTGTGGCAGATTTACAGTATCTGTGGGAACCAGTCGGCCCGTCGGATACTACTCGTCCCAAGGGGGCTGTCATATAAGAACTCGAGAATCCATTCTCTCCATGCAATTATTATTTTATTTAACTTAATAGTCCCTACGTTGAGTAAAATCCCATGCCGTGGATCATGGTCATTCAAATGAGTACTTTCGTACGGGGTACGATATGCACAACTCTACAACGATACCAGTGCGGTTAGGTTGCAGGTCTTACATAGCGTAATGCAACAATCAAATCTAACCACGGTAATCATGCCTTGACCATAAAGTACACATGCTTCTTTTGTAGAAATTAAATAAATAAATAAATAAATAAATAAATAGATTGAAACCTGCATGTGCATGTATGTCAATATTCGGGATCAGCCAGTCGATTACAATAGTTCATAACATGAACGTGTCTCATTCATTTAATTTAATAAGACGACTAGCCAGCCTCTTAGTTCCAACTAGGAACGCATGATTAATTTAGTCAAGATAACCATCATTATCAATGGTGACAAGGCATGAAAGTCAACTAATATTCAGTGGGGTCGAGTCTACAACTCTCAGGGTTTAATTCCAGTCAATCAGGGTATCTATAACTCAATTCACGACACATGGTACATCCCACGTAACAATCCATATTTAACAGAAATATTAACATATCATGATTTATCAAGTTTATGCCAAAAGGCGTAAGGATATAAAATGGACGTTAAATATCTAATAAAATATCAATATACAGGGCTATAGAAGATCCAGGGTAAGTAAGGTCAGCGTACGCTCAAGTCAAGCAGCGCTATGAACTCCATACGACCCCTAGTCACCCAAGTGAGCGTATGCAAGACATACGCTCCAAAAAGACAGCGTATGAACTTCATACGACTCCTCACTATCCAAGTGAGCGTATGTAAGTCATACGCTCCCAAAAGGCAGCGTATGAACTCCATACGACTCCTGACCATTCAAGTCAGCGTATGCAAGTCATACGCTCCCAAAAGGCAGTGTATGAACTCCATACGACTCCTGACCATTCAAGTCAGCGTATGCAAGTCATACGCTCCCAAAAGGCAGCGTATGAACTCCATACGACATACGCTTCCAAAAGGTAGCGTATGCAAGACACACGCTTCCTAAAAAGGCAGCGTATGGACTCCATACTGCGCTGCGCTAAAGAGCGCGCACAGCTCAGTGACGCAAGCTAAAAAGCTAGCGTACACTGCTCACTGTCTTCTCCAAACAGCAAGAACTCCATGGTTGCACCCCAAAGCTTCAAAAGTCCATAACTTGGTCAAAATAAGTCCAAATCCAACTTTCCAAAGGTCAAAATTGGGTAGAATAAAATTCTCTACAACATAGAACCATCAAAACTTGAAAACAAAGAAGTTTGATAGATCAAAACCACCAAACTCCAAAAATAACTTATTTCTAGATCTACAAAAATTAAGACTTCGAAATAAAAAATGCCAAGTTCTAAACTCTCTTAGGATCACGAGAGGAAGGCAAATGAACCACAAAAACATGGGTTCTCATATGGAGCAAGTTGTACTTGCCTACGGTTTGGTAGGTGGAGAGAGTAATGAAGAAGAAGAAGAGGAGTAATGGTGAGAATGAGTAATGAGGAGAGAGAATGGAGAGGGTGGCTTTAAATAGAAAAGGGGGTGGTAGGTGGGAGTTGGGCCGAGTCCAATGGGTCGGGTTGTAGGGGATCCAACCAAGGCTAACCCGAACCCAAATAAGCAAGACTAAGGCAGGGAATAAAAGCAGGAAATAAAGTGCAGAAATAAAATTACAGGAAATAAATTAACATGAAAATTTAAAGAGCAGATTAATTGATTAACATGAAATTTAAAGGAATTTAAATACAGGATAATACATGATAAATATTAAATAAATACACATGAGTTGTACATGTATAAAAATATGTATTCTGGGAACGGGGAGTGACACTCATTATATAGTGGAAGATATATGCAAATTGTGCTAATCCTTGTCTTGTGCAGGAATGTGTTACCGATCGTGGGTAAGTTTTATGTTATAAGTGATAATTTCTTAATTTTGACGTTTTTTTTCTTATGAATTGCTTAAAAAGAATCTAGACAAGTAGAAAGATCACTTAATAAATAGATTGCTTCACATGTTGATTTAGTACAAATTTATATGAGTTCGGCCTCGGTCGCTCACCGGTATGTGTTATGTACTGACCCATATTGTGGGTACCATTTCAGATAAGAAAAAGACATGAGAATTTTAAGAGGCACTAGAAGCTTGTCCAATCCAATGGAGCATTGTTCGGCCGCATCGAAATTTTTTATTTCAAGTCCAGTAGTTTTCATTTGAAGGTGTCTTCATGTTTTGTTTAATAAAGGGATATGATGTATGGGTATTGTGGATATCAAAAGAGTTCTAAAATGAATAATGTAATCTGGTTAGGACATTTTGAGTCACAAGTAATGTAGTTTGTTTTTCTATCAAGTTATCAATAAAACAAAGTCATTTTGTTTCCTATCTTCGTGTCAATGTTTGATTTTTTTGGCATTTAAAATTATGCTTGTGTTGTGTTTAGTCTAGTTTGTCATCATACAAGATCTGGCCTTATGCAAGCGCAACTTAGTCTTGTATGACATCACGCCCAAGCGAGGACGGTTGGTTCCGCAAAGATCAAAGAGGGGATGAACGATTCTGCGGAATCGAGACATAATAAGAAAGACATGGAGGGAGAACCATATAGACAACCTCGGATAAAGAACCATAAAAAATGCATTCTTCACATCTATCTGATAGAATGGCCACTAACGAGCGACAACAACAACTAGTAATGTACGAAATATGGTCATTTGAGAACATGGGCAAAGGTCTCATCATTGCCAATCCCACGCTCCTGTGTAAAATCCTGAACAGCAAGGCAAGTATTATAGTGCCCCGTCCCGCTCAGTCAATCGGAGGAACTTGCCTCATCTTAGCCTTCACATAATAAATTGAATGTTTTCAAATGCACAAGTAGGCTTGACAATAAAAGAGACGAATCCACATAGATAAGGAAATAATCCCGACGGATCAAATGGAGTTAGAATATGGAAAGGTCCAACGGTTGGCTTAGAGTTGGTGCATGTAACCTCCGTTAACTAATTTTTTGAAATTTTGAATTTTTTTTAAAACTTTTAATTTCCCGAATCTCGAAAAACGTGCAAATTCTAATTTTTGAGAAAACACTTTCGACCGTAATTGCTATCGGTCCTTGTTGGTTTTGGTTTATTATTTTGTACGATTTTTATCCTATTTGAATTTTGCTGTCCATTCCTTAAAATCATTAAGTTATAAATATTGTCCTATATGGAGAAGCGTTTACTGAATTTCAAAATTTCAAAATATATTTATTTACTAATAAATTGTTGTTAAATATATTTATAAATATAATTAGTGAATAAATTAGTATTATCTAAGTCATTAGAAATATTGGCTAAATTGTAATTAGCCATTTGTTAAATTAGTGTTAACTAGTAATTAATTTATTAAATTATAGCTAATATTTATTTAGTACTAATTAATCAACAGGTGGATAATGTTAGGATTAGCAGTTAGTGGTTAGTATGTTAGTTTTCTACTATTTATTCCTAATTTCTATTACATTTTACAATTGGTTAGGTTTTTCTCCCACTCCCCTATAAATAGACACACATTCCCAAAACCCTAAAATTCCTACACACATCCCTAGAAATTGTCACAGCCGCCACCACCCTTACTGCCATCACCTTCACCTTCCTTCGGCCATAGCCGGCCAGCCAGCACCACCCGACCACTTCCCTTCTCGGCCATTGCCGGAGTTCCGACCACCATCACAGGCAAGACCACCCTACTGTTCATAGCCACCACCACTCCCGTCAGCACTACAAGCAGTCCAGCTCTACCACCGCCACCGTCACAACCGATCACCACCCTCACCATTGCTGCCAACACCACCATCCGAACCCCAACACCTTTCCTGCCGAAGCCCTCCGCCAGAACTGGATCCAGGTCCGGCGACCTGCCGTGGCCGATTTCCCCCGCCGCAGCCGAGTGCCGCCGTCGCCCGCTCGGGTGACCGCCAGATCCGGCCGGACGTGTCCTAGATCGGCCGTCTCCGCCTGTTCCGTGCGACGCCGCCCCGACTTCCAAGACCCGCCGACAGCCGCCTCGCCCTCGTCCAGGCGCTGATCTCCGACGGCGCCCAACCTTGACCGCCGGGTTCGGCCACTTCCGCCGGAGCCCAAGGCCGAGCCGCCTCCGCGAACCCCCCTTTGTGAGCAGCCTCTCCCTTTCGATTTCGAGCCCCCCCTTTGTTTAATAATGTATAATAGTTAATGTATAATAGTTTAATATATAATGTATATTAGTATAATATATATTTGTTTATATATAAATGTATATTAGTTTATAATATAAATGTATATTTGTTTATATATAATGTATATTATTATTAAAAGTATTATTGTAATATTGTTACTAGTATTATTAATATTATTGATAACTTTTTATTAAGGTGAATTGTATTAATGCATTAATGCAACTTGATTTTTATGGGATAATGGGCTTGGGCCCTAATATAGGGTTTAAATATTAGATTAGGTCCTATATATATAAATGACTTATGGGCTTATATAATGTATATATTTTTGGTTTTTACCTATGTAATAAATATTTCTCAAAGAGTTTATATAAAAATTTAGATAATATCTTTTGAGCTCAATTTTATGAATTGGGCCTTATATGCTAATGGGCTTTCATATAATTATACTTTCAAGCAAATTACATAAAGTATATTTTTAAATAAATACTTTTAAAATTAACTTATAAATATATCTATATATAAATGATTTTGAATTAGTTATTCATATATGTAGCATTTCTTTTCCCTTAAACCATTAATCACGACTATTTAGTCGTATCCCTTTCTTGATTTGATTATCATACCAAACCCTGATTTTAGACTTTTATATACCAAATTAGGCTATTTGGACTATTCTGGACTCATTGGGACTGCCCGTGTTGTCGTTTGGGACCATCTGTGGAGCATAGCATTGTACCTACCTCGTGTCGATATGTTCGTGTCGCGTACGTCGACTCCAACCAAATCGAGGCGAGTACATTCTCTGACCGTTTCATACTTGCTAGGATTTATATTCTTGTTCTAGATTACTTTACTTGATGCTGACACATTGGTAGCACGAATTGGTACTATATGGATCTTTTCATGAGATGTTATCCCCCTCGGGAGCATCAGATACTGTATGTTTTGTACGTTTCACGAATCATCACGTATCTCTATGCTTTCACTGATTCACGAATCGCTTGTGACACATGTACTCTCATGTTCACAGAGCCATCATGAATCACCTTCACGTATCACTCATTTTATGAGCCATGTGAAGTTTTACGAATCTTAACATAACTTGAACAGATCCTTGTGTATTGATTGGGGATGGGGGAGTAGAAATAGGCATGTGAATAATATCCAAGTAGCTGTAGTCATGAATCACTCTTAGCTGTAGTCATGAATCTTTCTATGCCATTCACATGTCTATATTTTACTCTGACTCACTAGTCACTGTTAGTTCTCTATTTATAGTAGATATTTCCTTACAGTTATCTCCTTTACTTCATATATTCTCTTTTCAGCGTTTCATGTATCTTACTCTATTGCATATTTATATATCCTGTCACATTATGAACTGCGTGAGATGTACTGTGCTTGCTCCCGTCCTGACTGGACCTGTTGATAAATTTTACAGATAGCTTGGAGGTTACCTGCTTGCCTAGAGGTGACACAGTAGAGGTTGGAGTAGATAGCTAGAGTTTTCTTATTTTATTTTCAGTTGTATTGAGTTGTATTTACTTTATGGATTACTGTATTTGAGATTTGAGATGTTTTCTGGATTGTGATATCTTAGACTCTTAGACTTCTATCTGTTGTATCTCTTTGTGGATATCAGTTTTATCTATCTTTATCGTATTCTACCTTAGATGTGATTGAGACTGTATTTGTTATGTCACCTCCATTCGGAGTGTATATACTGTACATGTACCTTATATTGTTAGATGATTGACCTAGGACAGCGTTCTACCACCGATACTACGGCGTAGGCTGGACGTACCCACTTTTTGTACCCTTACTCTAGGGTGTGGGTCGTGACACATTTTTAGTGGTGGCCCATGCAGGTCGAGTTTGTGTAGTGGTATTCGAACTAGAGTATCACTACAGCCTGCAGTAGGATTATGATATTTTTGAAGGTACTCAATCACAGTTAGAATTCCTTGAGAGATTCCTGGGATGATCCTTGAGAATCTCATTATAAAATATCTCGAAATTTGATTTAACAATTTATATTTACCCTTGTTTTTGGTTAGTTAATGAATTTGATTTTTGGTATCCATTGTTGATTTAATTTTGTCAAGATAAAATTATATGGGCTAGGTCATCTCAGTTATGGAATCTAGTCTTCTACAGTCACATTAGCCAGCATGGTGAGGACATATAGTCTGATTTTGGATATATTTCTCGGGTGTGGAAATTTAAGGTTTTCGCAGCCAAGCTAGGGGCATCGCAAAAATTTTAAATACCATGATTCTAGAGGTATGTGCCTTAGTCGAATACTCTGTGATTATCGTAGCCTTGCTTACTAATATGACGAGGATTTATAGTACCATGATTTTGGATAGACGCATATGATTATCAGATTGTACCTTAAATATTTTTGAACATGTTTTCTCTACTTTTGTTCAGCCTTTCAGAAAAAGAATTATTGTTTAGTTTTGTTTTGCTTCTCATTATTTAACTTAGGAGTAGGAGTAGGAGTAGCTTTAGCTGTTATTATAAATCATTGTGTAACTTCTTGCTATAAATTTCTTCATAATACAATGAATCGATAATTTTGCTAGGCCTTATTTTAGATTTGATATTATAGTTCTGGTTTCAAAATGGTTCCTTCTTTTAAATAAATAAGCAGAACAGATTCTATTATCATTTCTCTTCCTGCAATATTTTATTACCATCATTCTTGTCTTATATAACTGTCCTGATTACATCAATTCCCTATCTCGTATCTAATTCTGTCAGCTATACTTTGAAACCCTTGAATCTTTATATCATTTTACCTGAGAAATGTTGAGGAAGTGACGTAAATTATCTAGTTCGAAAATGACGTAATTGGTTATCATATGACGATTTTGTAGGAATCAAAATGTTGGATGTCAAATATGAAAAATTTGAGATGGAGATGTGGTAAAGGTTTAGAATGAAATCGAGAGATAAATGTTATCAATTTAGAAACAATTACAGAAAATTTTGGTTATGAGTAATTCATGGATGTATTTCAAAAACTAATGAGGATATTCAGGGTCAACCTAGTTTTGAGAACTTAGAAAATCTTGGTTATTGATTCTTGGGAACTTCTACTCTAAGGCTATGTAGAAATTCAGTAATGGAAAAGAGAATTTAATTGTATTCAATGATTATACGAAATTGAACTAGATATTGTAAGAGGGTGACTGGAGACAAAGAGAACACAAGAATTTTAAGTTATAGGAATTATTTTTGATGATTGGGGAAAATTATAGAATTCCAAAAGGATAATATTTGAAGGTGAACGTTGAAGAAATATGAATGTTGATTTATAAATAAGAATAAATTTTGTATGACATAGTGGTATTGGAGTTGAGTAAATACGAGACTCGATTTAAACAAGTTCAAGGATTTCATAAACTAGATTTAGAGGTTTCGGATCTAATTTAGAACGAGGTAAAAATTTGATTAAATGAATAAGTGTTGATACCTAAATAAGAGGGGTATGCTTCGTGGGAAATATTTTAGAAGTTTAAAATTTTGTCTATGGTGATCATGGTAAAGGTTTAGATGACTGAATGTTATAAAATCTTGGTGGTAGGCATATAAAGGTTGAATTTTCATATCAGAACTTGTGAGATGAAGATACGATTGGCAAATTATGACCAGATGAACTAAATAAAATCAGAGACAGATGATTAACTTGACTTCCCTACGAAATCTTGCCTCTTGTTTTCCTATCAAAAGGAGAAATTTGACTCATTCCATATATTGAATCACCCTTTAAAAGTTTTCAATATCATTGAATCCTAGCTCCCTTAATCACGACCAATCAACCTTGATCATCTTTTCTTATCACATTAATATCTTGGGTTCGTACTCAATTGATCTAAATTTAAATATGACCTGAATCTCCACCCTTGTATGCTCGTGCTCAGACTTCGATGACCTTGTCCTCCATATTGCCCAAATCTTGATTTCCCAGAATTGATCAACTTAGATCGTATCGAGACTAAATATTCTTAGCATATGCTGTGATTGGATGCTATTGACATTCGTTCTTTAAACTTTGATTTTGATTTTCTTTGAATAGTACCCTTATCGTACCAATGGTCTTGATCCTTGACCGTACTCAATTGATTTAAATTCAACTGTGACCTGGATCTCTATCAATATGTTGCTCGTGCTCAAAAATCTCGTTTTCATCCTTTTCGAACCTAAATTCAAATATTGATTAACCCTATTCTTAATCGTGTCAATATTTTAATTTTGATCGTAATCAAACTTCGATACCAATATCACTCGTGTATAAAACTCTGATTTATTCTTGAAAATGGCCAAATTCTGTTCCAATCGCGATTAAGCTTCATACTATTCTTGATCGTACCGATTTTGTCTCTGGATCATGCTTAAAATTTTGTCCTTGATCACGACTACCCGATTTGATTATGAACTTGTCAAAAAAAAATTGAATTGAGTGATCATATCAGAAATAATTTTTCCATTGTGCGTAAAATCTTGATCTTCGATCACGACTATATATGAACTTAGTCGTGTCCGAATTTCATTTTGATCATATCCGAACAAATTTTCTGTTAATGCCTAGATTTCAATTCTATAACTGCTCGTGCTATGAGTTCATTCCTGAATCATGCCTAGATTTTATTTTGGGTAACTTATCCTTGATCGTGCCTAAGTGATTTAAATCATCTTCAAATTTCTAATCACGACCGAGCCCTGATTCACGACTTAATTAATCTTGTCCATCAAATTTTTGATCGTGCCTATAAGACTTTAATTCTGTATCTTGATTGTGCCAAAATTTATCCTTGGTCATACCAGGTCTTGATTTTGATCTTGCTTGTGCGACTTTAACTCTGATCTTATCGAGCCTAGATTCTGCTGATCGTGCTATACTCGAATTTGATCCTATCTTGATCATAACCAAAACAACAATTGATTATATTAGTCGTGACTCGAGTCGTGCCTAAGATACTGAATCTTCGTTCTAAATCGTGCCTAGTTGATTCGACCATGCTATGATTCTATCGTGCCAAATCAATAGTCGTGCCTAAACAATTTCAAGTTGATTATCTTGATCGTGCCATTTTCGTTGTCTTTTGATCGTGCCTGAGTTATTGCCTAAATTTCTATCATGTTTTAACTCCCTTGCCAACCTTTAATTTCGAGGACGAATTTTTTTTTAAGGAGGGTAGATTTGTAACCTCCGTTAACCAATTTCTTAAAATTTTGAATTTTGTTTTTAAAAAAAACTTTTAATTTCCTGAATCTCGAAAAACGTGCAAATTCTAATTTTTGAGAAAACACTTTCGACCGTAATTGCTATCGGTCCTTGTTGGTTTTGGTTTATTATTTTGTGCAATTTTTATCCTATTTGAATTTTGCTGTCCATTCCTTAAAATCAATAAGTTTTAAATATTGTCCTATATGGAGAAGCGTTTACTGAATTTCAAAATTTCAAAATATATTTATTTACTAATAAATTGTTGTTAAATATATATATAAATATAATTAGTGAATAAATTAGTATTATCTAAGTTATTAGAAATATTGGCTAAATTATAATTAGCCATTTGTTAAATTAGGGTTAACTAGTAATTAATTTATTAAATTATAGCTAATATTTATTTAGTACTAATTAATCAACAGGTGGATAATGTTAGGATTAGCAGTTAGTGGTTAGTATGTTAGTTTTCCACAATTTATTCCTAATTTCTATTATATTTTACAATTGGTTAGGTTTTTCTCCCACTCCTCTATAAATAGACATACATTTCCAAAACCCTAAAATTCCTACACACATCCCTAGAAATTGTCACAGTCGCCACCACCCTTGCTGCCATCACCTTCACCTTCCTTCGGCCATAACCGGCCAGCCATCACCACCCGACCACTTCCCTTTTCGGCCATTGCCGAAGTTCCGACCACCATCACAGGCAAGACCACCCTACTGTTCATAGCCACCACCACTCCCGTCACCACCACCAACAGTCTACCTCTGCCACCGCTACCGTCACAACCGACCACCACCCTCACCATTGCTGCCAACACCACCACCCGAACCCCGACACCTTCCCTGCCTCCCCGCCTGGCCTCTCCGCCGCCTACCATCACCACAATCCCAAATTTAGAGAGAGAGTGAGAGAGCGCCTACCTGTTCCCGCCGCGCCTCTGTGCCGGTGTCCGCCGCCCTCAAGTGGCAGATCCGCCGCCGAAGCTCTCCGCCAGAACCGGATCCAGGTCCGGTGACCTGCCGTGGCCGATTTCCCCCGTCGCAGCCGAGTGCCGCCGCCGCCCGCTCGGGTGACCGCCAGATCCGACCGGACGTGCCCTAGATCGGTCGTCTCCGCCTGTTCCGTATGACGCCGCCCTGACCTCCAAGACCCACGACAGCCGCCTCGCCCTCGCCCAGGCGCTGATCGCCGACGGCGCCCAACTTTGACCGCCGGGTTCGGCCACTTCCGCCGGAGCCCAAGGCCGAGCCGCCTCCGCGAACTCCCCTTTGTGAGCTGCCTCTCCCTTTCGATTTCGAGCCTCCCCCTTTGTTTAATAATGTATAATAGTTTAATATATAATGTATAATAGTATAATATATATTTGTTTATATATAAATGTATATTAGTTTATAATATAAATTTATATTTGTTTATATATAATGTATATTATTATAAAAAGTATTTTTGTAATATTATTACTAGTATTATTAATATTATTGATAACTTTTTATTAAGGTGAATTGTATTAATGCATTAATGTAATTTGATTTTTATGGGATAATGGGCTTGGGCCCTAATATAGGGTTTAAATATTAGATTAGGTCCTATATATATAAATGACTTATGGGCTTATATAATGTATATACTTTTGGTTTTTACCTATGTAATAAATATTTCTCAAAGAGTTTATATAAAAATTTAGATAACATCTTTTGAGCTCAATTTTATGAATTGGGCCTTATATGCTAATGGGCTTTCATGTAATTATACTTTCAAGCAAATTACATAAAGTATATTTTTAAATAAATACTTTTAAAATTAACTTATAAATATATCTATATATAAATGATTTTGAATTAGTTATTCATATATGTAGCATTTCTTTTCCCTTAAACCATTAATCACGACTATTTAGTCGTATCCCTTTCTTGATTTGATTATCGTACCAAATCCCAATTTTAGACTTTTATATACCAAACTAGGCTATTTGGACTATTTTGGACTCATTAGGACTGCCCGTGTCGTCGTCTGGGACCATCTGTGGAGCATAGCATTGTACCTACCTCGTGTCGACACGTTCGTGTTGCGCACGTCGACTCCAAACAAATCGAGGCGAGTACATTCTCTGACCGTTTCATACTTGCTAGGATTTATATTCTTGCTCTAGATTACTTTACTTGATGCTGACACATTGGTAGCACGAATTGGTACTATATAGATCTTTTCATGAGATGTTATCCCCTCGAAAGCATCGGATACTGTATGTTTTGTGCGTTTCACGAATCATCACGTATCTCTATGCTTTCACTGATTCATGAATTGCTTGTGACACATGTACTCTCATGTTCACAGAGCCATCATGAATCACCTTCACGCATCACTCATTTTATGAGCCATGTGAAGTTTCACGAATCTTAACATAACTTGAACAGATCCTTGTGTATTGATTGGGGATGGGGGAGTAAAATAGGCATGTGAATAATATCCAAGTAGCTGTAGTCATGAATCACTCTTAGTTGTAGTCATGAATCTTCCTATGCCATTCACATGTCTATATTTTACTCTGACTCACTAGTCACTGTTAGTTCTCTATTTATAGTAGATATTTCCATACAGTTATCTCCTTTACTTCATATATTCTCTTTTCAGCGTTTCATGTATCTTACTCTATTGCATATTTACATATCCTGTCATATTATGAACTACGTGAGATGTACTGTGCTCGCTTCCGTCCTGACTGGACCTGTTGATAAATTTTACAGATAGCTTGGAGGTTACCTGCTAGCCTAGAGGAGACACAGTAGAGGTTGGAGTAGATAGCTAGAGTTTTCTTATTTTATTTTCAGTTGTCTTGAGTTGTATTTATTTTATGGATTACTGTATTTGAGATTTGAGATGTTTTCTGGATTGTGATATCTTAGACACTTAGACTTCTATCTGTTGTATCTCTTTGTGGATATCAGTTTTATCTATCTTTATCGTATTCTACCTTAGATGTGATTGAGACTGTATTTGTTATGTCACCTCCATTCGGAGTGTATATACTGTACATGTACCTTATATTATTAGATGATTGACCTAGGACAGCGTTCTACCGCCGACACTGCGACGTAGGCTGGACGTACCCACTTCTCGTGCCCTTACTCTAGGGTGTGGGTCGTGACAGTGCACCGTGTGCTTTGAAAATGACACTCGTCCCTTCGTCCCATGGCTTGGGAGAAGAAAAGTTGGTATTCGACACGAACTATGAGTTAGCCTAAGTCATAGGCGTCGCCCGCGTAGATGCTCGATTAAGCATGCACGTTTCCACAATGCAAGGCTTGGCATAGCCTTTGCTCGTCCCACGGGTTAAGTTGTAGGCTCGATTAAGTTAGGCAAGGTAATGCTGGGCTATCGAAGTCATAGCAAGCATTGTCCCGCTTTCTGCGATTGTTTAGCCACTTAGTCCCACGATCTCAAGGCCCATCATATAAAGTATGACTTAGGCGATAGTGCTGCACAGAACGTAAGTCGGTTTAAGGCACGAGCCACGGTCGGCACGATAAAAAGTTAGCCACGGTCTATGGCACTTAAGGAAAACGTTTTGTTCAAGTTAAGTTGGAAGGATATATAGTAGTCGTTCCCTCGGTTTGAAAGAAGTAAGTTCACATGACCGTTTGTCGCTGAGGCGGTCCCTCATTTGGGAGTCTCACGATTTCTATTTACGTTTTCAAAGTATGAGGCAGTCCCTCGTTTGGGAGTCTTGCGGTTCCTATTCACATTTTCAAAGTATGAGGCGGTCCCTCGGTTGGTAGTCTCATGGTTCTGATGCACGTTATGCAAGGTGTGGTTTAGAGCACGAGATGCTAAGTATAGTCCAGTCGTACCGTAAAAATTAGGCCATGCATTTACGGAGTCTAGATGTCTCGTAGGTGCGTGGTCATTGGACAACTTGTCGACAAGGATTTCTTCCTCGACTGGTATTACGCCGGGGCACCGGGCCCAGTCGACCTAGGGGAAGACGTTATAGCAGTTCTGATCTGTACCGTACCAGGGTAGTCGGGAGCTTTCCATGGGGCTAGCTACCTTGTATCGAAGGACCCGTCGCCTACCCGAGCTATGTCCACGATGGCTTGTCATGCCAGTGGCCTTTCATATAGATAATTGGCGTGCTAAGCGGCGAATCCGCATGCACGGAGTCGGTCGAATCTAGGAAAGTGTAAGCACGGTATGACTTGAGTTATGAAATGTGTGCTCGATTTGCACCCAAAGCATTATGAAGCCTAAGATTGGCTATGCGTAAAGACACGTGTTTTGGCACGAGATACGGTGTCGTGCTTGAGTTCTCAACACCGGTTCCACCAATTAGGTTAGACATTGCGTGTCGTAGCGAGAAGGGCCATAGGGCAAGTTTGGTTAAGTTATGTTGAGTTGTAGGTGAGGCACGGCCGCGTTGTCACAACACAAGTATAGGCAAGACTAAGCGAGGAGGCACTGCCTCAGAGATATTGAAGCATAAATCAAGTTCATGGCACGACCGAGTCGTTACGTCCCAGAGTATGGTACGAAAGACAAGTATGTCGGTACATTGACGATGCAAGCACGAGAAAGGTCTAGAGGCAAGGATAAGGAAGTTATCGGTGCGATAGCACGGTGACGGTCTAGAGACACAAAATAGGCCGAGAGTCTATGTCCTAACTGATCCTAAGGCAAGAGTAAAAAAAAAATCGTAAAGGGGTTTATGTTGCACAAAGTAAATAAACATGTCGGTTTTGTATGGGTGGGCGAGGAGCTCACTCCACCAGTACAGCTGAGTATTGACACCCACATAGTTTTCATGTGCAGGCACAGATAGAAGCTCGTGGCGCGGAGCTCGCTTGGATGCGTCGAGGTACGGAGTGCCTTGGCGATTGGAAGCATGCGGCCGCATGGAGTCAAGACTTATACGGGACATAATGTATGGACGTCGCCTTTCGAAGCATCCGCTGGCTCGAGACATGTATTGAGAGATGAGAGAGAGCTGAGTGAACTTGTAAAATGTGAGAAGAGTGAGCTTGAGTGATTATAATCTTGGCCTTGCTTCCCATTGTAATCTTTGTTCCAATATTAATAAAGAGTATTTGGCAATAACTTGTGTTTTGCCTTCAAATTTTTGCTGCATGTTCAATGTCTCTGCTTGGGACTTCCGTGCGACGACCCCGTCGCAGCCGCTGTAATCGGCCGTTATGGAACCCGCCTTACACGAACGCAATCTAGGCTCATGCGGCATCACGCCTTAGCGAGGACGATCGCTCCTACGGGAGCGGGGCGTGACATAATGGTATCAGAGCATGGCTTTACGTCCTTGGACTATCGATTGAATTCTTTAACTCCGTTGTTTTCGCAAACTCTGTTGCTTCCGCAAGTTGATATCGTTGGTGCACTCTCTCTCAATTGTCCCACTGGATGTCCATACAATAAGTCTATATATTTTGCAAAAATATAGGAGAACAGTTTTGACAAAACAAAAGGATGGTTTGCGTAAGCACGGTTGGCTAAGTCGGGCTGGGTATATACACCAAAGTTGCGTCGACCCTAGCAAAGTCGAGTGCGGGATTCGTAATATTTTGAGCTAGAATGTGTTGGACTCGATTGAGTAAATGAGATGACTATCAATAGGGGTGCTATCGAGCGACGATAACGTCGGTGCGATATATATGAGCGTGCTTGAAATTTAAGGAAATAGATTGCGATTCGAATGGTAATTTGAGGATTTGTTGAATAACTTCATCCCTGAGTGGTGTATGCGATAGCCTCAGGGATGTCGATCGATCGATTGAGGATGCGGGGTGTCGATGAGTCTATCAACAAGCGTCGCATGTATGCAAAGCCGTAGAGTGAGTATCATTGAAAAAGTTAAGTCTTGAAGTTTGACGTGTTGATTCGAACAGACTAGAAATGACGCGCACAGAATGTGCACGGGATCGAAGATTTGTACGAGTACGAAATGCAAAATGATTGAGTAGGTGAAATCGAATCGAGGAAAAGTCAGAGTATGCATATGGATGACTCGATCGAGGAAATCGATAAAAATCGTATACGAAAAGTTAGCACGATCGGATGATAGCGTGCATGGAAAAGTTTGATTTTGAAGTTATGCGATTGACTCTAGGGATTGGATTAAATGTTACTCGATGGTTTGAGTTAGCAAAGGGACGATGCGAATTGAGAAAATACTTTGGTCGATGACTTAAGATAGAGGGATAAACGATACGCGAATTTAGGTTTGAGGAAATTAATGTTGTGAATGATTCGAGGGATAATGATCGAACTTGAATTTAAATGTCAAGGAGATTATCCAGTCGGACGATAGCATCATCCGCACGACTCGAAATTCTTTGCAAAGAAAGATCGTCAGGTTATGCATGTCATCGATGGTATTGAGGCGTATCAAAGATCGATATACGATAACTCGGGGGCACTCTAATTCGAGGAATGATGATCTTCAAGTGTTATTGTTCTGACGAATACTATACTTAGAATTTTGATTGAAATAAAGGTGGATGAAAACAGAATTGTCTTGATGGTTACGCGGATAACCACAGCATCGACATTCTTGTCTTGTGCGAGCGCAACTCTAGTCTCGCACATGCGTCGCATCGGATCTGGGGGCGATCGTTCTACGTGAGAGCTGACATGGTGATTTATGTCGCGGGAATGATCGAACTCAGAAAATCGGGACGCGACAACTTTGATTGTCTCGACTTGTTGGTTTCATGCGAAAGAAAATTCGAGGATGTTTGGACTTGCGATTGATGATTGAATGAAACTGAGGATTGAGTAGGTCCAATCCGCGCATCGAGAATGAATTAGTCTAGACTCAAAATAAGATTTACGCCCCGATGAGAATGATTATTTCGCAGGAGCGTTGCATGGTGATTTCATGCCCACCGTGGATAATCGGACTCGCGTGAGATCGGAGCGTGGCATGTTGTTCAGTCAGACGACCTTGTGATCGATTACATGAATTGGAGTAGATGACTTAGGGAATATAGAATGTGAAATTTTGGTTAGCAACGAATGGTATCGTAGCGTGTTTGACTTGGAAGGATTGATAGGTGGATTGTGTCGAACGTGTTCGAAGAGATAGACTATGTGAAATGGCTTGATGAACGAGTGATATTGATATATCTAGGAATTGGTTGAAATGTGAGTTAGCGTAGGATGGTTTTGCTGAATGATTCGGACCCAGTGCGACGAATGTTGGGATGTGTGTAGGGAATCAATGCTCGATGTTTAGAAATCGGAGTGATACGAGCTTGGGTAGAAAATCCCGTACTATCGATTTTGTTTGACCTTAGAATGGGATCAGTGTTGATATAGTTGTTTAGGAACTATGATTCCAATACTGACAGAAAGACATAGACAAGCGGTTAGGCAGACGTCCGAGTACGAAGTGGCAGGATGTGTGGAGGCACCAATCATGAGGCTCGGTTGACATGGACGTATATCAGGGACGCCCGAATATGTGCATGATCCGACTCGAGTGGCGATAGCGGATTCTCTATCACAAGGCTTGGCTAAAATACATGTATTTTAGGGACGCCTGGAATATGTGCACGATCCAACTAAGTGATACATTGAATTCGAATAAGACTTGAGGAACAGGTAAGTATCGAAGATTTTGAAATCGTGTGTTGTAAATAAAGTATTGATGTTAGTGTGATCGTTGGATTCAAATGAACTCGAATGTCGATTGAACGAATAGTTTGTCCTAGAACTAAGTCGCCGGTGTGCGCGATAAGTGTAAGTTACCCAGTCAAGATATAGTTGTTCGATGTGAAAGGAAAATCAGAGCAGGAGCGTGGCTCGGATTGAGGAAACACCTAAGTGAAGTGTGCACGAGAGTCATTGAATATCGAGTGATAAGTCAATAAGTAAGTACTCAGTTAGTTTCGATGACAAAACTTTTTTCTGAGTGGTGTATGTCACGACCCGCACCCGCTTTTCAGACGCGAGCTCGTGAGCAAGCCAGCTACGTATCGAGCGGACTCCAGCTCAACCCGAATACGTAAATGCTGTCACGGCTATGGTATACTGCCAAATCATGGCAAAGCATCACTATATCTCAATCCACAATAAGAATATAAAACATAAATGAACAATTATGGGTCATGGTCTGCAGCCCATTAGCATATTGTTCGATTAGACCCTAAGAATGATATGAGTCTATAAAATAAGCAGAGTATACCAAGGTATGAAATATAAATCACGAGAGGATAATAAAAATATATCACAAGCAAATACCTGTGTCCCTGCAGGTGTAATCACTGCCATCATGAGCCGCTAACTAACTCCATGAAATCAACTACCTAATAGATCATCAGGTCCTCAGAGGACATAGCAAGATACATAATATACATGCCTATCTAATAGTTTTATCATGCGTAAGAAAATAAACAAAAAAAACAGGAACACGACAAATGACTACGAACACGAACACGAACACTAGAACAACTACGTATAAATGAACTGCCAGATGAACAATGAACACGAGATCAATGGAAGAACCAAACCCTCATCCCGAGTGTGGACTCACGGGTTTGAACTAAGCACTAACCCTCGTCCCGAGTGTGGACTCTCTAGTTAGTACTAACCCTCGTCCCGAGTGTGGACTCTTTGGTTAGTTCACGGTAAGGCACCCTCATCCCGTGTGTGGACTCTCTGGTGCAAATGGTCAACCCTCGTCCCGAGTGTGGACTCTCTGGTGCCAATGAATATGACAAACACCCTCGTCCCGTGTGTAGACTCTCTGGTGAACTGATTAACCCTCATCCCGAGTGTGGACTATCTGGTTGTGTAAAACGATAATCAAGACTATAGCAGTTCACTACACGCACTCGTTCTATGACACGACTCAAGCAAGGTACTGATGAGAAACTCCAAGTATGAACCACAAGACCAAACATGAACACGGCTATATGCAATAAAAATAACTCAGCAGAATATAACACGAAAAGTACATGTCTATAAATAATCAAAACTGGAAAATGAAATACAATGCATATAAATAAAACTGTAGAGGGAGGCAAGGTATACTTGCCTGGTGGTTGCACGTAAATCCATAAAATTTTATCAACTGATAAACCATAAAATCCACATCATCATACTGTCTTTGAAAGCTGAAACAGACATTGCTAACATTCTCAGAATAGTCAAAATAGCTAGGATTGCCTGTCCTTAAGTCCAATTATGGACACATGGGTAAAACGATAATTTCGGACCAAAACGGTGTCCGCCGTTGGACCCGCTTTGTACCAAAAAATGTGCCAGAGTCAATGGTGTCTAAAGTTGTCAAACTACATGTCTACAGATCCGGTTTGATGATACAAACCCAACGGTATGTCCAATTTTGGATTCCAGTGGGCCGTGCACAAAATTGCCCGTTAAATTGGATCGTGGGGCCCGCGCAACGACGATCCAATCAACTGTCTCAGAATAGGACCAAACTTTGCGTACAGGACCAGAAAAATGATACGGTCCTATTGGCGCAAGTTTTGTCTCGATCTGATGAACGTGCACAAAGTAATTGGGAAATTTGCACAGAGGCCGATACGGTAAATTTCGACAGATACAGATCAAATTCGTCGCGCACGTGCGACCAATTTGAATTTCGTCAAAGCCCACACGTCCACGAAGCCATTACGCACCTTTTGATGCTTTCGGTTCGTGACCACATCGCCTGGATTGGCGGGACGCACGTCGTATCGGACAGCTTTTCGATTTTCTGTAGTTTTGAAAAACAAGTTTTCCTAATTTTCAACAGTGAATAACTTCGTGTATCCTTCATGAAATCCTGACCTACAAATTTGGTTTTACTCCCATATATGTTGACTAAAACTGTTTTAAATTCTTTTTTGAAAAACTCTAATATATGGTTCAGAATTTCTCTTCTAAAACAGGGTATCGGGTTGTTCACAAGTTCTGTTTTTGAAAAGATTTTTCGCGAGGTTTGCGTTAATTTTTCATCGCATACAAATAAGTTCAATAAAAACTAATTGACAGGGATCCTAGATGGTCATATGGGCATTCTATAGGATTTTACGGAATCGAATTCCGTTGATTATACGAAAAAAAAACAGGATGGTGAATGTTGTACCTGTGCTCGCTATTACCGCTGCTATTGCAGACTTGTGTTTGCGTTTGCAGGCACGCGCGGCCGTTCTCCGGCGTGCGATGGTGGCCGGCGGCGTCTCCTGGCGGCGCGCGCGCTCTCAGGCCTCCAGGGCGTGCCTTCGAGTTAGGGTTTGTCGATTGCTTCATTTTTTTGTTCTCGATTCCGATCGCTATACATACATATATACGCGGGCTGGGATTCCTTGCTCTCGGGTTGAGCTGTTGTGGGGTTCTTGGGTATGTGGGCTCGGTTTGGACTGGGAAGCTACTGTGGGCCGGGCTGGAATGGCTGGGCCGGGCTCTGCCTTTGGTTGGCTGGGCTGACATTTTGGCTGGACTGGGATTTCCCTTTTTCTATATAGATATATATATATGTATATACACTTACATAATAATATATATATTATTCCATTAATACAATTTAAGTAGATATATACATCGGTATATATATGTATATATATATATATATATATATATATATATATATATATATATATATAAAAGAAAAAAAAGAAAAAAAAAGAAATATATATATATATATATATATATATATATATATATATATATATATATATATATATATATATATATATATATATATATATATATATATATATATATATATATATATATATATATATATATATGTATAATGATATATACACATATACCATAGATACCATATATACAAATACGAGAAATAAATATTAGGTAATATCAATATTGAAATCCAATTATTAATTTATATACCAAAATTCATATAAATAAAATACAGTGACATTATATATATAAAGCCTAATTTTTATATTTTATAAATATACTTATATATATATATATATATATATATATATATATATATATATATATATATATATATATATATATATATATATATATATATATATATATAACTTAGATAAATCCCATAAAGTCCTAAATATTTGTTAAAGAAAATTATTTACTAAATTATCAATAAACATTATTTAATATCAAGAACTCATAATATATATATTTAACTACAATTTGTGAAAACCGTCTACTACGTTGCTGAATTAAAATACTACTACCCAATGCATGTCTACAAGGACGTCTTTGGATGCACTACATGACTACCTGGGCTTGGGCTTGGTTTGGGTCCAGTCTGGGCCAATTTGGTACAATCGGGTCACTCAACGTCAAATAATATTAATAATAAATAATTAAACTATTTATAATGGTCATGTCATAACTTGGCCTGGTTTTCCTAGTTAGGACATCATTATGACTCGATCTTCCCTGGCATGACTAATACACTAGTCAAGACACGCCACTGCGCTATCTGTGCCACAATTTCTGGTCATCTGGTACTTTAAAACTCTACTATACGGAGTTCCTTGGCGATTCGAAGCATGCGGCCGCATAGAGTCAAGACTTATACGGGACATAATGTATGGACGTCGCCTTCCGAAGCATCCGCTGGCTCGAGACATGTATTAAGAGATGAGAGAGAGCTGAGTGAACTTGTAAAATGCGAGAAAAGTGAGCTTGAGAGATTATAATTTTGTCCTTGTGCCCCATTGTAATCTTTGTTCCAATATTAATAAAGAGTATTTGGCAATGACTTGTGTTTTCTTTCAAATTTCCGCTGCATGTTTAATGTCTCTGCTTGGGACTTCCGTGCGACGACCCCGTCGCAGCCCTGTAATCGACCGTTATGGAACCCGTCTTGTACGAGCGCAATCTAGGCTCGTACGGCATCACACCTTAGCGAGGACGATCGCTCCTACGGGAGCGGGGCGTGACAAGTATTGTGTCACTCAATGGATCCGCAGGTTGGTACTTGACCTTGAAGACCCACTTACTAATAGGCTGGACCCCGTTTGGGAGTGGAACTGTAATGCCCCACTCCGTACGGCGCATTACGCTGAGGCGTTGACTCAAAGAGTCGTGTTGACCGAATGAAATGTAAAGATGTGAATCGATACGAGAGTTACGTTGTCCCGAGCAATACATCAAAACTAAGTCGATACGAAGAGTTGTCTTGTCCCGATGTATACATCGAGTTGAATCGATACAAATTGCCGCGTTGCCCCGAAGGATAAGTGCGTTGAATCGAGCTCGAAGATTCTAAGAAATCGAATCGACCAAGGCGCAAGTTCGAATCGATACAAGTATTGATTTTAGTTGGTTTTCTGTTCAGGCTATACGTTTACGCCAAAATATTAGAGGTCGGCATTCTGCCTTATTCAGTAAGGGGTCCGTGAAACCAAATCCCCGCCTTGCGATGGGCTGAGAGTTTGGCACGGTAAGCCAAATCGGACGTATAATTCAATGAAGCACGAAGTGCTCGAATGGCTAAGTCAGGAGAGTGGCCGTGCAACAAAGTTATGAAATCGAGTCGCATCGGCTTGGCGAAACGACAAGGCGTATCGACTCAAGGTGGGAGGATTGACTCTTCTTTTTACTCCTTCATGCCTAAGTCAAATTATATCATTGTATGCTAAGTTAACCCATCGACGCCACGGACGTGGTCCGATCGGAAGATAAATCGTAATGTGAGTCGAACACTAGTTAGAACAATTAAAATGAAACGTGCATCAAATGTACGAGTCGCTATAGAACATTAGATATCACAAAGGCGAGTGCCTCAGTACGCAAGCTGCAAGAACATAGGATAACTGTATTCGGCGAGTGCCTTAGTGCACGAACCATACCGTGCCTTCGTGCACGAGTTAGAAAGACTAGAACATTGAAAGACAATAGGCAAGCGCCCTAGTGTGCAAGCCACGAATGTTGAACACTAAGGCATAGAACATAGAAATACGGTCAAAACGTGCCTACGTGCACGAGATCATAAAAGATGGCTTCGTTGTAAAAGAATACAGTTGTGGCATGAATGTGGCGGAACTGTCGGATATGACATGATGCCTCGAAAGGTGTTCGAGACCTTCGGGTCATTCGTTTGATGAACATTGAGTTGAGGCATGATGCCATTGAATGTTGAAATGAAGTATGAAACGTAAGAACATAGAAAGTTAACAGAAGAAATACGAGATTATAAAGTCTGAGTCTCGGACTCAAGACTATGCTTGGTTGTTTGAATAATAGTTCGTTGCTTGGTCGAATGGAATGGACTTGAGATAAATGTGATTATCTCCCGTGCACGGGTGTTCCCTCGAACGGTTAAGTGCCGGGGCGTTGAAACTATTTGGTCTAGGAGGAAATGTATCTTTGATAGGCGCACATCTGTAAGACGACTAGCAACCGGTTGCAGATGGAAAATGCCGCAAATGATGGTATGCTGCGGTAACGTTTCGGTTGTTTGGGATAGCAACCCAACCCGTGAAACGCCGGGCTACCCAAATTCGGAAAAGAAAAGAAGGAGAGAAAAGAAAGTAAGAAAAATAAAAGAGAAACTCATTTAGTCCATTCCGGCGCGGATACGCCAAGACCTTCATATAGTTAAAGAACGATGGGTTGAAAGTGTAGGCACGTATGTGTCCCGTACACATAGATTCTGCTTAGAGATGCACTTATAACATGACAGGGAAGGAATGGGGCGTATTCACCTCGCGTCGGTGCAAGGGCGAGTGCGTCCATGTTGGTAAGCCACGAATCAAACACGAGATTGCTTGTCTGCTTTCATATTCAATTCGAATAACATGCTTGCCATGATAACATGCTTTACGCTTTCGAATATGCCATGAAATCGACCCTAAGGAGAACATAGCAAGATCATAATCTAAGTTGCATGATTGAACATAAATACTAAAATGTCAGTTTAGAAGGAATAGATTGATCCCCCACCAGCTTTCATGCAGGGTGTAGGGAATAGATTGCTCGCGGCGAAGCTTCGCTTGAACGCGTTGAGGCTTGGAATGCCAAAGCGTGTTGAAGCGTGCGATCACATTGACGCTCGAACTTGCAACATGATTGATGCGGCCGAGATATATAAGGCATGATGTATGGAACGGTAAAATCCTTTATGGGCAAGAGAGAACCTGAGTGTTGTAGCCAATCTGGCATATATTGTTGGGCTATCTAAAGCCTTTGTAATCTTATTTCGAATATCAATAAAGAGAATTGTTTCGTATACTCTGTTTTCCTTTTGAGAAACCCATATTTTGTAATATTAGTGTTTTAGTATTATTATTAGTATTTCGATTATTATTATTTTTATTATTATATTTTTCTGAGTGTTAAAATGATTTCGAAAATTTATTAAATAACATGGATTTTTGAATTCAGACCCAGACCCGAATCCGAATCCAGACCCAGGCCTGAACCCGAACCCAATCCATTTCCTCTCTTTCTTAAAATCTGATTTGGCTAATAGTTGTTTTAAAAAAATATAATATTTTGAGCTGTCCCGTTGGACCAGCACAACCCTTTCTCTTCTTTCACTCGTAACTCCCACCACTACAACATTCATTCCCATCTCCTTATAACTCCCAACCCATCAACTCCACCAACTCTCCTTTAATAACTCCTCCTTTATTTACTCTCACGACCCCTACTCTCTTCTCTTCACAGAGAACTCAGAACACTCATCTCTCATTCCTCTTTCTCACAAACTCAAAACAGAGGAGAAGCTCCTCCTCTTCCCAACTTCACAGAAACCCTCTCCCTACTTCACTTCCCCCAAACCCCCACTCTCCCCGAGCTCCAAAACCGTGCCCCTCTCCTCTTCCCGACGCATCCCACCGCCGGCCTCCCTAGGGCCGACCGCGTCAGCGCGCCCCCTGCCGACCGACGTCCACCCGACCGCGGCCAAGCCAGCGCCGCGCCCTCTTCCCGAGCGGCCGGCCGACCACGTCGGAGCCCCGCCCGCCGTCCAGGGCCACCCCGTGCGGCCTCTCTCCGGCGCGCACCCCCACGCGCCCCTTTCCGTCAGCTCTCCGGCAACCGCGCGCTCCTTCGCGCTATTTTCCGCGAGATTCTCTGCCAACTTCGGCGACCCGTTCCCCTCTGTGCCCCGATAGCGTGCCCTAGTGCTGCTCTGGCCGAGTACCCTGCTGTTTCTCCCTGTTGTGCCCTATATTCTGGAGTTCCGGCGTTTCGTCGTCGACGTCGTTGATTTCCAGTGCCGATTTTGGAATGTCGCTGTGCTGGACTATTCCTATTTCTTTTATTATATCATCTGAGAGCTCTAGCCGAGCATCCCGAGGTATAAATTCTCTGCCCCGTTGCATTTTATTCGGTAGTCGATGATGATAACGGTCCTCGGTTTCCCCTCGGAAATCCGGTTTAGCTACGTTGTAGTTCGGTTAGCAACGTTAGCATTTTGTGCTGAAATTTTATGCTGTTAGTTTGATTTCGGAATTCCCGAGTATTTCGGGAAGGTTCTGTCGGTTTGGATTCTCGAAAATTTCGAGTTTGGGATGGTTGGATTCTGAGTTATTTGGTAATGATTTGGGATTTTCGATTCATTTCGGGTTTTCGATTATGTTTCGGAAACAATTTATGTGGTTATATTTTCTGTATAAATGAGTTTTTCTTTGGTTTGGGACAATTGCAGGAAATTATCGGCGCCATTTCCCAGTTTTTGGGTTGACCAAAAACAGAGGAGATGCTGCCCGATTTTTCCGTAAATCCTGAATTAATTTAAAAATGAATTTAAAATAATTTTCGGAATTTATTCGATATTTGATTTTGGGGTGGCGACCGTATCGGTCAATGGACCCGGCTAAGTGCAAACGATACCGGCCCCGCCCGGACGTTGAGGCAATTAGCCAAAATGAAGATCGAACCATATCTGAGACTTATGACTTATATCATTATTTTATTATTTATTTCTGTTTACATTTATTTAATATTTTCAGTTTAGGACTAACGTCAGTCTTATCTTATTTCAATTTATGTAAATAAATTATAATGGGCATAAGCCCAGCTGGCTGGTCTGTGACTGTAATAGCTTAAAATTTTCCTGTCATTTTCTGGTTTTGCGAGTTTTTTACTGTTTAACGATTAAAATGATTAAAAAGTATTTTTCGTATAAAATTAATTAATATTTTCTCACCTAAAAATTGACGAGTTTGTTAATAATTAAAAAAATCACGTATTTCTCACTAAATAAGAAAATTAGCTTTATATTTATATTTATAAAAATTACCAAGTTTTCATAAAATATCTGGCATCGACGATGTTTTTCGAATTCAAAATATAAAACAATCTTTTTCCCTCGTATTAAATCAACGCACCAAATAATCGTATTTTCTGTGTTTGTTAATTAAAAGAATTAAAATTGATTAGGACAAAAACTAGAGATTGTAACTAGCACATCTAGATATGGGTTGAATATTGTTTCTAAGTCTAGAATCTCAAATGTAGGATTTTGAGGAAGTGTTTGACCTAGTTCCCCGGTACAGACTCTCGATCCAGTCACAATAACAAAGGCAAGTACATTTTGTGTTAGTTTACAATTATTTAGTAATCGTTTTAATGCAAGTTTAAACCACGATGCAACACGGAACTCTCTCTGAGAGCACTGACTGTAACTACTGTAACTATTGGGGACTGGGGGAGTAGTGTAATGAGTATGACCACATCCAAAACTGTATACTGACTTTGTTAGCTTACCCCTCATACACACGGGGATAAGCCATATCGTATCAATATGATACAACTTTACAACCCAAGCCGATCATATTCATTGTCTATTCATATCACAGAAACTGTAACTGTTTTAAAACTGTAACTGCTTAGTTGATTTTTAAAACTGTTTAAAAGTGCATGATTCTATTATTATTTCAATTGTTAAATTAGCATGTATTGTACTTTGCTCCCTCCTGACTGGAGACCCAACATTTTAGGTATTACTGATGAGGCTTTGTTCTGCGATCCCAAGACGAGGATTTCGAGACTGATGAGCTGTTTGCCTAGAGTTTTCTTTTCTTCTTGATGTATGTAGAAAATGGTTTAAGTTGTATCTTTCATTCCATTGTAAAAGTTTAATAAAGTTTTTTCGAATTTTGAGTTGTGACAAATATAGTGTTGTTGTATGGTTACCTGCTACTGAACAGCTTACTGCCACCGTCTCAACAACGGTGCATGCTGGACATGATCTGGTTCGATCCAATTAGTTGGGATCGGGTCGTAACATGTTTTTAGTGGTGGCCCATGCAGGTCAAATCAACAACTTAGGAAAATCTATCTAGAGACAATTAGAACACTAGAATATTTGTCACAACATAGGACCGAAATATATTATAAATAAATATTTTTGGTTTGATTATAGACTGGTAGGATACCATGCTTATGTTTGCATCCTAAACCTTCCATAGAATGACCATTGACAAGACCAATCCTGCTGGCGATGAGGTGTCATCTCCGGATCATACCCCATCTCCTCAACCAAGTCCAGGGTTTATTTTCTCGCGGCTGATTGACCGTCCTCATAATGCATCCAGTGAAGTTTTCACTACACTGGCGATTCCTACCTCTTCTTAAACTTACATTTCCTTGGTGGAGTACCCATTCCTGTTGCTCCACCAGTACCAGCAAATGCCTCCCAAATGGTTGTCCTATTTCAAGAAATCCTGGAGTTCCAGAAAGCTCAAGATGAAGTCCAGCAGGAACAGATGAATATCACGAGAGAAGACATGAAGAACGTCAATGATGTAGCCTTAGCTATCTTAAACCAAGTTGGAGCAGAACCTCGTCCTAGGAGGGATACCCCTGAATCTAGAAGATATTTGGGTCCCATCAAGTACTCTACTTTCCGGCAGTCTTGTCGTAGGAGGTTATTGGCTTGTGACTACTGCAAGAGGCCTGGTCATCAGGCCGTTAGTTGCCGCAAGAGATTGGGACAATGTTTGGCATGTGGATCTGCTGAACATCGGGTAAAGGATTGCCCCTTATCTTTCCATCATACCAGAATACCTATCCCAGCAACACCTGTTAGGCCACAACCTAGGGACTCTCTTCCTATCCAGCAGACCTTGCCTCCTACAATATGGCATGATACAGACTCGGGGTTCATAGAAGATGAAGGACCAGATCAATGAAGGCTCTAGGAATTATTCAGGATGGAACAACGGATGTGCATCGATTACCAGACACTAAAGAACAAGTACCCTCTGCCCGGATCGAGGATCTGTTTGATCTGTTTGTGTGGAGTTAGGGTGTTTCGAAGTTTGACTTAAGATCTGACTACCATCAAATCGAAGTCAGGAAGGAGGATATTTCCAAGACGACGTTCAAATACCAAGTATGGGTAGTTTTCTTTGGTCATGAAGTTGGACTGACAAATGCTCCTGCTGTGTTCATGAATCTCATGAACAGAATTTTTTCATGAGTATTTGAATCAGTTTATCTTCTCCATAGATAACATTCTGATATATTCGAAGACTGAAGAAGAGCATGAAGAACATCTGAGGAAAGTTCTGAAAACTTTGAAGAAAAAAAAGTTTTATGGTAAGTTATCTGAACGTGGATTTTCTTTGACAAGGTGGATTTTTTGGCCATGTTGTCAAGAGAAGAAATTTCGATGGAAGATAGCTGCTGTTGAAAAGTGGTATACCCCAAGTTCAATTCGGAAGTTTCTTGAACTTGGCTGGCTACTATTAGAAGTTCGTGAAGGATTTCGCCAAGATTGCTGAGCCGATGACGAAGCTCACTTGGAAGAATGAAGAGTTCATCTGGACGAAAGATTGCCAGGCGACATTAAGGAGCTGAAGAAGAGACTTACCACTACACCAATCCTTGCGCTACCCGCAGGAACTGGTGGTTTCTCAATCTACAGTGATGCCTCAGGTAAAGGACTGGGTTACGTTCTTCAACAACATGGAAAAGTAATTGCTTACACATCTAGGCAACTACAGACTCATAAGAAAAATTATCCCACACCTAATTTGGAATTTGCTGCAATTATCTTTACTTTGAAGCTATAGAAGCATGATTTTTATGGAAAGGGAGTGAAAATATATACGGACTACAAAAGTCTGAAATATGTCTTCACTCAGAAAGAGCTGAAAGTTAGACAAAGAAGATGGCGGAAGCTGATGAAGGATTTGGATATCGATCTACAGTACCACCCAGGTAAGGCTAATGTGATCACTGATACACTTAGTCGATACCCAGTGGCGATGTTCTTAACCAAGGAGTGGGACCTACTAGAAGACGTCGAGAAGTTTGGACTGGAGATTATACTATCTGGAGATAGAAGGACGGAGCTGGATGCTGATTCAGTATTGATGAAGTTCGAGGCTGATGGACAAAATCAAGAGGACGTAGTTTCAAAACGAGGCACTTTGCAGGCTTAGAGATCAAGTGTTGGCAGGAACACTTATGGGTTTCTAAATTGATCAGCAGTAGAACTCTGAAGAATGGTACGAGACTTTGCGTATCGGCTGACAAACAGAGGAACGAGTTGATGAAAGAAATGCACCAGTCGCCGTATTCCGTATATTCAGGAGCTAATAAGATGTATCAGAATATGCCTCCATTGATTGGTGCTATGGAATGAAGCAGGACAATTCCAGGTATGGGATTAGATGTGAATTTGTCAATCTGAGGAATTTAGTAAGAGAACAACAAGTTTGTTGCAGCCGCTGGACAATTCGGAGTGGAAGTAGAAGCATATAACAATGAACTTTGAGTAAGGATTCCCTTGTTCCCAAGGAAGGAAGGGCACCAATTGGATTATAGTGGACCGACTGACTAAGTCAGCACACTTTATTCCCTTCAAGGTTAGTTTATTCACCGAAAAGTTGGCAGCATTATACGAGAGGCACCCCTACCGAATTTATGGAGTACAAACCGACGGACAATCAAAGAAGATAATCCAGACGCTTGAAGATATGTTAGATCTTGTGTTTTGGAAATTGGAGGGTCTTGGAGAAGATTATTTAAAATTGGTAGAGTTTCCTTACAACAACTACCAAGTTAGCATCGTCAATCAGTGGAGTTTGAAGAAGGAGATAGCGTCTTTTGTGAAGATTTTCTCCTACCAGAGGAACGATCAGTGTTAGCAGAGCAGGAAAGTTGAGCCAGGTACATCAGGCCTTTTGAAGTTTTAAGACGAGTTGGAAGTAGCGTACCGGTTAGATATATCAGCTAATCTTGAGAGTGTGCAACGTCTTCTACGTATCACAGCTCAGACGTTACATTCCGGATCCGAGTCCCATATTGGATAATTCAGAGCTGAAGATTGGACTCAACCTTTCAGTGCCAGAGAATCCAGTTGCAAGCGTAGTCAGAGGTGTAATGCCCCGCTCTGCACGAGGCATTTGGTTGGCTTGTTGGATGGGATCAGAATGTTGGACCGTAACTTATGTTGGAGATCAGGAGAATTGAGACTGATGCAGTCTTTCTGAGCTGGCTAGATGGAATGGATATTGGAATGTGGCTCGCTGGTGGAGCTATGCTTGATGAGATTGGAGCAGGAAGACCCTTATATAAGGCAAGTGGAACTGTCCTCCTTCCTCCTTATTCCCGCATGCTTAATAAATAGAATAATGTGATGCTATGAATATGTCCCTAATGTCTCTTACCTTGAATGTTGAATAATTGTGATACGATGCTTTAGTTGCTAAATTGATAGAGATTCATATGCTGGAAATCATTGAATGAATAACACATGAACTTTGAATTGCTGAACGAATCACACTCGAACTGCTAATGTAACATGATGCCTGAGATTGAATTGATAATGTCCCTTATGCTTAAGATCGATGAAATGAATGAATCACTTGAATAATGAGATGCTGCATAAATGATACATGAGAAAAGAATTGAATATGCTATTGTCCCTATGAAATGAATGAAATGCTACAGGTCCCTTTCAAATGAATGAATACTGTTGTTCCTCCTTAGAAGGAACAAATGAGAATTGTTGCAATGAAGCAATGAATGAGAATTGATGAGGCTTGGGATCGTTGAGATCACCAAATGAAATGATGGTAATGTTGGGAATGAATAAGTCATTGAACATGACTTGAATGAGATGAATGATGATGCACTGTTGTCTTTACTTCAATATTTTACCATGCGTTTTATGTTCACGATTGAGTCGGACACGCATTCGCATGGTCATATGACAACTTATGCATAAGTGATGGGGATATGTTTTCTCGGACGGTACCCCGGGACGTTAGGGTGACCGATCCGGCCTAGGAGAAAACATTGGCGTGCCAGTAGGGGCGCGGGTTTTGTGAGGCATCCTTTGGGGCTAGCTACCTTCTCTGGAGTCATCGCATTACCAACGAAGACCTATATGGCAACGTCCGTATGGTTAAACACCAGTGACCATGTAGTCAGGATGCATGCTAATGAATGTCTTATGCAGGCAGAGTAAGTATATCTGCTAACCTGTAATTGATGCAGGTATGTGGGAGTCGGCTATCGGTAAGAAATCACTTAAATGTGATAATTTAATATATGTGTTGGTTTAACTTGCATGCTTACGTTCCAAATAAGTTTGATGATGCTGTATGTAGCCTTTCAGAATGAGATCCTGCTTAACATGTTAAATTCAGTATGCTAGAAAGATGCCATGCTTTAATCATTGCTCAAACACAACATACATGCTAAGTGATGCTTGAAGTGAGAACTGTTATAACATGGTTAAGATGTTAATGTTAACGATGCCTCAATGATACCTTTTCTTGATAACACCTAGTATGCCTCAATGATGCCTTTGCATGATAACACCAAGAATGCTAAAAGATATGTCCACATGAATGCTACAAAGAATATGTTTACATGCTTCACTCTGATTATTGCCCATGAACTGTAAACTGATGCTAGGTCCCAAGTAGAAAGACCATTCTAATAAATGTTTGCTTAAATGATCACTTTAATGTTGGTTTATGCGAGTGAGTTGGATTCTACTCGCCAGTGCATAGATGATGTGCTGACCCACGTTTTGTGGGCAGGTGCTCTTGCTTGGAATATTCTACACACGAAGATTGGCTTGATTGGTTCCGCGGCATCGAAGATTTGTTGGGCATACAGAAGCTCTCCTTGTACAAGATGATGTCTTCTGTTTATAAAGGGCATAATGTATGGAACATGTAATCAGTTGTACCAGTGAGATGGTAAGCCAAGTCGGTATATCGAGTTGTAATCTATTGTATCCAAATATCAAATGTAAGCTGTATAGCATTGTTCAGTAGGGTTCCAATGTAAAGAGAGATGTACTGTAATCATTGTACTTCAATACAAGTCTTGTACTCTTCTTTAATTATCCATAAAGAGAATAAAGTTCTATATATCTCTGTGTGGCTTCAAGTTACTCTTTTTCTCCGCTGCTATAAAGAAGTAATGTACTTCTATTCAATGAGAAAGATTGTCCTCACTAACTTCAATTTGTCTGCTTCTGCCGCTGTAATGTGTTCCTATTTGAAGAATTATCACTTATGTACCATCTTTGCCTTGTACAAGTGCAATACCAGACTTGTACGGCATCACGCCCAAGCGAGGACGATCGATTCCAAGAGATTAAATATGTGAATAAATGACTCTATGAATCGGGGCGTGACAAATTGGTATCAGAGCACGGCTTTACGTCCTTGGTCTCTTCTTTGATTCGTTTCAAATCAAAGTTGTATCGATGATTAACCAAAGTTGCTTCCGCGATCACTCAACGTTGCTTCCGAGATTAAATCAAAGATTGCTTCCGCGATTATGCTGTTGTCGTTCTGTAATCATCCTTATATTGTTCATATTTGAAAGTTCGTTGACCCTCTTGGCTGCTCACTGGATGTTCCATACAATAAGTCTATATACATTGTGATGCCCATAAATGAATAATTGTTGTTGGTTTGGACACAAATAACCCAACAATGACTCGATGCCATAGTATGTTATATTGTGAATGCTGTTTGGAATTTTGGGAATAAAGGAAATGGCTATGTATGCTGCAACAAGTTGAGAATTGCATGTGATGTTGGAAAAGAATTGTGAATGAAATAATTGATGGATGAGTTTGACAGAACTGGTGAATTGACTCATGTGTGTTGCTAAGTGCTTTAGAGACGCTAAGAATGTTGGCTTATACTATTGAGACCCCGAGATGTTGGCTAAGTGTTGTGATCATCATAGATCACGAATGTCTGGAATAGAATTGAGTTGGTATTGTTTAAGGATGGCTTCATTTCTGAGTGGTATATTGCCTCTACCACCTCAGAACGAGATGTATGTTGACCCTTTCCATGGGATAGCAGTGAGACTATCTGTGAGTACTGGGTAGTGTCGAGACTTAGCTGGGAGTCATGTATTGTGGCTAGATGACTTGAGTGTCCCTTGACGGTGATGTTATGTTGGATAGCGAGATTGTCGGAAATTGTAATCGGTGGCATGGTTATAAATTGTTTAGTCGAGTGATGACTCAGACTAGTAAGACAGTTAGTATGCTATGGGTAAATGGATTTGGCTAGAAAATGTTGTGGCT
Source organism: Iris pallida (assembly GCA_029216955.1). NCBI lineage: Eukaryota > Viridiplantae > Streptophyta > Magnoliopsida > Asparagales > Iridaceae > Iris > Iris pallida. The sequence continues at coordinate 810,556 of JANAVB010010999.1, read as the reverse complement.
TAAAATATCTGAATGTTGATTTCGAATGGTTGGATGCAAATTATGTGGCTAATACAATGTTGGTTGCTAAGCTGAGAAGTCCTAGGAATGTTATCTGTTAACCAAAAGAATATTAAAAATTTTGTGCCTTGACCCTAAGGTGTAATAGATGTAAATCCATCTTGATCACCAAAGGATAGTTGTTGCCTATGTGCAAGCATGCTGAGGAATTTAATAGGATTAGAAAAGTCACAAGTAGTGACTCTGAATACTGGTGTTGCCTAGAGGATGGTCAATTGATACATGAAATGTCAGAAAAGAATGGGATAAACTATTCGACCCTTGCTGCATGAGATTAAGAATGTCCGTAAGATAATTTGATGATTGAGAAATATAGGGGATTGAGAAATGGCAAACTTGTTGGATAATGTCGGTATAGGTGACTGTTGGTTGGGATATGGATAGTTGGCTTATGACTTGGTGGTGTGACTCTGTCATACAGATCGAATAGTATGATTCCATAAGTTATGATGAGACTATCGGAATTGATGACCCTTGAATAGTTAACCTTGGTTTATGGGTTCGTGTGAGTACGAAGGAATTGGAATAGAAATTAAATTATTGGAATTTACTTGATAGATTATTGGAATGATGAGAATCGTATGTCAGATTAGGAATTGACCGTAATGTTGATAGATCGATCTTAGTCGATTGTTGGGTAAGTCTAGAATGAGCCTCTGTAGGAATTATTTCCTTGAGGAAGATCCTGGATAGATAGACTTGACCCTAGCGACCAGTTGATGAATTACCAATTGCTGGCTTAGCCCAATTGGCGATTCATTATTCAGACTGACTTGATACCCATAGGTTTGGGTAGAGTTCCTTAGAACTGCCGGTTGCTTGTTGGCCCTAAGAAACAAAAACTAGTATAACCCTAGTAGCCGTCCACTCTAGGGGAGTCACCTGAATGATTAGGTATAGCTGTCGGTATAGCTAACCATTGAGACTGGACCGAATAATAGATGGCCGTTGGCGACCCATAGAATGACCTTGTGGCATTGAACGAGAGATGGTGATGAGTATGATCTAAGAATGATAAGTTGTAAGTATATGCTCCAATATGAACCTTAGAGATGTTGACCCTTGAGAATTATGTGTCGGCCTATAGCGGAAAATGGAATCGTGGGATGAGACTTGATTTGTATGTATCGAATAGTGAATTATTATATGAGATGGAATTGACTGCTCATGACAGAAATGTTGGAAAAGTATCTATAGTCGGGTAGCTGGGTTAACCTTGACTGTTGCATAGAATTATACCCTGACTCGGATAATCGATAGTTGGTGATGTTGGATTGTATCTTTTAGAAAAGATGAATTGCCTCGGTGAAAAATGTTGTTGGATTTGGGAAGGAAAATGATTGTTGTTGTGAAACCTTGATATGATTGGCTCTAAGTTAGACCCTTGATCGAATGTTAGAAATGTTATGCTTGGATGGAGATTGTCCCTGATGTTAAGTGGTGGCCTGGAAAATAGTGATTGTGGCAAAGTGAATAAAGTGATAAGTCAATTGAAAGGATACTAAGTCTGATTGGAAAAGAGAGTTATATCGTGGCTGATCGAATTATACTATCATGGAAGTTGGTTGAAGTACATATGTTTTGGGGACGCCTAAAATATGTGTATGGATACAGCCGAAGTGATAGGTTGCGACTGAGATAATATTATTGGAAGAATTTATCGCACTAGCGCAGACTTTGGCTGAAATGCATATATTTTAGGGACGCCTGAAATATGTGTATGGATCCAAATGAAGTGATGTGTTGCGACCAAGATAGAATGCAAGAAAAATATTGGTGAATCAATGAGAAGTTGCAAGTATTTGGAAAAAGAGATAGATGGATTGAATCGTTGATTGATTAAAATGATACTGTTGGACAACTATTTTGAAATGACCGAGTGGACTGAAATGAATAATGAATTGAAGCTGAATGAGTAACTCATTGTGATTAAGTGAATCTAGTAGATGAGTTGTTTTCTTAAGTTTCGAGGACGAAACTTTTTCTGAGTGGTATATTATGTAATGCCCCGCTCTGCACGAGGCATTTGGTTGGCTTGTTGGATGGGATCAGAATGTTGGACCGTAACTTATGTTGGAGATCAGGAGAATTGAGACTGATGCAGTCTTTCTGAGCTGGCTAGATGGAATGGATATTGGAATGTGGCTCGCTGGTGGAGCTATGCTTGATGAGATTGGAGCAGGAAGACCCTTATATAAGGCAAGTGGAACTGTCCTCCTTCCTCCTTATTCCCGCATGCTTAATAAATGGAATAATATGATGCTATGAATATGTCCCTAATGTCTCTTACCTTGAATGTTGAATAATTGTGATACGATGCTTTAGTTGCTAAATTGATAGAGATTCATATGCTGGAAATCATTGAATGAATAACACATGAACTTTGAATTGCTGAACGAATCACACTCGAACTGCTAATGTAACATGATGCCTGAGATTGAATTGATAATGTCCCTTATGCTTAAGATCGATGAAATGAATGAATCACTTGAATAATGAGATGCTGCATAAATGATACATGAGAAAAGAATTGAATATGCTATTGTCCCTATGAAATGAATGAAATGCTACAGGTCCCTTTCAAATGAATGAATACTGTTGTTCCTCCTTAGAAGGAACAAATGAGAATTGTTGCAATGAAGCAATGAATGAGAATTGATGAGGCTTGGGATCGTTGAGATCACCAAATGAAATGATGGTAATGTTGGGAATGAATAAGTCATTGAACATGACTTGAATGAGATGAATGATGATGCACTGTTGTCTTTACTTCAATATTTTACCATGCATTTTATGTTCACGATTGAGTCGGACACGCATTCGCATGGTCATAGGACAACTTATGCATAAGTGATGGGGATATGTTTTCTCGGACGGTACCCCGGGACGTTAGGGTGACCGATCCGGCCTAGGAGAAAACATTGGCGTGCCAGTAGGGGCGCAGGTTTTGTGAGGCATCCTTTGGGGCTAGCTACCTTCTCTGGAGTCATCGCATTACCAACGAAGACCTATATGGCAACGTCCGTATGGTTAAACACCAGTGACCATGTAGTCAGGATGCATGCTAATGAATGTCTTATGCAGGCAGAGTAAGTATATCTGCTAACCTGTAATTGATGCAGGTATGTGGGAGTCGGCTATCGGTAAGAAATCACTTAAATGTGATAATTTAATATATGTGTTGGTTTAACTTGCATGCTTACGTTCCAAATAAGTTTGATGATGCTGTATGTAGCCTTTCAGAATGAGATCCTGCTTAACATGTTAAATTCAGTATGCTAGAAAGATGCCATGCTTTAATCATTGCTCAAACACAACATACATGCTAAGTGATGCTTGAAGTAAGAACTGTTATAACATGGTTAAGATGTTAATGTTAACGATGCCTCAATGATACCTTTTCTTGATAACACCTAGTATGCCTCAATGATGCCTTTGCATGATAACACCAAGAATGCTAAAAGATATGTCCACATGAATGCTACAAAGAATATGTTTACATGCTTCACTCTGATTATTGCCCATGAACTGTAAACTGATGCTAGGTCCCAAGTAGAAAGACCATTCTAATAAATGTTTGCTTAAATGATCACTTTAATGTTGGTTTATGCGAGTGAGTTGGATTCTACTCGCCAGTGCATAGATGATGTGCTGACCCACGTTTTGTGGGCAGGTGCTCTTGCTTGGAATATTCTACACACGAAGATTGGCTTGATTGGTTCCGCGGCATCGAAGATTTGTTGGGCATACAGAAGCTCTCCTTGTACAAGATGATGTCTTCTGTTTATAAAGGGCATAATGTATGGAACATGTAATCAGTTGTACCAGTGAGATGGTAAGCCAAGTCGGTATATCGAGTTGTAATCTATTGTATCCAAATATCAAATGTAAGCTGTATAGCATTGTTCAGTAGGGTTCCAATGTAAAGAGAGATGTACTGTAATCATTGTACTTCAATACAAGTCTTGTACTCTTCTTTAATTATCCATAAAGAGAATAAAGTTCTATATATCTCTGTGTGGCTTCAAGTTACTCTTTTTCTCCGCTGCTATAAAGAAGTAATGTACTTCTATTCAATGAGAAAGATTGTCCTCACTAACTTCAATTTGTCTGCTTCTGCCGCTGTAATGTGTTCCTATTTGAAGAATTATCACTTATGTACCATCTTTGCCTTGTACAAGTGCAATACCAGACTTGTACGGCATCACGCCCAAGCGAGGACGATCGATTCCAAGAGATTAAATATGTGAATAAATGACTCTATGAATCGGGGCGTGACAAATTGGTATCAGAGCACGGCTTTACGTCCTTGGTCTCTTCTTTGATTCGTTTCAAATCAAAGTTGTATCGATGATTAACCAAAGTTGCTTCCGCGATCACTCAACGTTGCTTCCGAGATTAAATCAAAGATTGCTTCCGCGATTATGCTGTTGTCGTTCTGTAATCATCCTTATATTGTTCATATTTGAAAGTTCGTTGACCCTCTTGGCTGCTCACTGGATGTTCCATACAATAAGTCTATATACATTGTGATGCCCATAAATGAATAATTGTTGTTGGTTTGGACACAAATAACCCAACAATGACTCGATGCCATAGTATGTTATATTGTGAATGCTGTTTGGAATTTTGGGAATAAAGGAAATGGCTATGTATGCTGCAACAAGTTGAGAATTGCATGTGATGTTGGAAAAGAATTGTGAATGAAATAATTGATGGATGAGTTTGACAGAACTGGTGAATTGACTCATGTGTGTTGCTAAGTGCTTTAGAGACGCTAAGAATGTTGGCTTATACTATTGAGACCCCGAGATGTTGGCTAAGTGTTGTGATCATCATAGATCACGAATGTCTGGAATAGAATTGAGTTGGTATTGTTTAAGGATGGCTTCATTTCTGAGTGGTATATTGCCTCTACCACCTCAGAACGAGATGTATGTTGACCCTTTCCATGGGATAGCAGTGAGACTATCTGTGAGTACTGGGTAGTGTCGAGACTTAGCTGGGAGTCATGTATTGTGGCTAGATGACTTGAGTGTCCCTTGACGGTGATGTTATGTTGGATAGCGAGATTGTCGGAAATTGTAATCGGTGGCATGGTTATAAATTGTTTAGTCGAGTGATGACTCAGACTAGTAAGACAGTTAGTATGCTATGGGTAAATGGATTTGGCTAGAAAATGTTGTGGCTTAAAATATCTGAATGTTGATTTCGAATGGTTGGATGCAAATTATGTGGCTAATACAATGTTGGTTGCTAAGCTGAGAAGTCCTAGGAATGTTATCTGTTAACCAAAAGAATATTAAAAATTTTGTGCCTTGACCCTAAGGTGTAATAGATGTAAATCCATCTTGATCACCAAAGGATAGTTGTTGCCTATGTGCAAGCATGCTGAGGAATTTAATAGGATTAGAAAAGTCACAAGTAGTGACTCTGAATACTGGTGTTGCCTAGAGGATGGTCAATTGATACATGAAATGTCAGAAAAGAATGGGATAAACTATTCGACCCTTGCTGCATGAGATTAAGAATGTCCGTAAGATAATTTGATGATTGAGAAATATAGGGGATTGAGAAATGGCAAACTTGTTGGATAATGTCGGTATAGGTGACTGTTGGTTGGGATATGGATAGTTGGCTTATGACTTGGTGGTGTGACTCTGTCATACAGATCGAATAGTATGATTCCATAAGTTATGATGAGACTATCGGAATTGATGACCCTTGAATAGTTAACCTTGGTTTATGGGTTCGTGTGAGTACGAAGGAATTGGAATAGAAATTAAATTATTGGAATTTACTTGATAGATTATTGGAATGATGAGAATCGTATGTCAGATTAGGAATTGACCGTAATGTTGATAGATCGATCTTAGTCGATTGTTGGGTAAGTCTAGAATGAGCCTCTGTAGGAATTATTTCCTTGAGGAAGATCCTGGATAGATAGACTTGACCCTAGCGACCAGTTGATGAATTACCAATTGCTGGCTTAGCCCAATTGGCGATTCATTATTCAGACTGACTTGATACCCATAGGTTTGGGTAGAGTTCCTTAGAACTGCCGGTTGCTTGTTGGCCCTAAGAAACAAAAACTAGTATAACCCTAGTAGCCGTCCACTCTAGGGGAGTCACCTGAATGATTAGGTATAGCTGTCGGTATAGCTAACCATTGAGACTGGACCGAATAATAGATGGCCGTTGGCGACCCATAGAATGACCTTGTGGCATTGAACGAGAGATGGTGATGAGTATGATCTAAGAATGATAAGTTGTAAGTATATGCTCCAATATGAACCTTAGAGATGTTGACCCTTGAGAATTATGTGTCGGCCTATAGCGGAAAATGGAATCGTGGGATGAGACTTGATTTGTATGTATCGAATAGTGAATTATTATATGAGATGGAATTGACTGCTCATGACAGAAATGTTGGAAAAGTATCTATAGTCGGGTAGCTGGGTTAACCTTGACTGTTGCATAGAATTATACCCTGACTCGGATAATCGATAGTTGGTGATGTTGGATTGTATCTTTTAGAAAAGATGAATTGCCTCGGTGAAAAATGTTGTTGGATTTGGGAAGGAAAATGATTGTTGTTGTGAAACCTTGATATGATTGGCTCTAAGTTAGACCCTTGATCGAATGTTAGAAATGTTATGCTTGGATGGAGATTGTCCCTGATGTTAAGTGGTGGCCTGGAAAATAGTGATTGTGGCAAAGTGAATAAAGTGATAAGTCAATTGAAAGGATACTAAGTCTGATTGGAAAAGAGAGTTATATCGTGGCTGATCGAATTATACTATCATGGAAGTTGGTTGAAGTACATATGTTTTGGGGACGCCTAAAATATGTGTATGGATACAGCCGAAGTGATAGGTTGCGACTGAGATAATATTATTGGAAGAATTTATCGCACTAGCGCAGACTTTGGCTGAAATGCATATATTTTAGGGACGCCTGAAATATGTGTATGGATCCAAATGAAGTGATGTGTTGCGACCAAGATAGAATGCAAGAAAAATATTGGTGAATCAATGAGAAGTTGCAAGTATTTGGAAAAAGAGATAGATGGATTGAATCGTTGATTGATTAAAATGATACTGTTGGACAACTATTTTGAAATGACCGAGTGGACTGAAATGAATAATGAATTGAAGCTGAATGAGTAACTCATTGTGATTAAGTGAATCTAGTAGATGAGTTGTTTTCTTAAGTTTCGAGGACGAAACTTTTTCTGAGTGGTATATTATGTAATGCCCCGCTCTGCACGAGGCATTTGGTTGGCTTGTTGGATGGGATCAGAATGTTGGACCGTAACTTATGTTGGAGATCAGGAGAATTGAGACTGATGCAGTCTTTCTGAGCTGGCTAGATGGAATGGATATTGGAATGTGGCTCGCTGGTGGAGCTATGCTTGATGAGATTGGAGCAGGAAGACCCTTATATAAGGCAAGTGGAACTGTCCTCCTTCCTCCTTATTCCCGCATGCTTAATAAATGGAATAATATGATGCTATGAATATGTCCCTAATGTCTCTTACCTTGAATGTTGAATAATTGTGATACGATGCTTTAGTTGCTAAATTGATAGAGATTCATATGCTGGAAATCATTGAATGAATAACACATGAACTTTGAATTGCTGAACGAATCACACTCGAACTGCTAATGTAACATGATGCCTGAGATTGAATTGATAATGTCCCTTATGCTTAAGATCGATGAAATGAATGAATCACTTGAATAATGAGATGCTGCATAAATGATACATGAGAAAAGAATTGAATATGCTATTGTCCCTATGAAATGAATGAAATGCTACAGGTCCCTTTCAAATGAATGAATACTGTTGTTCCTCCTTAGAAGGAACAAATGAGAATTGTTGCAATGAAGCAATGAATGAGAATTGATGAGGCTTGGGATCGTTGAGATCACCAAATGAAATGATGGTAATGTTGGGAATGAATAAGTCATTGAACATGACTTGAATGAGATGAATGATGATGCACTGTTGTCTTTACTTCAATATTTTACCATGCATTTTATGTTCACGATTGAGTCGGACACGCATTCGCATGGTCATAGGACAACTTATGCATAAGTGATGGGGATATGTTTTCTCGGACGGTACCCCGGGACGTTAGGGTGACCGATCCGGCCTAGGAGAAAACATTGGCGTGCCAGTAGGGGCGCAGGTTTTGTGAGGCATCCTTTGGGGCTAGCTACCTTCTCTGGAGTCATCGCATTACCAACGAAGACCTATATGGCAACGTCCGTATGGTTAAACACCAGTGACCATGTAGTCAGGATGCATGCTAATGAATGTCTTATGCAGGCAGAGTAAGTATATCTGCTAACCTGTAATTGATGCAGGTATGTGGGAGTCGGCTATCGGTAAGAAATCACTTAAATGTGATAATTTAATATATGTGTTGGTTTAACTTGCATGCTTACGTTCCAAATAAGTTTGATGATGCTGTATGTAGCCTTTCAGAATGAGATCCTGCTTAACATGTTAAATTCAGTATGCTAGAAAGATGCCATGCTTTAATCATTGCTCAAACACAACATACATGCTAAGTGATGCTTGAAGTAAGAACTGTTATAACATGGTTAAGATGTTAATGTTAACGATGCCTCAATGATACCTTTTCTTGATAACACCTAGTATGCCTCAATGATGCCTTTGCATGATAACACCAAGAATGCTAAAAGATATGTCCACATGAATGCTACAAAGAATATGTTTACATGCTTCACTCTGATTATTGCCCATGAACTGTAAACTGATGCTAGGTCCCAAGTAGAAAGACCATTCTAATAAATGTTTGCTTAAATGATCACTTTAATGTTGGTTTATGCGAGTGAGTTGGATTCTACTCGCCAGTGCATAGATGATGTGCTGACCCACGTTTTGTGGGCAGGTGCTCTTGCTTGGAATATTCTACACACGAAGATTGGCTTGATTGGTTCCGCGGCATCGAAGATTTGTTGGGCATACAGAAGCTCTCCTTGTACAAGATGATGTCTTCTGTTTATAAAGGGCATAATGTATGGAACATGTAATCAGTTGTACCAGTGAGATGGTAAGCCAAGTCGGTATATCGAGTTGTAATCCATTGTATCCAAATATCAAATGTAAGCTGTATAGCATTGTTCAGTAGGGTTCCAATGTAAAGAGAGATGTACTGTAATTATTGTACTTCAATACAAGTCTTGTACTCTTCTTTAATTATCCATAAAGAGAATAAAGTTCTATATATCTCTGTGTGGCTTCAAGTTACTCTTTTTCTCCGCTGCTATAAAGAAGTAATGTACTTCTATTCAATGAGAAAGATTGTCCTCACTAACTTCAATTTGTCTGCTTCTGCCGCTGTAATGTGTTCCTATTTGAAGAATTATCACTTATGTACCATCTTTGCCTTGTACAAGTGCAATACCAGACTTGTACGGCATCACGCCCAAGCGAGGACGATCGATTCCAAGAGATTAAATATGTGAATAAATGACTCTATGAATCGGGGCGTGACAAGAGGTGAGAAGAAGATCAAAATTTGAGCCATCACTTAAACTCCTACTTCTTATCTTTTCGTTCTAAACTTGACTGATGCTGCTAAGTCAGCCTAGTTTTGCAAGCTATCGCTTTATCAAGCTTGATCATGACGGTATTTTATTGGGTGCACCTACTAATATATTGTCTAATCAGGACCGGTGTATTATGGTCTGATCAACCTCGTGTACTTTGGTTCGCTTTTGTATTTTCTACATGGATGATATCATAAATGAAACTTGTCCCTAAACCGTCTCATCCACGACTGCCTTGAAAATTCTTATTGTTGGACCTGAGTTACGGGCGCAGTACCCGTATCTGTTTGATTCTCTTACCTTGCCTTTAATTTCGAGGACGAAATTTTCTAAGGAGGGAAGATTGTGAAACCCATATTTTGTAATATTAGTGTTTTAGTATTATTATTAGTATTTCAATTATTAGTATTTTTATTATTATATTTTTCTGAGTGTTAAAATGATTTCGAAAATTTATTAAATAACATGGATTTTTGAATTCAGACCCAGTCCCGAGTCCGAACCCAGACCCAGGCCTGAACCCGAACCCAATCCATTTCCTCTCTTTCTTAAAATCTGATTTGGCTAATAGTTGTTTTAAAAAAAAAAATAATAATATTTTGAGCTGTCCTGTTGGACCAGCACAACCCTTTCTCTTCTTTCACTCGTAACTCCCACCACTACAGCATTCATTCCCATCTCCTTATAACTCCCAACCCATCAACTCCACCAACTCTCCTTTAATAACTCCCCCTTTATTTACTCTCACGACCCCCACTCTCTTCTCTTCACAGAGAACTCAGAACACTCATCTCTCATTCCTCTTACTTACAAACTCAAAACAAAGGAGAAGCTCCTCCTCTTCCCAACTTCACAGAAACCCTCTCCCTACTTCACTTCCCCCAAACCCCCACTCTCCCCGAGCTCCAAAACCGCGCCCCTCTCCTCTTTCCGACGCATCCCACCGTCGGCCTCCCTAGGGCCGACCGCGTCAGCGCGCCCCCTGCCGACCGACGTCCACCCGACCACGGCCAAGCCAGCGCCGCGCCCTCTTCCCGAGCGGCCGGCCGACCACGTCGGAGCCCCGCCCGCCGTCCAGGGCCACCCTGCGCGGCCTCTCTCTGGCGCGCACCCCCACTCGCCCCTTTCCGTCAGCTCTCCGACAACCGCGCGCTCCTCCGCGCTGTTTTCCGCGAGATTCTCCGCCAACTCCGGCGACCCGTTCCCCTCTGTGCTCCGACAGCGTGCCCTAGCGCTGCTCTGGCCGAGTACCCTACTGTTTCTCCCTGTTGTGCCCTATATTCTGGAGTTCCGGTATTTCGTCGTCGGCGTCGTTGATTTCCAGCGCCGATTTTGGAACGTCGCTGTGCTGGACTATTCCTATTTCTTTTATTATATCATCTGAGAGCTCTAGCCGAGTATCCCGAGGTATAAATTCTCTGCCCCGTTGCGTTTTATTCGGTAGTCGATGATGATAACGGTCCCCGGTTTTCCCTCAGAAATCCGGTTTAGCTACGTTGTAGTTCGGTTAGCAACGTTAGCATTTTGTGCTGAGATTTTATGCTGTTAGTTTGATTTCGGAATTCCCGAGTATTTCGGGAAGGTTCTGTCGGTTTGGATTCCCGGAAATTCCGAGTTTGGGATGGTTGGATTCTGAGTTATTTGGTAATGATTTGGGATTTCCGATTCATTTCGGGTTTTCGATTATGTTTCGGAAACAATTTATGTGGTTATATTTTCTGTATAAATGAGTTTTTCTTTGGTTTGGGACAATTGCAGGAAATTATCGACGCCATTTTCCAGTTTTTTGGTTGACCAAAAATAGAGGAGATGCTGCCCGATTTTTCCGTAAATCCTGAATTAATTTAAAAATGAATTTAAAATAATTTTCGAAATTTATTCGATATTTGATTTTGGTGTGACGACCGTATCGGTCAATGGACCCGGCTAAGTGCAAACGATACCGGCCCCGCCCGGACGTTGAGGCAATTAGCCAAAATGAGGATCGGACCATATCTGAGACTTATGACTTATCATTATTTTATTATTTATTTCTGTTTACATTTATTTAATATTTTCAGTTTAGGACTAACGTCAGTCTTATCTTATTTCAATTTATGTAAATAAATTGTAATGGGCATAAGCCCAGCTGGCTGGTCTGTGACTGTAATAGCTTAGAATTTTCCTGTCATTTTCTGGTTTTGCGAGTTTTTACTGTTTAACGATTAAAATGATTAAAAAGTATTTTTCGTATAAAATTAATTAATATTTTCTCACCTAAAAATTGACGAGTTTGTTAATAATTAAAAAATCACGTATTTCTCACTAAATAAGAAAATTAGCTTTATATTTATATTTATAAAAATTACCAAGTTTTCATAAAATATCTGGCATCGACGATGTTTTTCGAATTCAAAATATAAAACAATCTTTTTCCCTCGTATTAAATCAACGCACCAAATAATCGTGTTTTCTGTGTTTGTTAATTAAAAGAATTAAAATTGATTAGGACAAAAACTAGAGATTGTAACTAGCACATCTAGATATGGGTTGAATATTGTTTCTAAGTCTGGAATCTCAAATGTAGGATTTTGAGGAAGTGTTTGACCTAGTTCCCCGGTACAGACTCTCGATCCAGTCACAATAACAAAGGCAAGTACATTTTGTGTTAGTTTACAATTATTTAGTAATCATTTTAATGCAAGTTTAAACCACGATGCAACACGGAACTCTCTCTGAGAGCACTGACTGTAACTACTGTAACTATTGGGGACTGGAGGAGTAGTGTAATGAGTATGACCACATCCAAAACTGTATACTGACTGTGTTAGCTTACCCCTCATACACACGGGGATAAGCCATATCGTATCAATATGATACAACTGTACAACCCAAGCCGGTCATATTCATTGCCTATTCACATCACAGAAACTGTAACTGTTTTAAAACTGTAACTGCTTAGTTGATTTTCAAAACTGTTTAAAAGTGCATGATTCTATTATTATTTCAATTGTTAAATTAGTATGAATTGTACTTTGCTCCCTCCTGACTGGAGACCCAACATTTTAGGTATCACTGATGAGGCTTTGTTCCGCGATCCCAAGACGAGGATTTCGATACTGATGAGCTGTTTGCCTAGAGTTTTCTTTTCTTCTTGATGTATGTAGAAAATAGTTTAAGTTGTATCTTTCATTCCATTATAAAAGTTTAATAAAGTTTTAAATTTCCGAATTTTGAGTTGTGACAAATATAGTGTTGTTGTATGGTTACCTGCTACTGAACAGCTTACTGCCGCCGTCTCAACAACGGTGCAGGCTGGGCATGATCCGGTTCGACCCAATTAGTTGGGATCGGGTCGTGACACCTTTCGTTGTTAATATCGAATCAAAACATAACCATTTTGAAAACTTGTCATCTTTTCTTGCACGAGCGCAACTCCAGGCTCGTGCGGCATCACGCCCCCCTGCGAGGATGATGATTCGGGTGATTCCGGGTCGGGACGTGACAAATTGGTATCAGAGCTCTAGGCTCAATTTCCTCTGGACGCTTATTTCGTTTCAATTCCAAAGAATTGCCTACCACCAATCAAATCACTCTTGACTCTACTCGATGCCGCACTGGATGTTACATACAATAAGTCTAATACAAATCATGTAATTTTGCCGCGTATTGTTTTGAAAATTATATGGTGTTTGCTGGAAAAGTTGTGAAAGGTTTTTTGCTGTAAGTGCAACAATTTGCGAGATGTGAATTCAAGGATTTGTTGCTGCGGATGTAACACGTCGTGAATTGTAATTTGAGATGTTCGTTGTTTGCAACGATCGATAGGAGAAATATTGGCTGCATCAATATAATGAAAGTCATGGAATGTTGCTGCGGCAATTGCCACGCGTTGATTGTAAATGATGCATTGAACGAAAATGAAGTTGATATCGAATGTGTTGAACGGATTCACATATTGACTTTGAATGTCGGAAAATAAATCGTTGCACAAGGTACAATGAATGTCGAAAATAAATTATTGTATGACGCACAATGCGTATCAAAATAGATTGTTGCACGAGGTGCAATAGATATCGAAAATAAATTGTTACACGTATGTAATGAATGTCAAAAATAAGTCGGTGCACGATGTACAATGCGTATCGGAAGTAAATTATTGCACGTGGTGCAACGCATATCAAAGTGAAATCAATGCACGGAGTGCAACGGATATCAAGAATAAATCGTTGCACGAGATACAACTGAAGGAACTAAAATGTGTAAATCGATATAAACGAAATCAGTTCGGTTGTGCACCGAGCTTGTGTTGGCAAATGAATGCATTGGCCGAATTGTGTCGGATCTTGATTTATCAAAAAGTTACGGTTGTGATCAAGCACGATCACTGCGGAAATCGTGAGTCGAAAGAGATTGTTGGTCCATACTGAGTATAATGCGAGGGAAATGGCTTAATTTCCGAGTGGTATATGCCATACGACGTATGCGATGAATGAGTCGATTCTGAGTGGTATATGATATACCACTTGTGCGATGAATTACATCGACGCATTATGAGAATTACATTAGGTTTGTCCACAACGGACGGGAGAGTACCGAGGCTCGATTGGAAAATTTGTATGACGGTATGTTGATGCAAGTGTTCTTCGAAGATCGGTTGGGACGATAAGGCGAGACTCGTATTAATGAATGATACATCGGACGGAAATTATAAGTCGGTCGAACGACCGAGACTAGTGGAACGATTATGCCTTGAAGCAATAATCGGATCGACGGGAAAGGAAAACTCGAGCTTACAAACAAGTCGCACGACTTGCAATCTCGATAGAAATGTTGGACGAGGTGAATCGAATCGCATGACTTGCGATCTCGATAGAAAGTTTGACAATGCGAATTATAATCGGATCGCACGATGTGCGACTTCAGTAAAGAGTTGGTTGACGCGGGTAAAGAGTGCCTAAGAGATAGTTGGTTACGTTACGGCGAAACTCATTTGAGTACGACTGAAAAATATACAAAACTTAGAGGGCGAGATCGTATGACTTGAGGGTTCGATGTCGGATAATTGGTAACTCAGTTACGCGATCAAAGTATAGTGGGATGCGGCGAATCGGAAAACGAGTTGATGTGTTTGATAAAGTTTGTTGCAAACTTGGATGTATGCGATACAAGTTAAGTTGACGTTGAAACGGATTCGAAGTCGACCCTCTTGCTATCGAAATTGATATGAACTATCAAGATCGATACGTAAGGAAACATAAGCATGATGTGAGAATACAAAATGGAGTGTGCCTCGCGCTATCAAAATTTTATAAATAATAATATGAGAATGAACGAACTGGTTGATCATGAACTTGTGATTGATCAAGACGAGACTATACGTCATCGACGATTGTTCGATGCGTATAGCATCTCGGGTGTCGACCGTAAATAAGATAGACTCGAACTCAATGCGAGTAGATGCGTCGTAAATAGCAGAATTATCGAAGGTAGTGCATGACTTTACTCGGAGGATAGTTGCGCATCAGTTGCGCCGATAGAAATAGTTTTGTTCGGAATTTGGGTAGTTGCATAGAAATCGTCGGAACGTGATTTGGCTCCGAAATAAGATATAGCATGGTTCGTAGTAAACTGTCCTTCATTAATGATCCACGATTATCGAGCGTAGCTTCGGGGCAGCTGACCCTAGAAGATTTGACCGCCAAATCAAATTGAATGTTGCAGACCGTAAGATGACCCATGCGATATCGCATATGAAATTGTATCGATAACAAATACAATGTGGTGCATGTTGACGATAAGTCTAGGAGATCGAAAATTGTTGGAACTGGTTTCGATCGAGAATGATGTAGCTAGATTTTGAGTATTCGTCGGATGAATGCTCGAATGGTTATGTTGGTCGACGATCGAATTAGAAATTCACCAACGAACTTGGTGATTCGGATAGGCGATTGCGAGAATCGTACTATGCACGAGGAGGGAACGATAAGGAAATGACTTACGAGTTATGTCGTTAGATTCGGATTCACAATTGCAATTGAGCTTGCGTGAATCGAACTTATATTCGATGTTGCGAGGCGGATAAGTTGGGAATTTGGCTAGTGAATTCCTACTCGTTAGGAATCGAATGTAAGATGCATCGTAGAGACTTTGAGTCAAAGCGATTGTTGCCTTGAGCACCGTCGCCTCGATATAAATTGTTGTGTCGGATAGATTGTGGCCTTTGAGTAATGTCAATTTAAAGTTACGTCGGGAGAATTTAAGCACGGTGTCTAGGTAAGTAACCTAGCGGGCGTAGTCCCGAATATTGATAAGGAAATCTTATCGAGATAAGTTGCATAGCCAGACTTCGAAAATAGTTGGGTGGCGACTTCGAACGCAAGGCGTTGCGAAGGATCGTTGCGATCGGATGCGCGATGGCTTGACGCGACGCATAGAATTGATAGTCCCGATGGAACATACGAAATAAGAAATACGATTTTGAATCGCGTTGCGTGCAGTAACTTTATTGAATTAATCACGTATGTATCGAATATACGTATGCGATAAAATTTCGAAAATAGTTGCTAAATGATAAGTCTGATAGGGAGTACGAGATGGCAAGCATAGGATTGAAATTTACCTGTCAGCTTTGTTCCAATTTGCTACCACTGGACTTGGTCGAAATACATATATCTTCGGGACGCCTTGAATATAGGTACGGATCTAAATCAAGTTGTATACAAATTCAAATCGAGCTGCAGGAAAGACTTTGGAATGTTAATGAAAAGCTTGCAAGATAGAGTGAAACTGAACAACATTGGTGGGACGAGATCGTGAAATGATCTATAAAATACTTAGTCGGAGTGTTGGTTTTGGTTCGAGAACGAACCTTATTTTGAGTGGTATATTCTGTAATGCCCCACTCCGCACGGCGCATTACGCTGAGGCGTTGACTCAAAGAGTCGTGTTGACCGAATGAAATATATCGATGCGAATCGATACGAGAATTATGTTGTCCCGAGCAATACATCAAAACTAAGTCGATGCGAAGAGTTGCCTTGTCCCGATGTATGCATCGAGTTGAATCGATGCAAATCGTCGCGTTACCCCGAAGGATAAGTGCGTTGAATCGAGCTCGAAGATTCTAAGAAATCGAATCGACTAAGGCGCAAGTCTGAATCGATGCAAGTATCAATTTTAGTTGGTTTCCTGTGTAGGCTATACGTTTACGCCAAAATATTAGAGGTCGACCTTCTGCCTTATTCAGTAAGGGGTCCGCAAAAACAAAATCCTGCCTTGCGACGGGTTGAGACTTGGGCACGATAATCCAAATCGGATGTATAATTCAATGAAGCACGAAGTGCTCGAATGGCTAAGTCAGGAGTGTAGCCATGCAACGAAGTTATGAAATCGAGCCGCATCGGCTCGGCGAAACGATAAGGCGTATCGACTCAAGGTGGGAGGATTGACTTTTCTTTTTACTCCTTCATGCCTAAGTCAAATTATATCATTGTATGCTAAGTTAACCTATCGATGCAACGGGCGTAGTCCGATCGAAAGATAAATCGTAATGTAAGTCGAACACTAGTTAGAACAATTGGAATAAAATGTACATCAAATACACGAGTCGCTATGGAATATTAGATATCGCAAAGGCGAGCGTCTCGGTGCGCAAGCCGCAAGAACATGGGATAACTGTATTCGGTGAGTGCCTTAGTGCACAAACCATACCGTGCCTTCGCGTACGAGTTAGAAAGGCTAGAACATTGAAAGACAATAGGCGAGCGCCCTAACGTGCAAGCCACGAACGTTGAACACTAAGGCATAGAACATGGAAATACGGTCGAAACGTGCCTACGTGTACGAGAACATAAAAGATGACTTCATTGCGAAAGAATACAGTTGTGGCATGAATGTGGCAGAACTGTCGGATATGACATGATGCCTCGAACGGTGTTCGAGACCGTCGGATCGTTCGTTTGACGAACATTGAGTTGAGGCATGATGCCATTGAACATTGAAACGAAGTATGAAACATAAGAACATAGAAAGTTAACAGGAGAAATACGAGATGATAAAGTCTGAGTCTCGGACTCAAGACTATGCTTGGTTGTTTGAATAATAGTTCGTTGAATGGTCGAATGGAATGGACTTGAGATAAATGTGATTATCTCCCGTGCACGGGTGTTCCCTCGAACGGTTAAGTGCCGGGGCGCCAAAACCATTTGGCCTAGGAGGGAATGTATCTTTGATAGGCGCACATCTGTAAGACGACTAGCAACCGATTACAGATGGGAAATACCGTAAATGATGGTATACAATGGTAACGTTTCGGTTGTTTGGGATAGCAACCCAATCCATGAAACGCCCGGCTACCCAAATTCGGGAAAGAAAAAAAAGAGAGAAAAAGAAAGTAAGAAAAATAAAAGAAAAACTCCTTTAGTCCATTCTGGTGCGGATATGCTAAGACCTTCATATAGTTAAGAATGATGGGTTGAAAGTGTAGGCACGTATGTGTCCCGCACATATAGATCCTGCTTAGAGATACACTTATAACATGACAGGGAAGGAATGGGGCGTATTCACCTTGCGTCGGTGCAAGGGCGAGTGCGTCCATGTTGGTAAGCCACGAATCAAATACGAGATTGCTTGTCTGCTTGCCTATTCAATTCGAATAACATGCTTGCCATGATAACATGCTTTACGCTTTCGAATATGCCATGAAATCGACCCTAAGGAGAACATAGCAAGATCATAAGCTAAGTTGCATGATTGAACATAAATACTAAAATATCGGTTTAGAAGGAAGGTCTTTTCGTCACTACATACGAGGACGAACGTACTGATCCCCCACCAGCTTTCATACAGGGTGCAGGGAATGGATTGCTCGCGACGAAGCTACGCTTGAACGCGTTGAGGCTTGGAATGCCGAAGCGTATTGAAGCGTGTGATCGTATTGACGCTCGGACTTGCAACAGGATTGACGCGGCCGAGATATAGAAGACATGATATATGGAACGATAAAATCCTTTGTGGGCAAGAGAGAACCTGAGTGTTGTAGCCAATCTGGCATATATTGTTGGGCTATCTAAAGCCTTTGTAATCTCATTTCGAATATCAATAAAGAGAATTGTTTCGTATACTCTGTTTTTCTTTCGTTGTTAATATCGAATCAAAAGATAACCATTTTGAGAACTTGTCATCTTACCTTGCACGAGCGTAACTCCAGGCTCGTGCGGCATCACGCCCCCCTGCGAGGACGATGATTTGGGTGATTCCGGGTCGGGGCGTGATAGAAACAACATCCAAAGTACATGACTGCTGAAATGTTTGAATCTCACTACCAAAATACAGTAAATTAGCGACCGAACATTAGCGACGAAAATTTTCCGTCGACGTTCGCGACGGCTTTGGGGCAGCTTGCCGACGGATTACCGACGACAAACCGTTACATTTTTTATTTTATTTTTAGGGGGAAGAAATTGCGCACATCCGTCGCTAGGCTGTCGGAGATATAGCGACGGATAGTCAGTCGTCGCTATGCAGTCGATTATTTGGCGGGAATTGTGTGGAGAATTGGCGGGACATTTCTTCGACTACGTAGCGACGGATATTCAGTCGGCAAGTATCAAAAATAGGGACTAAAGGGCGACGGATTGAACGCCGTCGCTAGTCCGTCGCTAAATATACTTTCTAGACTTAAAATGAAACGGCGGAGGGAACTTTTCGCATTCCCCCCAAATTCACTCTCTCTCCTCTCTCTCTCTCTCTCTCTCTCTCCCGCGGCTTCGGTGATCGGCGTCGGCGTCGGCGTCCTCTCCCCTCTCTCTCTCACGAAGGTAACCCCTCTCTCTCTCTCTCTCGCGGTATCGTAGGGGCAGCGGGGGCGGCGGGCTTGGGACGGGGGCGTCGGTGGCTGGGCGGCGGGCTTGGGGCGGGGGCGTCGGGGGCTGGGCGGCTGGCTTGGGTCGGGGGCATCGGGGGCTGGGCGGTGGGCTTGGGGCGGGGGCGTCGGGGGCTTGGCGGCTGGCTTGGGGCGGGGGCGTCGGGGGCTGGGCGGCGGGCTTGGGGCTTGGGGCGTCGGGGGCTGGGCGACTGGCTTGGGGCGGGGGCCTCGGGGGCTGGGCGGCGGGCTTGGGACGGGGGCGTCGGGGGCTGGGCGGCTGGCTTGGGGCGGGGGCGTCGGAGGCTGGGCGGCGGGCTTGGGGCGGGGGCGTCGGGAGCTGGGTGGGGGCGTCGGGGGCTGAGCGACGGGCTTGGGGCGGGGGCGTCGGGGGCTGGGCGGCTGGCTTGGGGCGGGGGCGTCGGGGGTATATGCAACCAACACAGAGCCATAAGCACTCTTCATATATATATATATGCAACCGAACTAATGGGCGACAGGCTTGGGGCGGCGGGCTTTGTTCGGGGGCGGCGGGGGGCTTTGCTTCTCAAATTCATCTGAGTTTATATATTGGCTAAATAATGTGTTATCCATATTGGATGTTATCCATTAGTTTGGTGGTGTTTGGATTAGTAAATGTGAATATGGGGTATCAGTTGTGTGCTTCTATATAGATGTATATATCTATACATCTAGCTGTGATATACATGTGTATGTGACAATCTCAGTTAGCAACGGACTAGTGACCGGTTAGCGACGGATATTTCCAGCTCCATTTGTATTAATCTACGGTACGACATGGTAATCAGGATATAGTCCCTACAGCCATTCGACTGGCAAGGCAGAAACTATGTAGCCGTAGATAAAGTTGACTGTCCTCCGACCCTCATCCCTCGGCAATGATGATACGACAACCTATCACTATATCTTATATAGTAGTAGATGATGTCTTAGTATTAGATTATGTGAGTTCATCTTCATTCTATTATATCCTTCAGATACTAGATACGAAAAGAACATATACTACACCATATGTACAGAACATAGATGACTCACACTAATGTATGCTAGAATGAATTTTGGGTTGTGTTCTGAGCCATCCGTTCTCACACTTAAAACACATAGGAATTAGTAGTGTGAGAGCGTCAAAAAAGTGAGAGCGCCGGAGGGGGGGAGGAGAGAGAGTAAGAGAGTAAAATGGTACGACATGGTGAAGTAGTACTGTATTTTGGCTCCAGCTCCATTTGCATTAATCTACGGTACGACATGGTGATTAGGACATAGTCCCTGCAGCCATTCGACTGGCGAGGCAGAAACTATGTAGCCGTAGATAAAGTTGACTGTCCTCCGACCCTCATCCCTCGACAATGATGATACGACAACCTATCACTATATCTTATATAGTAGTAGATGATGTCTTAGTATTACATTATGTGAGTTCATCTTGATTCTGTTACATTCTTCAGATACTAGATACGATAAGAACATATACTGCACCATATGTACAGAACATAGATGATTCACACTAATGTATGCTAGAATGAATTTTGGGTTGTGTTCTGAGCCATCCGTTCTCACACTTGAAGATAAATCGAATTATAACGACGGATATTAGGTTACTCTTCAGGATAATTGATGTCTATTTTATATTAATTTGGTTTGGTCTATATGATTCTTGGATAATTGGTGTGCATTAAATTCGTATGTGCATATTTGGTCTATGTGATTCTTGGATAATTGGTGTGCATTATATATTTGGTCTATGTGATTGTTGGATAATTGGTGTGCATTATATATTGGTTTGGTTTATGCATATTTTTGTGAACAAGAAAAGTGCTGCAATTTTTTTTAAAAAAAATCTCAGTTAGCGACGGACTAGTGACCGGTTAGCGACGGATATTTTCAGTTCCATTTGCATTAATCTACGATAGGACATGGTGATCAGGACATAGTCCCTGCAGCCATTCGACTGGCGAGGCAGAAACTATGTAGCCGTAGATAAAGTTGATTGTCCTCCGACCCTCATCCCTCAGCAATGATGATACGACAATCTATCACTATATCTTATATAATAGTAGATGATGTTTTAGTATTACATTATGTGAGTTCATCTTGATTCTGTTATATCCTTCAGATACTAGATACGATAAGAACATATACTACACCATATGTACAGAATATAGATGATTCACACTAATGTATGCTAGAATGAATTTTGGGTTGTGTTCTGAGCCATCCGTTCTGATCAAGCATCTTCCTTCTCCTCTCCTCCACCATGGCACTGGACCCATCTGCTCCTCCCTACTTCCCTTCTTCTTATTTGACTTTCTCAGCCACATATGATATCCACCTCAAGTGTAGAGTCGGGGGAGAAGAAGTGGGCAGGAAGAGGAAGGGGAAGCAGCACAGCCGGCGGCATGACCCGGAGGAAGTACAGATGTTTTCTTCAACATCCGTAGGAGAACTATAAGGATATATCTTTTTACAACATGTTACCTTGTCAAAGACCCTTAATGTTAATATCATGTTATCGCGGTATCGGAAGACTAACGTGTTATAATTTTTTAAGCCGTGTGTTTTGACATAATCCTCTCAACTCTTTCCTCCTATGTAGTAATCTTGCATTACTACATAGCAGAAAAGAGTTTGGAGGATTATGTCAAAACATACGGCTTAGAAAATTATGACATGTTAGTCTTCCGACACCGCGATAACATGGTTGTCACATTAAGGGTCTTTGACAAGATGATATGTTGTGAAAAGATACACTACCAAAATAAGTCATATCAGCGACGAAATTAGCGACGCCGACTTAAAACGTCGCTAATATTTTTGGATTTAGCGACTCCAAAATTATGCGTCACAATACGTCGCTGATAGCGACAAACAGCGACATATTGCGACTACCTTTAGTGTAATAAAAACCAACGTCGTTGATTTGTCAAAAAACGTCGCCAGTTTTATTAGTTCAGCGACGTTTAGCGTCGCAAAGATTAAGACGTCGCCGAATATTAAAGGAAGGCCGACACTTTGCGACGTATTTACGGACGTCGCTAACTTCTGCTAAGTAGGGTTTCCTCGGTTCGACTTTTCATTTCTCCCTCTTCCCAAATTTTTTGTTTCCGCCCCTCTTCCTCGACCTCGACGACAGCCCGACCCCCTTCCCTCCGGCGCCGCTCATCCTCCTCCTTTACCGCGAGCCCCTTCTCCTCCCTCCGGCGAGCCCCTTCTCCTCCTCCTCCTCCTCCTCCACCGCGAGCCCCTTCTCCTCCTCTACCGTGAGATCCTCCTTCTCCACCACCGCGAGGAGACTGAAGGTAAGCCCTAACCCTAATTGAGTTGTTTTTCGTGTCCAAAATGGACACGGAGACACATTACGACCATGTGTTTACTGATACAGTGTGTTCGTGAGGTTTTGGACACTTTGTGTCCATTTGTTGGACACGTGGACACCTCCAAGCTTGCATATATATGTATTTCACCTCTGTACACTTAATCCCCTCCTCCTCCACCACCGAACTTGTCCTCCTCCTCCTCCACCACCACCACGAGGAGACTGAAGGTAAACCCTAACCCTAATTGAGGTGTTTTTCGTGTCCAAAATGGACACGAAGACACATTACGACCATGTGTTCACTGATACAGTGTGTTCGTAAGGTTTTGGACACTTTGTGTCCATTTGTTGGACACGTGGACACCCCCAAGCATGCATATATATGTATTTCACCTCTGTACACTTAATCCCCTACATATACTTGTGTATTTTCGTATTAATTTGGATTTGCATATTGGGTTTGGGTTTCGATATAGTGTTTGATACATTGTTTCACCTTGCAACATTCCTGCACTTATTTTAGACAACAAGTATATGAACCAATTAGTCAACATCTATTTGTTGAAGTATGGTACTCCATTCTTCGTAAGTTCTAGCTATATATGTCTCAAGATCCAATACTCGAAAATCCCAAGAAGAAGAAGAAGAAAAGAATAAAATGACATCGCTCAACACCCTATGACAACTCTTTGTAGAATTGTGTTAAAGTGTGAGTTCTACAGTATGAGTTCTACAGTATGGTTCTCTTTGTAGAATAAAATGACATCGCTCAACCCTATCGATCCTCCATACAAGTCTTCCTTCATCTATTGTCTTAAAGTGTGAGTTCTACAGTATGGTTCTCTTTGTAGAATTGTGTCTTATTTTAGACAACAAGGGTTTCCTACTTTTATAGGTAACATGGCAACATGTGTAAGGAAACATATAGGTGTGTGTTTGTGTTTGAAAGGGAGTGTCACAAGAGTAAGGCGTGAGCATGTGTTAGTATTTTGAGCTGTGAGAGTGTTTGTTCTATTGAGGTTAGTACCAACTAGAAAGTTAGGTTAAAAGAACCTGGAAACTATGGTGTGGTTGTATACATCATGTATATGTATGTGTGTGTCTAGTGGGAGAAAGGGGGAGGGTTAACTAGTACCAGGTATTTGGAGAGGAGGGAGAGTTTATACTAGTATATATAGACTAATATCCTAAAACTTGACTTATACAACTTAGAAATGGCTAGTTTGACCAAGTTGGACTAGTTTAGCTTAGAGTTGACTCGGTTGGACTGTACATAATATATAGACTAATATCCTAAAACTTGACTTCTACAACGCAGCCTATATGAAATATTGTAGACACGGGTGATATACCGCCGCGATAATCTCTGACCACCGCACGCACAAACACGCAAAAGAAAAGTTAGCAATGTGAAAAGAAGATGACAGATAATCTCTGACCATTTAACGTAAAATGTCATGTGTACATATACTGCGGAAACTGTAGACCGCATGAACTGACAATTGCATATCATTCACTACCTTGATGTATCTATCTTACAGAATTATGGAGCTGAATTACTATCTGCGAAATCGTACTTGGATGTACAACCGTCATCCTGATGACATATGCGGTGTGCGGGATGAATTCATAGAGGGTGTACACCAGTTCCTGCAGTTTGCCAAGGCGTTCCCCCAGTACATGGACGGTACCAAAATTAAGTGTTCGTGTGTGAGATATCGCAACTTCAAATATCATCTAGAAGTGGATGTCACGTATCATTTATACTCGAAGGGTTTCACACCAAATTACTATAAGTGGAGCGAGCATGGAGAACTTGTGTCTTTGGCATCGGAGTACGAGCCTTATGTGGATGTCCACAACAACGCTCCTTACGACGATGGGTTGGTGAACATGGTTTTCGACGCGGCCGAGCCTAGTTTCGATCCGGATGATCATGATGCACCTGAGGAGGCACCGAACCCCGATGTTGCACAGTTCATAGAGTTGCTGGAGAATGCAAGGACTCCATTATATCCTGGTTGTGAGGATCATTCACCGTTGGAGGTGGTTACAAGATTGTTGTGCATCAAGTCCGATTTTAACATGTCGCAAGATTGCTACAACCGTCTTATGGAGTTGCTTATAGAAATATTGCCTGAGGGTGCGAAGTTGCCTAAAGACTTCTACCGGTCTAAGAGGATGGTTAGATCGCTCTAGATGGGATACGAAAAAATCGATGCCTGTCGTAACGGGTGCATGTTGTACTACAAAGACGACAAGGATGAAGATGCCTGCAGATTTTGTGGTGTCGATCGCTACAAGGCATGTGGTAGAGGAAAGTCTGTCGGTGCCAGGAAGCCTACCTCTTCGATGCACTACTTGCCGTTGACGCTGCGGTTACAGTGGTTGTTTATGGTGAAGGAAACTGCAGAAAACATGAGTTGGCATAAGCGGGAACATACCGAAGGAGTGTTGGATCACCCATCTGATGGAGAAGCATGGAAGCACTTTGATCGAGAGTATCCAGATTTTGTTTCTGATCCGCGTAATATCAGATTGGGTCTCTGTTCCGACGGTTTTACCCCATTTGGACTTTCGGGATCCCAGTATTCGTGTTGGCCTGTGATCGTCACCCCGTACAATCTACTGCCTTGGATGTGCATAAAGACTCCGTATATGTATCTCACCGTTATTATCCCAGGTTCGAACAATCCGAAAAGGAACATCGATGTGTATTTACAGCCGTTGATTGATGAGTTGAATCAGCTGTAGGAAGCAGGTTCCAACACGTACGATGTATCTAGAAAACAAAATTTCCGGATGCGGGCAACACTTATGTGGACCATCAACGACTTTCCGGCCTATGGAATGTTATCTAGATGGAGCTAGCACGCATGGTCGTCTTTCATGTCCGTATTGCATGGACAGCACTAAGGCTTTCCGTTTGAAACACGGAGGCAAACCGTACTTCTTCGATTGTCATCGACAATTCCTGCAGAAGGATCATCCGTACCGGAGGAACAGGAATGCTTTTCGTGCTGGCATTGTGGAGAAGGATAATCCCCCGCCAAGGTGGACCAGATATACGATATGGGAAGAGGTAAAAGATTTACCAAGAGATATTGAGCAGCCTGCTACGGGCTACAAGTGTGACGGATTTGGTCGCACTCATAACTGGACGAAGAGGAGTATATTATGGGATCTTCCATATTGGAGCACCAATCTGATTAGACATAACCTTGATGTCATGCATATCGAGAAGAATGTGTTTGACAACATAATTAATACTGTAATAGACGTAAAGGGGAAGACGAAGGACAATCCAAAGGCTAGATTGGACTTGGAAGAAATATGTAGACGTCCTGCATTGTATTTGATAGAGGACGGGAATGGGAAGTTGAAGCAGCCTAAGGCAATTTTTTTATTGGAGAAGGAGAATAAAGTGAGGCTTTGTAGGTGGATTCAAGGTCTGAAATTTCCAGATGGGTATGTTTCGAACTTGAGAATATGCGTCGACCTCAAGCAGAACAAACTGACATGTATGAAGAGCCATGATTGTCACGTATTCATGGAGCGGTTAATTTCGATTTCATTTCGGGAATTCTTACCGCGGGCAGTTTGGGATCCATTGACGGAGCTTAGCATATTCTTCAGGGACCTTTGTTCTAAGAAATTGCTCGTTGATCGTCTAGAAAAGCAAGAGAAGGACATTGCGGTAACACTGTGCAAGCTAGAGAGGGTGTTCCCTCCTGGATTCTTCGACTCTATGGAGCATTTGCCGATTCATCTTTCCTACGAGGCACGTGTTGGTGGACCCGTCGAATATCGATGGATGTACCCGTTCGAGCGACATTTGAATCACCTAAAAAGAAAGGTGAAAAATAAGGCTCAGATCGAGGGTTGTATTTGTGAAGCCTATATTCTCGAGGAGATTACAAATTTCTGCTCCTCCTATTTCAAACCTCATGTTGCTACGAATAGAATGAGGGCTCCGAAAAGCGACGACGGATATGAAGAATTTAATGATGGAATACTGAAAGTATTCAATGCATCCGGAAAGCCTTCGGGGAAAATGAAGAAGAGATATTTGAATGACGAAGAGCTAAGGGCTGCTCAGTTGTATGTATTACTCAATTGCGACGAGGATGACGTGGAGAAGCTAGAGGGGTAAGTAACTCAGGATGATGAGTTTACGTCATCTCAATGTAATAGTATAAGCTAATATTATTGTACTAATCGGCGGTTGCTTCTTTTTTTTCCAGCACATATAATGATGAGTTGAGGCTGGTTAGACCCTACCTAACAGACGAAGCATTAGAACAAGAAATGAGACGTCATTTTCCTTCTTGGTTGAGCCAATATGTAAGTAGCTCGGTAATTACTGGCCTCTTCTAATGCAACTGCGCAATAAATAACTTATTATCGCTTCTTTGATATTCAGGTCGATCGTCTAATTTCACCCGAGATTGAATTAATTAGAACTCTTGCCAAGGGACCAATTACTTTTGTTAAAATATGGTCAAGTTACTGTGTCAATGGCTTTCGGTTCAAGTCGACAAATGCTCCAATCAGAGACAGCTTCCTGGATCTTGATTCTATGAAAAACAGTTGTTTATGTATCAAGTCTTCGAACTACAAAGACGTCGATCCTGGAAATGATTTCTTTGGCATCTTGCGAGAGATTGTGGAGTTGTCATATAATAATGGCAGAGAACCTGCAAAGATCGTGTTGTTCAAGTGTGAATGGTTCGATCCGATTGAAAATCAAGGTTAGAAAATTGACAAGCATGGTCTTCTGGATATAAACTACAAGCGTAGATATCAAGGCTACGAACCGTTTGTCCTAGCAACTCAGGCTCAGCTCGTGTACTTCACAGCTTATCCGAGACGGGGAGCAACGAAGTCTGACTGGTGGGCAGTATGCAAGACTAAAGCCAGAGATACTTTTGATGTTGACGAAAAAGCTTACCAGGAGGACGAACTACCTCTTGTAACCAATATTGTCGATGTGGACTCCACGGAAGTTACGTATTACACGACACATAATGTAGAAGATGTAGAATTATCCGAAGAGGAAGACGAAGGCGAAGATGAAAGTGAAGATGAGGAGGAAGAGGAAGATGAGGTCGAGGAAGACGAACAAGATGATTATTCTGAAGATGATTGAAAGAGATATACTTATCTGAACTTAGATATTTCTTCTAGAATATATTATCTGGACTTAGATGTTTATTGTAGAATGTATCATTATATATTGTCTTGGTTATTATCTTGTCTTTGTTGTACTTTCATATTTCTAGTCTCTATTATTTGTTGTACTTTCATATTTCTAGTCTCCATTATTTGTTGTACTTTCATATTTCTAGTCTCTATTATTTGTTGTATTATCATATTCTGTTATCAGGTATGGCAGGTCGTCGCGAAGCGTTTCGAGGGAGACAACGAGGTCACTCTCCTCCGGTACTTCCTACAGGTACCGTTAGAGGACGGAGTTTTCCTTCGGTACCTCATTCTGGTACCGGCTCTGGATCTTCGTCGCCGATTACTCCTCCATATCAGACAGTAGGTGGGCCTGCTGGGACGATGTCACGTGGCATATCTCCTGGGACGAGTAGTTCCAGGCCTGTTGAGAGTGCTCGCCCGTCTAGCGTTCCTACTGCTGATACGACGATGGAGACGGATGAGCAGATGGCGGAGGCTGCGACGACGGCCGAGGCGGCGGCGCCGACGGTCGACCAGCATCATGCAGATGATGCGTGCGCACCTCCGAAGGAGAGGAGGACGGAGATCTGGGCCGACGGTACAAAGTAGGTGTTTTGGTTTATAATTTTTTTTCTTTCTGTTTTTATCATAAATTAACTTTTTTCATGAATATAATATGTTTTTATAGATATCGTCCCCCAGAGGTACAGAGACGTCTAAGCCACATGCTGAGGCATAATTATGGTGGTGCTTGGATTAACTACTCTGATGCTCCGGACGAGAGGAAGGCCTTCTGGTTTGCGCGCTTCAAGGTTAAAATATATTTGCTTTTAACATGAATCATGTAATTTTTGTATATTATATATAACTGATAAATATTTGGTTTGCGCTCTTTTAGGATATGTTTTTCTATCTACCGCACCGGGCCGAGAAGATCGAGGGGATGTTTCCTGTCGTCGCTGCCAAGCTGATCCGCGACTCTATCAATGATCAGAAGGATCGTGATCATGCCGGAAAGCCGATCCAAGGTTGGATCACCCCTGATCAGTAGAATGCGATGAAGGCTCGATTCGAGGAGCCAAGGTACAAGGAGAAGTCGGAGAAGGCCAAGGCGGCTAGGCAACATGCCTCGAAGTGGTGCGGTGGGTCGATTCCGATGACGGAACATTTCCGTCGTCTGGTATGTCTTCCTCTTTTACAATATTATTTTAATGCAAAACCGATAAATTATTACTAAGATAATATATTTAATTACAGGTAAGGAAGATCGGTAACGCCGACATGGTGACCGTCTTCCTGGCCACCCATCGTCGCGACGGTGACCTTATTGACGAGAGGGCCGAGCAGACTTATGTAAGTATTACAATACGTTATCTTAATTTAATACTTCATGTCAATTTTAATATAACTTAGTAAATATGATGCAAATAAATATTCATGTAGTTAGTAATAATAAGTACATTAATTAGAAATCAGAAATAATAAGTACATTAATTAGAAATTAGTAATAATAAGTACATTAATTAGAAATTAGAAGTTAGTAATAATAAATACTTTCTAGGCCGAGTATCAGAGGCTGCGGGAACGGGCGGCTGCTAGTGCACCTGATGCAGGAGAGGCCGGTACTTCCTCGCAGCCCACTCAAGCTCCGTCGGCGGACGAGCTATGGATGGCCGTCGCTGGTGGACTCCGTAGGGGTACGTACTACGGTACGGGATCCTATGGCGCCCTAGTTGCGACCCAGTCCTCTAGGACATCTCCTGCTAGTGTGCATGGTCCACAGCCGTCCCAGGAGTCTGCCCGAATCCACCAGATGATGGAGTCTCTCCGTGACGACCTGCTACGACGGATCGAGGAGCAGTCTCCGCACCCTACGGAGGATCCTGCGCTGCTAGCACGATTGGATGCACTCGACCGCGGCATTATGGACCTCAGGGAGACGACTGAGAGGACAGAGCGCACCGTTGGAGGGTTAGAGCGTACGGTCACGGAGCTGCAGACAGGACAGGTGACCATGGCCGAGAGGATGAGATTGGTGCAGGAGTCGATGCACTACCAAAATAAGTGGTTTTAGTGACGCCCAAAAACGTCGCTAAAACAATAAAATCCGTCGCTAATATGAAGCACCGACGCAATTACCGACGTTTAAGTTTTGTCGTCGTTTCCTTAGTCGCTGATTACAAAAACGTCGCTGAACGTCGCAATTACCGACATCCAGCGACGTAACTGTACGTCGGTGAGTTCTCGACGTCTACCGTCGTGTCGTCGGTATATTAGCGACGTATATGTAGTCGCTACACGTCGGTGAAGTCCTGGAATAATTCCCGACGTCTACCGTCGTTTCGTCGGTAATATAGCGACGTGAATGTAGTCGCTAGACGTCGGTAAAGGTCCTGGATAATACCGACACTCACCGACGTTTAAACGTCAGAAAAACGTCGGAGACCTGTACATTTTTTTACAGCTAGTCGTCGGTAAACGTCGGAAAAGCGTCGGAGACCTGTACTTTTTTTGCAGTTAGTCGTCGGTAAATGTCGGAAAAACGTCAGAAAAATGTATTTTTTGTAGCTTGTCGTCGGTAAACGTCGGAAAATGACGTCGATAAACGTCAGTAAGCGTCGCTAAACGTCGCTAAAATTGTAAAAAAAATAAAAAAAATAAAACACAGATTCTATATTACCACTCACAATTCAAGATGCTACACATATAGGTACACATTCAAATCCCCACTCACAATTCCAAATCACAGCGCATTCAAACCGCTACTCACAATTCAAGATGCTACACATATAGCTTTAATCTAAGTTAATTAACATCCAATCCAAACACAATTAATATTTATCGACGAAGGAATTAACATCCAATCCAAACATCCAATCCAAACATCCAATCCAAACAAGTCACAAGTCAAATCGATACAAACACAATTAACATCCAAATCCAAACATCCAATCAAAAGTCACAAACATATGATGATACAAACACAAACAAAAGTCCTAACTAGGACTACTAGTGATCTGGTGCAGGAGGGGCACCGCCGCGACGAAGGGATAACAACTCCTCATACTCCGCAAGTGAAATCGATACAGATGGAGCGCCAGGCTGTGACGTCGGTGGAGTCGGTGTCGAAGAAGAAGGCGGTGGAGGCGGCGGAGTCGACGACGATGAAGGCGCACCGAGAGTACCAGCATGCTCCAACGCTGTAAGTCGCTGGTTGTATGAATCCATGATAGATAACATTCTACCACTGCTCTGGACCATCGAATCCTGCGCCAATCTCACCGTCTCGGCCATGGTCACCTGTCCTGTCTGCAACTCCGTCACCGTGTGCTCTAACCCTCCAATGGTGCGCTCTGTCCTCTCAGTCGTCTCCACGAGCCCCATAATGCCGCGGTCGAGCGCATCCAATCGTGCTATCAGCGCAGGATCGTCCGTAGGGTGCTGAGACTGCTGCTCGATCCGTCGTAGCAGGTCGTCACGGAGAGACTCCATCATCTGGTGGACTCGGGCAGACTCCTGGGACGGCTGTGGACCATGCACACTAGCAGGAGATGTCCTAGAGGACTGGGTCGCAACTAGGGCGCCATAGGATCCCGTACCGTAGTACGTACCCCTATGGAGGCCACCAGCGGCGGTCATCCACAGCTCGTCCGCCGACGGAGCTTGAGTGGGCTGCGAGGAAGTACCGACCACTCCTGCATCAGGTGCACTAGCAGTCGCCCGTTCCCGCAGCCTCTGATACTCGGCCTAGAAAGTATAGATAGTACTCTATGATTTCTAATTTCTAATTAATGTACTTATTTTTACTAACTTCATGAATATTTATTTGCATCATATTTACTAAGTTATATTAAAATTGACACGAAGTATTAAATTAAGATAACGTATTGTAATACTTACATAGGTCTGCTCGGCCCTCTCGACAATAAGGACTCCGCCCTTCCGATGGGTGGCCAGGAAGACGGTCACCATGTCGGCGTTACCGACCTTCCTTACCTGTAATTAAATATATTATCTTAGTAATAATTTATCGGATTTGCATTAAAATAATATTTCTAAAAGAGAAAGACATACCAGACGACGGAAATGTTCCGTCATCGGAATCGACCCACCGCACCACTTCGAGGCATGTTGCCTAGCCGCCTTAGCCTTCTCCGACTTCTCCTTGTACCTTGGCTCGTTGAATCGAGCCTTCATCGCATTCCACTGATCAGGGGTGATCCAACCTTTGATCGGCTTTCCGGCACGATCACGTTCCTTCTGATCATTAATAGAGTCGCGGATCAGCTTAGCAGCGACGGAAGGAAACATCCCCTCGATCAGCTCGGCCCGGTGCGGTGGATAGTAAAACATATCCTAGAACAGTACGAAACCAAATATTTATCAGTTATATATAATATGCATAAATTAAATGATTCATGTTAAAAACAAATCTATTTTAACCTTGAAGCGCGTAAACCAGTAGTTCTTCCTTTCGTCTGGAGCATCAGAGTAGTTAATCCAGGGACCACCATAATTATGCCTCAGCATATCGCCTAGGCGTCTCTGTACCCCTGGAGGACGATATCTATACAGACATATTATATTCATGAAAAAATTTAATTTATGATAAAAACAGAAAAAAAATCATAAACCAAAATACCTACTTTGTACCGTCGGCCCAGATCTCCGTCCTCCCCTCCTCCGGAGGTGCGCACGCGTCATCTTCATGATGCTGGTCGGCCGTCGGCGCATCCTCCTCCATCGGCTCATCGGTCGTCTCCATCGTCGTATTAGCAGTAGGAACGCTAGACGGGTGAGCACTCTCATTAGGCCTGGAACTACTCGTCCCAGGAGACAATCCACGTGGCATCGTCCCAGGAGGCCCAGCTACTGGCCGATACGGCGGAGTAATCGGCGACGAGGATCCAGAGCCGGTACCAGTAGGAGGTACCGAAGGAGGACCTCTACCAGTACCTATAGGAGGACCTCGCCGTCCTCCTGGTCGGTACCCTCCGCGACGACCTGCCATGCCTGATAACAACATTGGATAATACAACAAATTAATAATAGAGACTAGAAATATGAAAGTACAACAAAGACAAGATAATAACCAAGACAACATATGATGATTCATTCTACAAGAATCATCTAAGTCCAGATAAGTACATCTCTCTCAATCATCTTCAGAATAATCATCTTGTTCGTCTTCCTCGACCTCATCTTCCTCTTCCTCCTCATCTTCACTTTCGTCTTCACCTTCGTCGGCTTCGTCTTCCTCTTCGGATAATTCTACATCTTCTCCTCCTCCACCATGGCTCTGGACCCATCTGCTCCTCCCTTCTTCCCTTCTTCTCATTCGACTATCTCGGCCTCCTATTCGGCCTACTATTCCGATACCGATACTTTGAACCTTGATCTTAACACAAACCTATATACCGATCGATACTAATCTGCTACGCCCGATACTAAGTATATACGGTCGATACTGATAGCGATAGTCCGATACCGATAGCGATAGTCCGATACCGATAGTTCGATCGATACGGATAGTTCGATACCGATAGCGATAGTCCGATACCGATAGCGATAGTTCGATACCGATAGCGATAGTCCGATACAGATACACATGGACCTACATATCTATATATCACTAGTAGCCATACTCCTCTACATACTACTCTACACTAGGATCTAGTAACCATATACTAAGTCAAAATCTAGGGTTTGACTGAATATGGGTTAACTTTCTGGTCAAACTAAGTCAAAATCTAGGGTTTGGTCAAACCTAGACTAGTCAACAAGGTCATTTAGACTATTAAGTCAATTCTATGATATACTAACTCATAACTAACTATAGGCCAATATAACTAGGATATCCTAGGATACCATAATACTATATCATATATACATATCAAGGTATATATACCCAATGTCTATAGTCTAAACATATATCCCTTACAAGGACTCTCAAACACATTACATAGTGTAGCATCTCATTAGCCATATACCTATACTCTAATCCATTACCTACTCTATAACTCAACTGTTACCCACCATACTCTAAGAGCATCTCCAACCCTATTGTCTTGTTATATGTTGTGAATCATATGTGGCATTAGGCACAAGACAATGTCCTGTCTAGGTGGCAAGATTATATTGACAAATGACAATGAAGTAAGAAAATCTTCTCCAATGCAAAATGTTTACTTTTTTCAACTTGGAAGATAAAGTATTAAGATATTTACTTCTTTCCCAACTTTCAAGACAACTACCCATATTCTTTCTTTTTCCTAATATTTTTTATTCATAATTGATGACATGGAGAACAAGACATTGTCAAGTGCATTGTCTAGAACTAGACAACCAACTTCACAATGTCTTGTTTAATTTTTGCCACATAAGCTTCACAATTGACTTGACAATTGCATTGGAGAAGAACTTTTGAATAAAATTTTGTCATTCCTATGTGGCAACAACTTTTTTCCAAAGTCACAATAGGGTTGGAGATGCTCTAACTATCTACTTGCATTCACACACATTTATAGCAATATGTATAATATACTCACTAACATCTAACCCTCTCTTCCATTTGTTCCTTTAAATCAACACATATCTATATATAGATAGCCCAAATCTGTAAGGTATACAACCGGTTAGGGTTAGGGTTTACCTGACCGTCATGGCGAGGGGGAGCGACGACGGCGAGGGGGAGCGGCGGTGGAGGTGGCTGCCGGGAAGGAGTAGGAGGAGGAGCGACGGTGGAGGTGCTCTGGCGAACGGCGGCGGTAGGGGGTCGGGTTCGGCGGGGGCTGCCGGGAAGGAGGAGGAGGAGGAGGAGGAGGAGGTGCTCTGGCGAACGGCGGCGGTAGGGGTCGAGTTCTGCGGGGGCTGCCGGGAAGGAGGAGGAGGAGGAGGAGGAGGAGGAGGAGGAGGTCGGAGAGGCGGTGGAGGAGAAGGCTGGGCGGTGGAGGAGGAGGCTGGACGGGGTCGGTGCTCGCGGCGGTCGGTGGGGGTCGCCGAGGGCGCGGTCGGACGGGGGTCGAGGGGACAGGGGTGCTCGGGGTCGGGAAATAATGGGGGGGAAAGGAAAATATTTGGGGGGGGGGGGGGAAATAGGGGGAAGTGAAATCGAAATTGACCTATATTCGCACATTAGCGACGTAACATAAGCGCGTCGGTAGCCGTCGTAACTTTATTGATATTAACGACGCCATAGTAAAAACGTCGCCAAACGTCGCTAATATCAATGATATTAGCGACGTTCACCGACATATCCGCGACGTGAGTTTTTTAATACGCAAACGTAGTTACTATACGACGCTGAACGTCGCTGAACGTCGCTAGTAGTGACGTCTTGCGACGTCATAAGAAAACGTCGGTAAATTGTTTTTTATCTGCGACGTTTTCGGAAAACGTCACAAATTACGTCGGTAATATAACTTATTTTGGTAGTGATGGTCCAGAGCAGTGATAGAATGTTATCTTCATGGATTTATACCACCAGCGACTTACAGCGTTGGAGCGTGCTGGTCCTTCGGGTGCGCCTTCATCGTCGTCGACTCCGCTGTAACGACCCGCTCCGCCCTAGCGGAACGCCGATTCCAAACGGCAAGTGCAACGACTCAAACGAGCCGTCGACCCGAAGAGTTGCTTCGACCCGATGAAGTGTCGATGCGAATCGATGCAAGGCTTGCATTGGCCCGACAAGATGAATCCAGACTTAGACTATCGAAGGCGTGCTCGGAGGATCGCTCGGCCGATGCGAACATCGCTAAGGTGGGTGGCTCCGATGAACCCGTCTGTGCTTAGCCTAGACACATAACAATGCGGACACTATCACGAGAATCGCTAGGCGATAACACCCTGCATGCTAATAAATGATTCAACGCACCTAGCTAAGGGAATAATCCCATCTTGCATGCTTGTTTAGAACATGGAAAAGAACTCGGTAATTATAGATATGCTCGCACCGCGCTCTACGCTCGTGCTAAGGCACAAGCTCACGTTCATGTCCCTTATACGTTCAAACAATGAAACAATGAATGGTTTACAACAATGAAACGGGAAGGCTATCAACATAGTCGCTCCGAGTAGAGTTTAGCAACATTGGAAGGCTATGGGACCGATGGGTCGCCAAGGCGACTCCCACACTGGGAGTTGCGTAATGCATGAATGAATGAATCAACGAATGAATGAACAAACACATGAATGACTCTATGAACATACGAACAAGTGAAAGAATAACATGAAAAGAAAGAATACATGAAAGATAAGACCTGGAAGACGCTAGCGACAGGTATGACGGGCACGTACAACGGGGCTCGCTACCCGCGCTGTACGGACGCCAACCTGGTCGTTAACGCATTATGGCATGAAAGATAAGACATGGAAGACGCTAGCGACAGGTATGACGGGCACGTGCAACGGGGCTTGCTACCCGCGCTGTACGGACGCCAACCTGGTCGTTAACGCATTATGGCTAAGGGTTAGCCTACGGCTCAGAGATAGCCGCTAAGTAAAAGACAAGATAATACGAAATGGTCGTGGACAAACGGCACGGGCGATGGAGGGGTAAACCGTGGCCGTCGTGTGGAAGGATTCTGCGGCACGGGCGTTGGGGGGGTAAACCGTGGCCGACCTAGGCAGAATCAATACGGCGCTTACGGGCTGCTTGGGTGCGGGCTTGGGCACCAAGAGACGTAAGTAGGAGGGTATATTCAAGAGACTTAACGGGGTGTACCAGCCATCACCCTACGCTAAGTTGAGAATTGCCACAGGGGAATGTCCTAAATGGCTTGCAAAGCCAGCGACCCGTGCATGTAGATTAAGTGGACTATGCTGGTGGCAATCCACGTGCAAGTTCTTGCATTGAAATCAAAGTAGTCTAAGTAAACTAAATGAAGTGTCTCCAGAACATGCTTGAAGTGTAATATCCTGAACATGAACATGCCCGAAATATAACACTCTTGAACATGCTTGAAATATAACATCCTGAACATGAACATGCTCGAAATATAACACTCTTGAACATGCTTGAAATATAACATCCTGAACATGAACATGCTCGATATGTAACACTCCTGAACATGCTTGAATGAAATACTCGAAACATGCTTGAATTGTAACACTCTAAAAACG
Source organism: Iris pallida (assembly GCA_029216955.1). Taxonomy (NCBI): domain Eukaryota; kingdom Viridiplantae; phylum Streptophyta; class Magnoliopsida; order Asparagales; family Iridaceae; genus Iris; species Iris pallida. The sequence goes on along the minus strand of JANAVB010010999.1, from coordinate 773,430 downwards.
TGCCTACGACGTGCTAGAACATGCCTCCGACGTGCTAGAATCCCGAGACATGGACACACACTCGATATTGAATGCGTACATGAATCGTGTTATGTTATTATTCATGAATTGTGGTTTAACTTGGTTTACCTTGAACAGGGAAGGCCGGACGGTAAGTATGGGTAAGTCGTACATGTATTTCCATGCGACACTCGAATTCGGTAACACGAGATAGGCTATGCAATATGCCATGAAATTGATCCTAAGGCAAGATTAGAAAGACAATGAATGATAGAGATGCACAAAAGATTATAGAACGTGTTTGGTAATGATGGCATTGTGGGCGAGCCAGCCTCCCCACCAGTGCATAACAATGTACTGATAACCCCACAGTATGCTTGCAGGATAGCAGGAGACGTCGGCGGGTGCGGAGCTTCCGTCGAACGTGTCAAGGCGCGGAGCCAACTCTGGGGGCCTTGGAACGTTGCAAGAAGCTGAAGCACCCTATACAGGACATAATGTATCGGAACATCGCCATGTATCCTTCCATGTTGTAAGCCATTTGGCACGCCTTTTATGTTTCAGAGAGAGAGAGCTTGAGCGATTTGTAATATCGGCCTAGCGCCGCTTGTAAACTTCGTGATTATCAATAAAGAGTTTGATTCGTATTCAACTTGTGTTCATTTATTTTTCCGCTGCAAATGGGAACACTCTGTGCGACTCTGTGGCCTAGGAATCAAATCGGCCGTTTCTGGACTTGGCCTTGCACGGGCGCAACCTAGGCCCGTGCGGCATCACGCCTTAGCGAGGACGATCGCTCCTACGGGAGCGGGGCGTGACAGATTGGTATCAGAGCACGGCTTTACGTCCTTGGACTTCATGTCGATTTCTCAGTTTTGAAAGCTCGGTTGGAAGAAAAGATGTATACGCTCTCTCTCGCTGTGCCTTGGGATGTTCCATACAATAAGTCTAATACTTTCAAAAGCTCGTACAAGTACTCGGTTGCACGAGATCGATAGGCGAAGGCCTTTGTGCCGGACGACGTTAAACATGACTCGATTGAGAACACATGCAAAGCTAACATGTCTCGTGCGTGCCTAACTGGTCTTGCGTTGACCCTAGCAACTGAGCGTGCAAAACATGAATATAGTCCATGCGGGATGGTTAAGCGGTACAACTTAGTCCGCGTGTCGCGCACCTCGACTCTTGGGTGCAATCGGGTTGCGAGCGATATCAAGTATCGCTCGATCGAGAACGGAGATACACTTTGAGTGTATATCGATAGGAACGCTATCGAGTTAACGCTTAGGCGTACGCGAATGATTGACTTGGATTTTGAGGACTCGTGTGAACGACTTAGTACGTCGAGACGACGTAAGAGAGTACGCTAGAGATTCGTCGAACGAATCTGAAGGATATCTTAGTGCATGGCGCGAACGTGATTGAGGATTAGACCGTATGGCTTGAACCCGAGTGGTGTATGTGATAGGTTCGAAGAAGAATAAGAATGAGTGTCAACGACTAGTCGAGTGGCTCGAACCCTGAGTGGTGTATGGACGTTATAGAAATTGTTCGAGCGAGACTAAAGGAATTACGGATAGAACAAGTATGTCGGCGAAGCGATGCGGTCGCGCAAAGCTTTAGAACGTGTCACGCTTAGTTGATCGTGACTTCGTGTGTCCCGAACGAGATATCGTTCGGACAACTTGTGAATGGGTAACGCGTGTTAGAAATGATTCGGAACGATGGATGAAAATAAATGGTCTTGATCGAGGAAACTTAGAGGAACGTGCGTGCGATGTCGAATTGATGCAAATGAAATGTGACTTGAGTTTTGAATAACGATCTTGAAACGAGCTTTGAGGAAAAGTGACTGAACTTGATCTTGAGTATCGGGAGAAATGGTGGAATATCCAACTCGGACAACGGCATCGTCGCATGACTCGAAATTGGTTGCAAAGGAAGATCGTCAGGTTACGCATATCGTCGATGGTATTGAGGCGTATCAAAGATCGATATGCGATAACTCGGGGGTACTCTGACTCGGCGAATGACGATCGTGCAAATGTCATTGTTCCGTTGGATGCTATACTCGGGGTATTAAAATGTGTCAAGGAAAATATAGACGTGACTCGAGGATTTCTGGTTGAATGAATGACGGTCGGACTGTCGAATTGAAATCTTGACTTGGATAAAATGAAATGCTTGGATTTACTTCGACGATAACCCCAACGTCGACATTCTTGTCTTATGCGAGCGCAACTCCAGCCTCGCACATGCGTTGCGCCGATTAGGGCGATCACTCCGCGTGAGCGCTGGTATGGTGATTCATCCAGCGGGGGTGATCAAACTTGCACGGCGTGGCAATACGATTGCTTCGACTTGTGGTTTGACGCGAAGATGACTTGAGAATGATTCGGTGTGCTTGAATGATGAAGTTTGAGGATTGAGTAGGTCCAATCCGCGTATCGAGAATGAATCAGTCTAGACGTAAGCAAGAGTTACGCCCCGATGAGAATGATTATTCCGCGAGAGCGTTGCATGGTGATTCATGAACCACCGTGGATAATCGGACTCGCGTGAGATTGGGGCGCAACGTATTGTCAAGCTAGATGAACTCGTGATCGAATACATGAATTGGAAAGAATGGATATGTGAAGTATGTGATCAGAATGAATTCGGATATACGCGGCGAATGCCTTGACGAGAATAGGTGATCGTGCTCGATGTTTAGAAATCTGAGTGACGCGAGCTTGGGTAGAATATCCCGTACTACCGACTTTGGTTTGACCCTAGGATTGGGGTCAGTGTTGGCATTATTGTTGGGAAACTATGATTCCAATCCTGACATTGACTTAGCCTCGAAAGATGGCCTAGCGGTTAGGCGAGACGCCCCTGTTTCATGTGTTAGCAATCAAAAGATTGATCTTGAGGATTGGCATGGATGGATAGCATGAACCACGAATGTAGGAAACCCTACTCACGAGACTCGGCTGACATGCATATATTTCAGGGACGCCTGGGTATGTGCACGATGCGACTCGAGTGAGAATGACAAATTCTCTATCATGCGGCTAGGCTGAATGCAGGTATTTTGGGGACGCCTGAAATGCGTGCACGATCCGGCCAAGTGATACGATGAGTTCTAGCACGACTTGGGGAGTAAACAAGTATCGTGAACGTGAAATCGTGCTAGTAAAAGTTGGTATAACGAAGTGAAGCATTGATAGGAAGATATGCTCGACGATAGTACAACATGTGGTCTTAAGTTCGATGAAAATTTCCTAGACTTGGTCGACCCCATTAAGAAGAAATCATACTGATTTCATGAACGAGAACGCTTGAGAAGCGAGTCGGGTTATCTCGATGACCGAGATGAACGAAAAGTGAATTTGCCTCAGCCTTCGACCCACGCATTTGACGAATTACAATGTGTCTCGTGTAACCATTCCAGTTCCATGACACGTCGAAATAGCAACCAAGACGAAGAAATACTCGAATTGAATAAGTACAATCAACTCTAAAATGAATGAAAGGCTATTCGATAAAATCGACCCAACGCGTGCGACACGGGACTTAGAAAGATATCAAGTATGGTTCGATGTCGTCGAACGATAGGACCGCTCGATGAAATTGTCTAAGAAATACGAAAACACGAGTTAAGAAATGGTAGGATGACCTGCACTCAGAAAGTCTCGAGGACGAGACTTATTTTGAGTGGTGTATTATGTAACGACCCGCTCCGCCCTAGCGGAACGCCGATTCCAAACGGCAAGTGCAACGACTCAAACGAGCCGTCGACCCGAAGAGTTGCTTCGACCCGATGAAGTGTCGATGCGAATCGATGCAAGGCTTGCATTGGCCCGACAAGATGAATCCAGACTTAGACTATCGAAGGCGTGCTCGGAGGATCGCTCGGCCGATGCGAACATCGCTAAGGTGGGTGGCTCCGATGAACCCGTCTGTGCTTAGCCTAGACACATAACAATGCGGACACTATCACGAGAATCGCTAGGCGATAACACCCTGCATGCTAATAAATGATTCAATGCACCTAGCTAAGGGAATAATCCCATCTTGCATGCTTGTTTAGAACATGGAAAAGAACTCGGTAATTATAGATATGCTCGCACCGCGCTCTACGCTCGTGCTAAGGCACAAGCTCACGTTCATGTCCCTTATACGTTCAAACAATGAAACAATGAATGGTTTACAACAATGAAACGGGAAGGCTATCAACATAGTCGCTCCGAGTAGAGTTTAGCAACATTGGAAGGCTATGGGACCGATGGGTCGCCAAGGCGACTCCCACACTGGGAGTTGCGTAATGCATGAATGAATGAATCAACGAATGAATGAACAAACACATGAATGACTCTATGAACATACGAACAAGTGAAAGAATAACATGAAAAGAAAGAATACATGAAAGATAAGACCTGGAAGATGCTAGCGACAGGTATGACGGGCACGTGCAACGGGGCTCGCTACCCGCGCTGTACGGACGCCAACCTGGTCGTTAACGCATTATGGCATGAAAGATAAGACATGGAAGACGCTAGCGACAGGTATGACGGGCACGTGCAACGGGGCTTGCTACCCGCGCTGTACGGACACCAACCTGGTCGTTAACGCATTATGGCTAAGGGTTAGCCTACGGCTCAGAGATAGCCGCTAAGTAAAAGACAAGATAATACGAAATGGTCGTGGACAAACGGCACGGGCGATGGGGGGGTAAACCGTGGCCGTCGTGTGGAAGGATTCTGCGGCACGGGCGTTGGAGGGGTAAACCGTGGCCGGCCTAGGCAGAATCAATACGGCGCTTACGGGCTGCTTGGGTGCGGGCTTGGGCACCAAGAGACGTAAGTAGGAGGGTATATTCAAGAGACTTAACGGGGTGTACCAGCCATCACCCTACGCTAAGTTGAGAATTGCCACAGGGGAATGTCCTAAATGGCTTGCAAAGCCAGCGACCCGTGCATGTAGATTAAGTGGACTATGCTGGTGGCAATCCACGTGCAAGTTCTTGCATTGAAATCAAAGTAGTCTAAGTAAACTAAATGAAGTGTCTCCAGAATATGCTTGAAGTGTAATATCCTGAACATGAACATGCCCGAAATATAACACTCTTGAACATGCTTGAAATATAACATCCTGAACATGAACATGCTCGAAATATAACACTCTTGAACATGCTTGAAATATAACATCCTGAACATGAACATGCTCGATATGTAACACTCCTGAACATGCTTGAATGAAATACTCGAAACATGCTTGAATTGTAACACTCTAAAAACGTGCCTACGACGTGCTAGAACATGCCTCCGACGTGCTAGAATCCCGAGACATGGACACACACTCGATATTGAATGCGTACATGAATCGTGTTATGTTATTATTCATGAATTGTGGTTTAACTTGGTTTACCTTGAACAGGGAAGGCCGGACGGTAAGTATGGGTAAGTCGTACATGTATTTCCATGCGACACTCGAATTCGGTAACACGAGATAGGCTATGCAATATGCCATGAAATTGATCCTAAGGCAAGATTAGAAAGACAATGAATGATAGAGATGCACAAAAGATTATAGAACGTGTTTGGTAATGATGGCATTGTGGGCGAGCCAGCCTCCCCACCAGTGCATAACAATGTACTGATAACCCCACAGTATGCTTGCAGGATAGCAGGAGACGTCGGCGGGTGCGGAGCTTCCGTCGAACGTGTCAAGGCGCGGAGCCAACTCTGGGGGCCTTGGAACGTTGCAAGAAGCTGAAGCACCCTATACAGGACATAATGTATCGGAACATCGCCATGTATCCTTCCATGTTGTAAGCCATTTGGCACGCCTTTTATGTTTCAGAGAGAGAGAGCTTGAGCGATTTGTAATATCGGCCTAGCGCCGCTTGTAAACTTCGTGATTATCAATAAAGAGTTTGATTCGTATTCAACTTGTGTTCATTTATTTTTCCGCTGCAAATGGGAACACTCTGTGCGACTCTGTGGCCTAGGAATCAAATCGGCCGTTTCTGGACTTGGCCTTGCACGGGCGCAACCTAGGCCCGTGCGGCATCACGCCTTAGCGAGGACGATCGCTCCTACGGGAGCGGGGCGTGACATCCGCCGCCTCCACCGCCTTCTTCTTCGCCACCGACTCCACCGACGTCACTGCCTCCTCCATCGGTATCGATTTTACTTGAGGAGTATGAGTTGTTCTTATCCCTTCGTCGCGGCGGTGCCCCTCCTGCACCAGATTCCTAGTAGTCCTAGTTAGGACTGTTTCTTTGTGTTTGTTTCATTCTTTATTTGTGACTTGGATATTTGTTGGTTGTGTAGATTTGGATGTTTGGATCCTATTCTATTTGTTGGTTGTGTGTAGACTTTGGTTATTTGGTTGTAGACTTTGTTATTTGGTGTAGAATTGGTTATTTGGATACTTGGTTATTTTGATATTTGGTTATTTGGTTAGTTGTTGTGTGATTGTTGTAGACTTGCTTATAGGGACTGAAATCTGTGTACAGTGAGAAATGGACATTCTGAGAACTGGACATTGTGTGATTGTTGTAGACTTGGTTATAGGGACTGAAACCTGTGTACAGTAAGAAATGGACATTCTGTGATTGTTTGGATCGTATTCTACAGTGAGAAATGGTTAGCTTTTTAAACTGGAGGGAGAAATGGAAATTTTGTATTTTATTTTTTTTATTTTTTTGCAGATTTAGCGACGTTTACCGACGTTTATCGACGTCCTCCGACGTAATTTTGCGTCGGTAAACGTCGGTAGATAAGCGATATTATCCAGGGTACCGACGTTTAGCGACGTCAATATATGTCGGAGGACGTCGGTAAACGTCGGTGCACGTCGGTAATCATTCCCAGGAATTCCCAGGATTTATCGACGTTTAGCGACTTTGAACATGTCACTAAACCACCGACGATTCGACGATAATTCGTCGGTAAATTTACCGACGCGTAGCGACACGATGTATTACGTCACAAAGCCACCGACGACACGACGGTAGACGTCGGCATTATACCGACGTATAAATACATCGGCAAACGTCGGTAATTACGACGTTTGGCGACGTTTAGAAGATCAGCGACTTACATTTCCGCGACCAGCCAGAAACGTCGGTAAATTCGTCGCTAAATTTTTTTAGCGACAAAAATTATCGTTTTAGCGACGTCTTTAGGCGTCGCTAAAACGACTTATTCTGGTAGTGATATATCCTTATAGTTCTCCTACGGATGTTGAAGAAAACCTCTGTACTTCCTCCGGGTCATACCGTCGGCTGTGCTGCTTCCGCCTCCTCTTTCTGCCCACTTTTTCTCCCCCGACTCTACACTTGAGGTGGATATCATATGTGGCTGAGAGAGTCAAATAAAAAGAAGGAAAGTAGGAAGGAGTAGATGGGTCCAGAGCCATGGTGGAGGAGAGGAGAAGGAAGATGCTTGATCAGAACTTGAGGTGGAAAAGTTGTGACGTTGATAGCGTGAGAGAGGGAGAGGGTGAATGGAGGGAGGGAAGTAGCTGCATGTCTTTGGCTCAATCGAGCAGTATTTGTCCTCCGATCCTCATCCCTCGGCAATGATGATAAGACAACCTATCACTATATCTTATATAGTAGTAGATGATGTCTTAGTATTACATTATGTGAGTTCATCTTGATTCTGTTATATTCTTCAGATACTAGATACGATAAGAACATATACTACACCATATGTACAGAACATAGATGATTCACACTAATGTATGCTAGAATGAATTTTGGGTTGTGTTCTAGCCATCCGTTCTCACACTTGAAGATAAATCGGATTATAACGACGGATATTAGGTTACTCTTCAGGATAATTAATGTCTATTTTATATTAATTTGGTTTGGTCTATATGATTCTTGGATAATTGGTGTGTATTAAATTCGTATGTACATATTTGGTCTATATGATTCTTGGATAATTAGTGTGCATTATATATTTGGTCTATGTTATTGTTGGATAATTGGTGTGCATTATATATTGGTTTGGTTTATGCATATTTTTGTGAACAGGGAAAGCGCTGTAATTATTTTTCAAAAAAATCTCAGTTAGCGGCGGACTAGTGACCGGTTAGCGACGGATATTTCCAGTTTCCGACTACTGTTCGACGGCAAATCCGTCGCTAACTGGAGATTTAAAAATGTTTAAAGGTAGCGACGGGTGGTCGACGGAATATCCGTCGGCAACGTTCTGATGGTATATAGTTCGACGGAATAGCGACGACCTTTCCGTCGCCATGGTTCTAAAAATACCAAGAATTTCCAAAACATGGTCGACGGATAATCCGTCAGTATGCCGTCGCTAACCCGATCTTTGTTAGCGACAGTGATCGACGGAATAACGACTACTCATCCGTCGTTTTTGTCTACACAGTTCAGTATTTAATACTTGTAATGGACGAAAGTCCGTCGGAAAGTAGTCGCTCATGCTTCGTATTGTGAAGACGAAAAGCCGTCGCTATTCCGTCGCTCGACGACTACGTAGCGACGGACCTTTATTAGCGACGAGCTGATTGCCGACGATTTTTTTGGCCAAGACCCGTCAGTGATCGGTCGCTAATAGATATTCCCGTCGGACGGGCGACGAATCTGGCCGTCGCTAAATGGACAAATTTTGGTAGTATCTCCTCTACTATAACATCTTTCCACTAAGGGTACTGAACATCCTCTTGGTATGAACTTGGCTCTTGTGTAGTATAGATAGCAGTAAGAAATGAATGGAACTGTGGAGAATATGCAACTAAGGTAGCAAAACCAAATTTGACCGATGGACTGGAACAGTCGGAAGTAAAATGAAAAGGAGGTCGATGAGTTTGTTGTGACTGTTGAATAGGTTGTGGTGGAGGGCATAGATGATGGAGAAGATGTCACGCCCCGACCCGGAATCACCCAAATTATCGTCCTCGCAGGGGGCGTGATGCCGCACGAGCCTGGAGTTGCGCTCGTGCAAGGCAAGATGACAAGTTCTTAAATGGTTATCTTTTGATTCGATATTAACAACGAAAGGAAGATAGGGTATACGAAATAATTCTTTTTATTGATATCCGAAACTGAGATTACAAAGGCTTTTGATAGCCTAACAATATATGCCAGATTGGCTACAACACTCAGGTTCTCTCTTGCCCACAAAGGATTTCACCGTTCCATACATCATGCCTTCTATATCTCGGCCGCATCAATCCTGTTGCAAGTCCGAGCATCAAGCGATCACACGCTTCAATACGCTTCGACATTCCGAGCCTCAACGCGTTAAAGCTAAGCTTCGCCGCGAGCCATTCATTTCCTGCACCCTGCCTGAAGCTGGTGGGGGATCAGTACGTTCGACCTCGCATGTACTGATGCAAAGATCTTCTTTCCAAACCGATATTTTAGTATTTATGTTGAATCATGCAACTTAGCTTATGATCTTGCTATATTCTCCTTAGGGTCGATTTCATGGCATATTCGAAAGCATAAAGCATGTTATTCGAATTGAAATAGGCAAGCAGATAAGCAATCTCGTGTTTGATTCGTAGCGCGACTTCTTACCAAGTCGACACACTCGTCCTTGCACCGACGCAAGGTGAATGTGCCCCATTCCTTTCCTGTCATGTTATTCGTGCATCTCTAAGCAGGATCTATGTGTGCGGGACACATAAGTGCCTACATTTTCAACCCATCGTTCCGTAGCTATATGAAGGTCTTGGCGTATCCGTGCCGGAATGGACTAAAGGAGTTTCTTACTTTCTTTTTTCTCCTTCTTTTTCCGAATTTGGTTGGGTAGCCCGACGTTTTACGGTTTGGGTTGCTATCCCAAACAACTGAAATGTTCCCGCTGTATACCATTATTTGCGTAATAAAGCATACAGTGAAACATAGCAGTTTAACACATTTCTTACCACGGCCGTGCTCGTCCCTGCATGAAAGCAGAGATAATATTTACACCAGCATAAGACAATAGGTGAGCATGCTACTATCTTATATGCGGTCATTGATATTACACATCACGTGGGACCATCTCAACGGCATTTCAGTCCGTTCAGTCTAGGTTGCAAGCCTGACTGACGGTCCAGCAATATATCAGTGCCGAGGCACGATTATTCATTCCCCCTAGGTCGATTCAATTCCGTTGTCCCGGATACCGATCCGAGGAAAATTAACTTGTGCACAAGCTGTCCATGACCATGCCAATGTGTGAACAGTTTAACATATGCAACAGTTTTGTATAGCGCGGACAGTATTGAACGGTATTATCATTTTCTTCCAACTCATGCAACGATTCATTTTTCCCAAAGCCGTACTCCTGATTTAGCGTTCCGTAGGCACCAAATTGTCCGAGGCATCATAACCCACGATCGACGTTTCATTTCAATTGTTCTAACTTAGTGTTCAACTCACATTACGATTTATCTTCCGATTGGACCACGCCTGTGGCGTCGATAGGTTAACTTTTAGCATACAATGATATATTTGACTTATCGCATGAAGGAGTAAAAAGAAGAGTCAATCCTCCCACCTTGAGTCGATACGTCTTTGTCGTTTCGTCGAGCATGCGGCTCGATTTCATAACTTCGTTGCACGGCCAACTCTCCTGACTTAGCCATTCGAGCACTTCGTGCTTCATTAAAATATACGTCCGATTTGGCTTACCGTGCCCAAGTCTCAGCCTGTCGCAAGGCGTCGATTTGGTTTCGCGGACCCATCGCAAAATAGGCAAAATGTCGACCTCTAATATTTTTGCGTCAACGTATAACCTGCACACGAAACCAACTAAAATCAATACTTGCATCGATTCGGACTTGCGCCTTGGTCGATTCGATTTCTTAGAATCTTCGAGCCGATTCAACGCACTCATCCTTTGGGGCAACGTGGCACTTCACATCGATTCAACTCGATGCATTCTTTGGGACAAGGCAACTCTTCGCATCGACTTAGTTCGATGCGTTGCTCGGGACAACATAACTTTCGTATCGATTCGCATCGATACATTTCATTTGGTCAAACGCGACTTGTTGAGTCAACGCTTCAGCGTAATGCGCCGTGTGGAGCGGGGCATTACAGAAGATAGTGTAGCAGAGTCTGGTGCAATATGTACAAGATTCTCATGAGGCACTGACGAGGCATCGTAGGGGGAGCTATATCAGGAGAGGGGAGCATTGGAGCAGGATCAATGGAAATACTAGACGACGAAGCTGGAGGAAACAAGAAATAAACATTCAAAGGTGAGACATTGAAATAAGGAGAGTCCTTTAGAAATGTGACATGGCGAGATATACGAAGACGACAGTCTAAGGGATCATAACCATGATATTCCTTATACTCGGAACAAAAATCGAGTAAGTCACACTTAGCTGATCGAGGTGTCAGCTTCGTGCGCTCAGTCAAAGAAAGAAGAACAAAACAAGTGCTCCAGATGTACGAAGCATGTTGTAATCAGGAGGACACAAAATTAAAAAGACTCATATGAGGTGTCTGTCAAGACAAAATAGAGAAAGGAGTGATAATGATAATATTAACAGAAGTAATAATGGCCTCTGCCCATAATATTTTTAGGAACATAAGAGGATATCAAGATAGCACGAGCAGTCTCAAGAATATGACGATATTTGCGCTTGGCTACCCCATTTTGTTCAAGAGTGTAAGGACAAGACTGCTGAAAAAGGTGTCGTGAAATTGCAATATAGATCTCATCATAGTGGAAAGATACTCACGTGCACAAAAGTTCTTTTTAGAGTTTATAGCAACTCTTTGCCGTTAGAGTTGCCTGACTCTTACTAGATTAATCGAGATATGTTTGCTTCTAGTTTTGTTGCAGAAAAGTTACCGATCCTAATAGTAATACAACTGAGTAATGCTAATCTTATGCAAGACTTCTTGATTTGTTTGGCAACTCAAACAACATCCAAGAAAGGCTGAAATTAACAATGCTGCCAATTGAACAAGGCTTCTTAGCGTAGGAGTCGAAATGGTCTACATGGTTCACAACTACTCCTTATATACGCTTACCTAGTCAACACTTCGATCCGGCTCTAGCGAAACTTTTTTAAATCGTGAAATATCACTTTACACATGTCAAAATATGGATCACTAATTTGTTGGAACACGTGGGACCGAGGCGGGGTGACAATAAAAAAAAGCCGGAATTGACTTTACTTTTTCTTTTTGTTTGTCGTAAAAATATTGATCATTACGTATACTAACCAGATTGAGTAAAAATATTGATCATTATCATAAAAATATTGATCATTACGTGGAGACCTTCTTGCTGAAAACTTGCTAGTCAAGTTTGGAGGGAGGCGGATGTCGGCCCAGCCTTATGAGTATTCGGACTAAAAGGGTTCTTAGCCTTCCTTTGGACGCCTCACTTCGACTCGTCACCTTGCTTTGGCAACATCTTTCTTTTTTCTAGTGAGGATAATTTATGTCTATTTTAAATGTTGGATTAAAATACTATGTATGAATAATATGAACGGCCTAAACAAGAATTATTTAACCGTGGAGAAAAAAAGAACAAACTATTCTTGTAGGATTTTCAAGAAAATTTCAATCTTCCTCGAATTGACATACTATAATGTCAAATTAATAGAGATAAATCGTGGAGGAAGAACATTCATGAGGAATAAGAATATAATAGGACTCTAGATACACATGATTATTAGTAATCGAGTGTCCGGAAGGGAAACCAGTTCCAGTCAACAGTAATAATGATCATCAAAATAACACAGGAAACTTTCTTGTGGGAATTCCAAACGTACCATTAAGCCAGCATAGTTGATACATATTAATCTCACTTGCAATTACCAACTTTACTCAATTAGCAAGCAGACTTACAGATGAGATCATATAATACAAATTGTTCGGTCTCTACTAAAATTAAGAAAATCAAAAGAAGCAAACATGCATGCAACCTTGGTGTATTTTCTTCCTCGCATGGCAGAAAACACACACATCGCATAGAAAAGAAAAGAAATTAGTAAGCTGTTACGAAAAGATTATTAATGGCATCGTTTGGTACACTGTAATGTAATCGTAATCTAATCAAATGGAAAGAATAATTTTCTTTTATTTGATTATATTACGATTACGATTACATTAGAGTGAACCAAACGGAGTCTAATATTTAAGTTCAGTTTTTGCTGATGTGATCATGCTCAGTCGGTCCAGCAGATGAGCATGGTGACACATCTGCGCATGATGTAGAACTTGGCCCGCTGCTCCGAACACCGGTTCGAGAAGGACCGTTGAGAGCTCATCTTCGTCCTCTCTTTTGGCATGCAGCTCGAACCCCCAACGCCTGACTCTGACGACGACGACGACGATGTCAATGTCCTGCTGCTGTTCCTGCAGCTACCATTCTTTGACAGCTTCAAATTCTCATCCATGCATGCAAACCTACATAGAGAGTCGGAGAGAGAAGAATATTGGTTCAGCTAGTGTAACCTTTAGCTGGTTGTTGTGGGTTTTATTTAGTGTCACGAATAGCGTGCGATATATATAAGAGGAAGGGAATAAGAAATTGGCCGGTCAGCATAGTTTCTCTTTTGTTGTTACAAGAAAGAAAGGAGTGCAACTTGTTATAGAAAAAACAGATCAACGAAAAATATATATATTCTGAAGATCAAATGTTTTCTATTTTTTATTTTTTATTATAAAGTTACAACTTTTTAGAGCATAACTTCAAGTTAAAGTGACCTCTAGTTATATATTTTTGAACACACAAAAATAGGCAATTAAAAAGAAAGAGAGAGAGATGTGTGTGGTGTTCTTCTCTAGCCGTGAAATGGTCCATGCAAGTTATGCAACTGTGTTGTGGACTGCAGGAACCAAGGACCACCGATCCTCCTGACTCATTTCTAGGGATGGAATTTGGGGAAGAAAGCAAAAGACAGTACAAAATGAATGGATGAAATGCATAGTTTGTAGTGGTAGGTAGTTTAAAAATGGCAATTCATAGATCAGTCTTTTGGTTCAATTGACTATTAAAGTCCATTTTTGCGTTTAACTCGTCATTTGGGAATAACTTTATGAACGTCGGTTTCCCTACGACCCGCTTTTCTTATTCCTGATTCCCTATGCTATGCTATGTTAGGTTAGGAATGTTGTTTAAGTCACTATGTCTTGGAATACATCCTTGTTTCAAACAGTGACTTAGCCAAAAAAAAAATTAGAGAGATGTTTGCAAATTCGTTCATTCAAAATATAGAAACTAGTATATGCCTCCACTATTTTAAAAAACTAGCAAATATTGCTCAATTTTTTTGTAAATTAGCCAAACTTTTGATTAAATAGTGGGGGCATATCTTAAAATTTTATTTGGTCCATACAGAAAAATAAGGGTATTTGCTATTTAAAAATAAATAGAATTATATGCTAGTTTCTATATTTTGAATAGAGACATTGGTCAAAATATCCCAAATTTTTATCTAGAAAAATAAATAAATGATTAACTAAATGTTATAACCTATTACAATTATTACATAATCCTTTTTTATAATAAAATTCTTCGAAATTTCGTATTCTGAAAATATTGAATGTTATATTTATTGTCAACGACGCACAATAAGTATCTTTTAATATATATCACCAAATAATCATTTATCATCCCATCTCTCAATCTATTATGTAATAAAATTTTGATAATTTTTATTGTACACAATACTCTCTCTCTCTCCACAGTCACGATTGCAACGGATATACAATATTAATGCCAACTTCAAGAACAAATATACCAAGATATATGCTCGATATATATATATATTTTTTAACTAAACCATTTTTCTAACAGGTACACTAAACCGTACAACTAGCTCAAAAAATTGGTATCAGACCTCACACCCAAAATGTACAAACTTCGTTTATCTACGGGAAGATGATTTCAAGAAAGCTATGTCCAATTGATAGGAGGGAAATACAAACATAACCATCTAGAAAGAAATAAAGGAAAAAAAATTTATAAATAAACTTTATTTATCTAGAGGAGGATGATTTAAAGATTCATCATATTGATATATTTGATGTGTTACAAAATCACAAAGTTGTTATGCAATAGGAGTTTCATCAACGACTAATTCATGTCCTAACTCTACAATTTTTCAATTTGAGTGGAAATAAGTTTGAAGTATTTAAACTTGAAAAATTCAAAATGTAAGGGGACGCAACCGCAGCCTCTCGAGACAAAGGTATCTAGATACGTACCTGGTTTCAAGGCAGGAAGCGGTCTCTAGATCGCCCGACGCAATCAAACACAACCTAAGGTACATTGCTCAAACAACTAAAGCGCCATTGAAGCCGGATCAAGAATATTTTGAATATGTATTACATTGGCTCGAGCATCCAATGGGCCAAAATAGAAGGATTTTATTGTTACTAGTTAGGTTCAATATGTTCTCATGTGACTAGATTCAACTGATGTTCTTATGTGACTACTTAAGTACTAGTCCGCATAGTGATAGTACGTGGGGCCGTCCGAGCACAGCTCTCGGACTTGAATCCTTTCTTTGGCGGCTTGATTGTTTTTGAGTCAATGTCCAACTTGAAGAAAGAACACCTAAAAAAAAAAAAAAAAAAAAAAAAAGACTACAAGTACTAACCATCCTTGTTGATATCAATATAATTAAAACTTGTAACCAACACCTACTGGTCCATCAACCATGTTGACTAATCCTAAACTTGACTAATAATCAATCATAAGGCCATTATTATTGGTCCAATCATTTTGCTCATCACCTTTCAATCATCTAAGTTGAGCTTTATTATATTGCATCTCAAACTCATTGAACATAATTCAGTAACCAACCCAAGATGTCATACACAGCATGTTATGAATTTCCCCAACCAAGTAAGATTTATAAAAAAAAAAAATCAAAATTAAGTCAGCTATACAAAAACAAAAATAAAAATAAAAACAATCACCCACACTCCTCGGACGGCGAACTAGCCTCGTCCCATGGAAAGAACTCAAAGAAACAGCTAGGCAGAGGCGGCCCAGGTATCGGACTTGGACAACCCCTCTTTGTTTAGGGCAACCACGTGGCCTGCAATTAAGAGTTCGGGTTCGCAGTTGACCCCAAGACTATTTCACATAAAGATGAAGGACAACTAAAATTAGCTCCGACGGTTATGGGAAACCGACCCCAGGGCCGGCCAGCCAATCCCTGCAGCTAGGGGCAGTCGTTCCAGCAGATGAGCATGGTGATGCATCTGCGCATAATGTAGAACCTGGCTCGCTGTTCCTTAACTAGGCCAGTGCACAGCCCCGTGAAAGAAGAAGATCGAGACCCGGCCTTCACTTTTCGTGCTTTCGGCCTGCTAGACGAGCTCCCGCGGGGCGAGCCTCCGTCATCCGACTGTCTGCTGCTGCTGCTGCGCTTCTTTGATAGCCTCGACTTATCATCATCCATGTAAATCTCCATAATGAGTACAAAGTAGAGAGAGTGATGAGAGTAAAGAAGAGCTAGCAAGAAAAGAAGTGTGTGGTGTATGGAAGTTGTAGCTAGCTTGATATTTATATATAGAGGAGCCAAGCCAGCCGAGGATTAGTGGTCCATCAGTGGAACACCACTAGTGTAATTCTATTCATTGTTCCGCAAGGCCTGTCCCCTTGTCTCGGAGAGTAAGGCCAAGGGCTGCCCCTGGAGTATCGGACACCAACCGGACATGTTATCTTTGTTAATTGGAAAATGCTAAAGTAACCACGGGAGGGGTGACCGCAGGCTGGCCCGTGCCTACGTGTCCCCCTCCATTCGCTCCCCCTTTCTCACCACATGGGTCCTACATCCGAAAATTTTAGAGCCCCCACCAATGGAAGGCCGACACATGTCTGCGGGCCAGGACCACGGTCATAGACTGCAGTCTATGTAGCAGCTCCGTTGTTAATTTGCTCAGTGATTTTGTAGCTTATTTACTGCAGTATTGTTGCTTAGAATGAAGCAAGCGTGCGTTAGGGGTTATTATATCGATGTGTTTCCTTGACTGTGGAGCAAAGAGCATCCACAGCTTCTTTCCACGCACGTACACTAACTACAATTTTGGGCTCCAAGTAAACATATTGATAGGTACATTCAGGACCGGTCCGGAAGGTTAGGTTGTCCTATCTGAAGCTAATTTTGGTTGTCCTTTGTTCCGTATTATGGACCGGTCGTAGGGTCATGTCAAAAAATGGAAGGTTGCTCTAGCAGATGGGGTTTTTCAAATCCAAAGTCTTGTGCCTGGACGCTTTTCTCCCTTTCAGTAAGTGAATATTTGCACCAAAAGTTTAAAAACTGTACAGAATATAAACTTGTCAACAATGTAGTGATCGAACTTCTTGGAATGAACAAAACTGCACGAGATGGATGTGGTGCCATGTGAAAGAAAGGGATGTTGGTCCCATTCTCCTCTACGTGCGTACGCAAAGGTTGCTGTTGCATCGACAAGATTTCTACAATCTTTTGGAAGGCAAATGAACGGTCTAGATTCGAAATTCTTCTTGCGAATTGTCTAATCTTTCACAAGTGTGGCTTGGTACGCAAGGAGACTTTGACATTGAGGTCCGTTAGCGCACTTGGATCTGCCAGCATGCAGCACCAAACAACAAGTTCAAGTGTCGGCCATGACACGGAGTGTGGTACCAGCAGACGTGGATACAGCTCAGGTTGATCGACCAGCTTCAACCATGCCGTCGCGCGCGTCCAAATTCACACCGGCACTAGTAGTTGGGCCAAGACACGGATGACAGATGTAGCTCTCCTAATCGCAAGTTAATATTGCTGCACTAGAGACGGAGAGATTAAATGGTCACTGTGTTAGCAGCTAGCACAAATTGAATATATCCGTATATTTAATCAGCTCAAGATGCATTCTGAGGGACGAAAATTAGGTACTCCGTCAAGACGAGAGACTGCAGTTTATATAAACCACTGCCAGCTTTTGAAGATGTCGACTTGACACCAATTGATCCGTAGGGAATATATGCTGGGGCGGTGGGATTCCTTTCTTTGTGAGCCTGGCCTGTGCGAAACGGGCATCCAGAACGTCGTATGACTGACGAAAAATGACTACGATTTGAACTGGCGTGGGACATAATGGGACATCCGTGAATGAAAACTCAATAGATAGGGCGTCACGCGGACGGTCGAGGACCGGCACCATTCTACCACGGGTATAAACGACGGCCGATCACGCGGTCCGTCGTGCGGCGTTGTAAAGGCGTTGACGTCGTAAGGACGTCGTGCGCATAGAACGGGTGGCTGGACGGCATCGGCTGTCGTAGGCGTTGTGAAGACGTCGAGGACGCCTTGGGCGTCGTGGACGAAGCAAGGCGTTGAGTTGCGGACGACGAAAGACGTCATCGCCGTCTCGTGGAGCTCTGGAGCGCGCGGTGTGCGTTTGGGACGATGATGACAAAGCCAGTGCGAACAAGATCCGTACGAAGAGTCCAAAATGATATGACAAACGGCTAAAAATCGTGTACGGGGAGACACACGGTTTAACTGAGCCCGCACGAGCTGGATGAAATGAAAAGAAAAGAAAAGAATGTTCGAAGGTGACAAGCGTCGTCGTTCAGAAGATGAAGAAGTTCGGGAGGTCGACGAAAATCAACGGAATAAAAATTTGTTGTTTCTAGGTTACAGAGAATAGTACAAAGTAGAAAAAAGAAAAAAAAAAAGAAAAAAAAAAGAAAAAGAAAAAGAAGAAGATTACGACTCTTGGAAACAGAAATATTGCAATAACAAGTTGTTGGAAATGAAAGCTTTTAAAAATTTTGCAACACAGTTGTATTGTCCTGTCCTGCTCAGCACAATTGGAGGAATCGAAATGCCAACGACGTTCGAACTTAGCTATGCAACGGTTGTTCGAAGACCCGCTCGGTCGAGCCGATCACTCCTCGCTCAGGTGGGTGGCTTCGTTGAACTTGCGCCTCAGCTTGGCCTTCACACTAATAAAACAAAAGTTTTCAAATGTGCAAGTAGGCTTGATAATAAAATAGAGAAATCCACATAGGTAAGGAAATAATCCCGACGGGTCAGATTGTGTTAGAATATGGAAAGGTCCCACGGTCAGCATAGAAGTATCGCACGACGTGCTTTCAAAATGACACTCGATCCTTTGTCCCGTGGCTTGGGAGAAAAAAATCGGTTTAAGTTGCCATGAAGTTATGAACTTAGCCTATGTCATAGACGTCGCACACATAACTGCTTGATAAAGCATGCACGGTCCCATCGTTCGATACTTGACATAGCCAAAGTGTCCCTTAAGTCTTAGTGCATATTTCTGCGATGCTAGGCTTGGCATAGCCTTTGCTCATCCCAATGGTTAAGTTGATGCACGATTGAGTTAGGCAAAAGTTATATCCGCTTATCAAAGTTATTCTAAGAACTGTCCCACGATTTCTACGGTTGCTAAGTTACATAGTCCCACGATCTCAAGGCTCGTCATATAAAGTATGGCTCGGGCGGTAGTGTCGCATAGAACACAAGTCGGTTTAAGGCACGAGGCACAGTTGGTTCAATACAAAGTTAGCCACGGTCTATGGGACATGAAGAACACGTTTCGTTCAAGTTATGCTTGAAGGCTATCGATTAGCCCATTCATGAGTTGAGTCAATAATAGTGGAAACAATAAAAACATGTCGGGACTGTAGGTCAGTCGCCGAGGAAAACATGTCGGGACTGTAGGTCAGTCGTCGAAAAGAAATATGTCGGGACTGTAGGTCAGTCTTTGAGTACTACCAAATTTTATCGTTTTAGCGACGGCCCTATCCGTCGCCAATCCGACGGTAATTACTATTAGCGACCGATAACCGACGGATTTTGGCCAAAAAAATTCGTCGGCAATCAGCTCGTCGCTAATAACGGTCCGTCGCTACGTTGTCGTCAAACGACGGAATAGCGACGGATTTTCGACGTCACAATACGAAGCATTAGCGATGCATTTTTGACGGACTGTCGTCCATTTCAACTATTAAGTACTGAACTGTGTAGACAATAGTGACGTAAAATTCCGTCGGTAACCCGTCGTAACAGCGTATCAGAGCGTATCGTTCCGTCGCTCATCCGTCGGTATTCGTCGGTAACGAACGACGGATTAGCAACGGCGTACTGACGGACAATCCGTCGATCAGGTTCTGGAAATGCTTGGCATTTCCAGCACCATGGCGACGGATTATTCGTCGCTATTCCGTCGATATATATCGACGGAATACTGACGGATTATCCGTCGAGCATGTTCTGGAAATTCATGGTATTTCCAGAACAAGGGCGACGGATTGGTCGTCGCTATTCCGTCGAACTATATACAATGCCGACGGATATTCCGTCGACCATCCGTCGCTACCTAGAAACATTTTAAAATCTCCAGTTAGCGACGGAGTAGCCGTCGAAAAGTAGTCGAAAACTGGTAATAACCGTCGCTAAACGGTCACAAGTCCGTCGCTAACTGAGAATATTTTAAAAAAAATTACAGCGCTTTCCCTTTTCGCAAAAATATGCATAAACCAAACCAATATATAATGTACACTAATTATCCAACAATCACATAGACCAAATATATTATGCACACCAATTATCCAAGAATCACATAGACCAAATATGCACATACGAATTTAATGCACACCAATTATCCAAGAATCATATAGACCAAACCAAATTAATATAAAATAGACATCAATTATCCGGAAGAGTAACCTAATATCCATCGTTATAATCCGATCATAGCACAAATATTCTAAATTTTTTACAAATATTCCAAAACACATAAAAAAATCGACTTTGGCCTCAACAAAGACCACAAGTCAGACGATGAATTCTCACAGCCAGGGATCATAGTTGCGTTGAGGCATGTACCATTCTATCAGCCACTTTGCATACGAAGGCTCAATCTGGTTGAGGTCTTCTGTAGGGACAGGAGGGTCGGTCCCGATGCTACTACTCTCTGACGGTGGCTCCTCCTTAACTTCAAGCTTGGGAGCAATCTCTTCCCTGATGGTCATCGGTTCTTTCTTGAACTCGACCTTTGGTAACACCTTCTCCTTAACAGTCACCGGCTCTTGTTTTACGACGGAGACTTCCTCCGTGTCGACCTCCAAGGGTTTCTTGTCTCGACCCCTTCCTCGACTAGCAGCACCACTTCGACGAGTCCTAAGAGCCATCTTTCTGACAACAGGAGGATTATGTCAAAACAAGTAGGATTCATCGTCTGACTTGTGGTCTTTGTTGAGGCCAAAGTCGATTTATGTCAAAACCCACGGCTTCTGATTTTATCCGAAAGATTACTACATAGGAGCCACCTAGCAGTACAAGTACTTGCATTGTCTTCTGATTTTATCCGAGTTATGTCTATCAGCTGATCACACTCTTTATTGCCACTGCGAACTTCGATTGGGTCCAACTTGAGCAACAAGATATCCGTTAATGGTGTAGCTGAGACGAGTAGTCTTGTAAGCAAATTTAAAATTTAAGGCAGAGATAGACATACATCAGGAAACCACAATATATATAATAAAGTTTGATTGTATAATTTGAAGCTATACATGATAATTATATCGTATCACTTTGTAACATGAGTTGTAATTTCATCTTCGACGAGAAACTATAAGGCTACTTGCATGTTCTTCCAACTTTAAATTACAAGATTACTACATTAGGTTAAATAAATCACTAACCTCATCGCGGCCAATGTTTACAGTCTTGGTCTCAACTGTCTTCGATTCTATGATCTCATGCTTTCGGAAAATAGACAACGCAGACTCCATGGAATAGAATGGCCTTACATGCAAATCGTCTGTGATTATGTATCTTTTTCCTCCTTTCACAAACACGCCATCCTTGTTGCCTCCATCTGAAACCTCCTCCCACGCAATATCCTCATCCATTGCCTTACCACAGGGACATCGAGCGCCAATAACCGAACTATACAGACGGTGAGTCTTGGTGTAGCACTCAAATGTGGGGCAACCATAAATTCGTCGAGGTTTTAAATCATCGACATTGAGTTTTAAACCCTCACGTAGCCTTAGGTTAGAGGTCTGTAGGAGGGATGCATGTGCCTACTGCCAGAAAGAATCAAAAAAGGGCTCCAAAAACTGAAAGATGTGATCCAATTTTTAGAGAATAGAAAAGAAGAAGACATCGAGTGAAAGCCAATGTTGGATTTACACGACAAAAGGCACCGGGACAAGTATTCACAGATCAGCCGATTATCGGCTTTGATGTTGTGGAGGAGTACTTCCCTTCCCGGGTTGGGAGGCCACTCGGGATGAATAGTATTCTCCTTTCTCGTATGGAACAAAGATTTGCACGTCAAAAGGGCTAAACAGATCTTGCAGAGATTCATAGAGCAAAGGAAGGAGGCGGCCTAGAAGTGAAGCAGAAAGGCTACGTGAGGGTTTAAAACTCAATGTCGATGATTTAAAACCTCGACGAATTTACGGGTGCCCCACATTTGAGTGCTACACCAAGACTCACCGTCTGTATAGTTTGGTTATTGGCGCTCGATGTCCCTGTGGTAAGGCAATGGATGAGGATGTTGCGTGGGAGGGGGTTTCAGATGGAGGCAACAAGGATGGCATGTTTGTGAAAGGAGAAAAAAGATACATAATCATAGAAGATTTGCATGTAAGGCCATTCTATTCCATGGAGTCTGCGTTGTCTATTGTCACGCCCCAGAACCAGAATACTGGAGAGCGGGGACGTACATAGCCAGCTATGTATATTGAAATGAAATTTACCTCGCTATATGATCACGGCTGTCTAGATATGAGGGTTTACTACAAGCCAACGGTCTCTTAAGGTCAAGCCTATTGTCTCAATCTCAAGCAAATAGTATAATTACAAGATGTTAGACCACCAAATATACAATAAAAGGTATCCCAAATATTACATATTCAGCTGATCATGAAGTTAGTCGTACAAAATACGAGGACTAGCAAGAGTTATGTCATACATGATCAACCCTAGGATTTGTTAATCATGTTACAGCCCGTAGGCAGACAGTAAGTAAATGTGCATCGAGCTAACAGGTGCTCGTCGGCTAAACGCCTCAAAAGAATAATTTTTACAGTAGAGTGAGCGAAACAAAATAGAAAATCCACTCATAGCCCGGGTTCCTTCTAGTCACCACCATCGGGCTGGAGGTTCGGTAGATCCTCGGGTGCTGCTCCAAAATCTGGCCACACAAAACCAGCTGGGTCAAACCCCAGAAAGAGCAAGTGCCACAAGGGAGGCCACAAAATAAGAACAAAAGCCAGCATATCAGAACATAAGAAAATGAAAGAAAAGTACAAGTAATAAAGAGCTCATCAGGACAATAAACGATTAGGGACGTAGAACCATTCCGGAAGCCAGGTTACAACCCGTAAACCAAACAAGGACCGGGGTTGTAACCCCTCGCCTGAATAGCACTTGTCTCTTCCATTTATTGTTAAAGATAACGTAAAACAATCATGTCCAGGGGTACCAGGTACAGGGACTAGACAAGACTCAGACTGGGCTGGACAACATCCATTTACAAGCGGCCAAGCAATACTACGGCTTACTACTTTAAATAACTAGGGTTATCACAAGCCTAATTACTAACAAGATGCAAGTGAGAATTTTCCAGTCCCAAGCCCTGCAGACTATCCAGTTATCCTTCCGCGGGTTGAGAGTATGGTTGGGTATATCGTCTCGCGGGTTGAGAGTATGGTTGGGTACATCGCCCAGGAGACGATATACCCTTAGGTGACTTAGAGGGTGCAACACATGACAGTGTGCTGGAAATGTGCTCTACTCGTCGGCAAGCTACAAGTCCAATTAAGGCGCCCAGATAAGGAGATTGCCTGTGACTGAAAATTCTCTATGAACTATAGTTAGATCTAGTTATTAGCCTAATCCATATTCAGTGTAAATCCCTGACCGTAGGAACCAGGGAGTCACGTCCTAGACATGATGTAAGACAAGACATGTGGATTTTACAAGCAAGCAAGCAGGAACACCCACAGTGTCAGAGTTGGTTATGCAAGCCAAGTTAGCCGTCGCAACAGCATCAAGTCAAGTCAGGTTACAAGTTACAAGCTAAGTCTAGTCAAGTTACAAGTTACAAGTCAAGAGTGCGCCGTCACGGGCCACTATCAAGTTATTAGGTTACAAGTCAAGAATGCACCCCATCGGGTCATTATCCAGAAAATTAGAAAGTACCAGGATCATAAATCACAGAAAACTACGAAGACCGTACTAGTCATAGCAAATATTAAAAATCGTGCCAGGTCATGTTGGGTCAAGATGGTCGTGCTGTGTGGAACAAGATCTCAAAACCAAATCCACAAAAGAGAAGCCAAGTCCAAGAAATAAGACCAAATCATCATGGGCAAGTGGGTTGCGCAGGGGTGGATGGCGCAGGAATGGTTGGCGCAGGGGATAGATGGCGCAGGAGATCAGGAGGTTAGGTTGCGCAGGGTGTCAGAGGGTTGGGTAGGACTGCGCCAGGATTAGATGGCGCTGGGTTGAGCGGCGTAGGGGGCGAAGTACGCAGGGTTCAAGTGCGCGGGGTTAGACTGCGCTAAGTCGGATGGCGCATGGAGCGAAGTACGCAGAGATGGAAGGCGCAAAAGATGGACGGCGCAGAAGCGGATTGCGCAAGAGCCAAGCGCGCTGAGGGTGAGCGCGGTTCGCCAAAGGGCGAGCTGCGCGGTCGGCACTTTGCTAAAGAGCGCTGGCCGAAGGGATGATACGCGGTTCACCAAAGGGTGAGTTGCGCAATCGGCCTTGCGCTAAAGAGCGTAGGCCGAGAGTTCTGCTACTCCAGGCCGAGAGCAAGTCCAAGAACACCAAAAAACTTCCAATCTTCATATCTTGGCCAAATCAAAACCAAATTTGGATTTTCAAAGGTCTAACTTGTGTAAAATTGAATTCTCTTCCACATGGAAGCATCAAAACAAGCAAAAATCAAAGTTTAATAGATCAAAATCAAGGAAATCCAAAAATAATTAAAACTTAGATCTAGAACAATGGAGACTCCAAATCATAAAATGCCAAGTTCTAATGTTGCTCCAAATCATTTAATTAAGCTAATTGACAAATAAAAATAGGTCTTCATGTGGTGGCAAGATGTACTTGCCTATGGGTGGGGATGTTGTGTGGAAGAAGGAAGAAGAAGATGGAGGAAAATAAATGAAAGTAAAGAGGAGAGAGAAAAGTTAGGTGGGATTAAATGGGGGGTGGGTTGTGTTGTGTTGAGGGTGGAGCATAGGCTAAGGTGTTCCTCTTGGGTTAAAACCAAATCAAACCAAACCAATTAAAACCGAGTCGAGCCGAAACCCAAAATACGAGAAAACCCAAAATTCCACAAGTCGAGAAAAATAAAAATATATCCCCAAATCCGATTACGAGAAAACCAAAAATCTGCAAGTCGAGCCAAAATACAATTACAGGCCAGAATCCAACTACGAGTATAATACGAAATACGGGAAACGGGGGTGACAACTCTACCCACCTTAAAAGAATTCCGTCCTCGGAATTTAATCAAGGAGCTAGAGATTGCCACGACAAGCTACACTAAGCAAGCAATCAAGCAATCATACATGCAAGCAAGGGATGGAAAGCATAAGGCATAAGGAAGACATTATACCTTACGAGTCAAACAAGTAGGGATATCGCGATCGGATGTCGTCCTCACGCTCCCACGTTGACTCACCTAGAGAGTGATGACCCCAAGCAACGCAGACTAAACTAATAGTCTTGTTCTTGAGTATCTTCTCTCTCCGGTCCAATATAGACACGGGCCTCTCCTTATACGAAAGGTTGGTACCAACAACCAATTCCGAATGGTCCAAGATATGGCTCGGGTCCGGGATATACCGTCGTAATTGGGACACATGGAATACATCATGTACCTCACTTAGCGACGGCGGAAGAGCAAGACGATAGGATACATCTCCTACTCGCTCCAGGATATCGAACGGCCCTATATACCTAGGACTAAGCTTTTCCCGCACGCCAAGAGGAATGACGCCGCGGTTAGGCGAGATCCTAAGGAATACATGGTCACTGATAGCAAACTCTAAGGGACGCCGATGAGCATCGGCCCAATGCCGCTGGCGGTCTTGGGCAACTCGAAGATGGTCCCGGACTCTTCTGACTACTTCAACTGTCTGGACAATCATTTTTGGACTGAGCATCTGCCTCTCTCCAACATCATTCCATGCTAGCGGGGATCTGTACTTCCTGCCATATAGAGCTTCGAACGGAGCCATCTGAATACTGGCCTGGTAACTATTGTTGTACGAGAACTC
Organism: Iris pallida; assembly: GCA_029216955.1. NCBI lineage: Eukaryota > Viridiplantae > Streptophyta > Magnoliopsida > Asparagales > Iridaceae > Iris > Iris pallida. The sequence goes on along the minus strand of JANAVB010010999.1, from coordinate 747,190 downwards.
CACCAGGTGCAGGTGATCTTCCCACGAACCACCGAAGTCAAGTGTACAAGATCTCAACATGTCTTCAAGGGTCTGGATTGTGTGCTCTGACCGACCATCTGTCTGCGGATGATATGCCGAACTGAAATGGAGACGAGTTCCCAAACTCTCTTGCAGGCTACGCCAAAAGTGTGATGTGAATCTTGAATCCCTGTCCGAGGTAATACTGACCGGCACCCCATGAAGCCTGACAATCTGCCTGAGGTACATCTCTGCTAGCTGAGCTGTCGATTGACCCACTCTAAACGGAAGAAAGTGAGCCACCTTCGTGAGCCGGTTAACTATAACCGAAATGGGTCTCGACCAGCCGGGGATCTAGGCAATCCAGTCACAAAATCTATGGTCATATGCTCCCACTTCCATTCCGGAATCGACAAGGGCTGAAGAAGTCCAGCGGGCCTCTGATGTTCAGCTTTAACCTGCTGGTAAACCAAACATCGAGAGACAAACCGGGCTATCTCCCTCTTCATGCCATTCTACCAGAAATACTGACGAATATCACGGTACATCTTCGTGCTACCGGGATGAATTGAATACTGTGAACTGTGAGCTTCTGCCATGACCTCTTGTCTGATATCTCCACTGGGTACACAAAGACGGGTACCATGTCGAAGTGTACCATCTTCATGAATGTATAACTCTTGTCTTCTTCCTGCCTCATACTCTGCTCTGACCCGCTGAACCTTGGAATCTGTAGATTGCGCCATCCGGATTCTCTCAACTATGCTGGACTGAACTTGTAGACTGGCTATCAACGCCACGTTGGTAGGAAAAACCACTTCAATTCCCATCTTCTAAAAATCTGCCAATAACTCTGGTTGCGCCGTTAGAAAATAAACTCCGGTCCTCCTGCTCAATGCATCTGCTACAACGTTGGCCTTCCCTGGGTGATATTGCAAATCATATCGTAGTCCACCAATAGCTCAAGCCATCTTCTCTGCCGCATATTAAGGTCCTTCTGGGTGAAAATATACTTCAGGCTCTTGTGATCAGTAAATATCTCCATTCTGTCTCCGTACAAGTAGTGTCGCCAAAGCTTGAGTGCAAACACTACTGCTGCCACTTCCAAGTCGTGGGTCGGGTAATTTTTCTCATGATCACGAAGTTGACGTGATGCATAAGATATTACCTTTCCATGCTGCATCAAGACACACTCCAATCCTCTGCCTGAAGCATCGCAATAAACTGTGAATCCTCCGATCCCATTTGGAAGGGTGAGAATAGGAGCCGTTATCAAACCTCGCTTCAACTTCTCAAATGATTCCTGACACTCTGCTGTCCAAGCAAACTGCACATCCTTGCGGGTCAACTGGGTCATTGGCGCCAAAATCCTTGCAAAATCTGATACAAACCGCCGGTAGTAGTCGGCCAATCCAAGGAAGCTGCAAACCTCTACCGCTGAACTAGGTGCTGGCCATGTCTTGATAGCCACAATCTTCTGGGAATCTACTTCCACTCCTTCTCGGATAATGATGTGACCCAAGTACGAAATACGATCGAGCCAGAACTCACATTTACTGAACTTGGCGTACAACTGGTGCTCTCTAAGCGTCTGAAGGACGACTCTGAGATGCTGCTCATGCTCTGCTTCACTCTTACTGTAGACCAGGATATCATCTAGGAACACGATCACGAACTGATCCAAGTAAGGCATAAAAATGCGATTCATGAGGTCCATGAATACGGCTGGTGCATTGGTCGCTCCAAAGGGCATAACAAGGAACTCCCAATGTCCATACCTAGATCGAAAAGCTGTCTTTGGGATGTCCTACTCTCTGACTCTGATCTGGTGGTATTCTGACCGCAAGTCTATCTTCGAAAACACTGAAGCCCCTCTGAGTTGATCAAACAAGTCATCTATCCTCGGGAGAGGGTATCTGTTCTTGATTGTCACTGAGTTTAAGGTACGATAATCTACACATAACCTGGACGTACCATCCTTCTTTTTTACAAGAAGCATCGGGGCTCCCCAAGGCGATCCACTTGCACGAATGAATCCCTTGGTCCTGAGTTCTTCAATCATCTTGTACAAAATCTCTAACTCTGAAGGCGCCATCTTGTAGACTCCCTCTGATACTGGTGTTGTCCCGGAGATCAAGTCTATAGTGAGTTCAATCTCCCGCTCTGGCGGCATCCCTGGAAGCTCTTCTGGGAAGACATCTGGAAACTCTTCAACTATCCGAGGCAACTGCACTGCTGCTACTGCCATCCGCAATACTGGGGAAGATGGCTCCACTGTGCCTCTGGAAAATGAAAACTCTGGCTCGTCTGGGATACTAAAGATAACTCTGCCAACATGGAAGTCTATCCTAGCATACTCGTTCCTCAACCAATCCATGCCTAAGACTACATCATAGTCTGCCATAGGGAATTCTATGAATCTAGCGGGGAACTCTCTACCGCTAACTACGATCCGACACGAGGAAAATACTCGATCTACTCCCACAAGACCATTACCAGTAAGTATATTGAGCCTTACTGATAATGACTCTGGCTCCAATCCTATCCGTGTCGTAAATCGTGCAGACATGAATGAATGCGATGCACCAGAATCAAATAATACCGATGCCGGAAAGGAGTTGACGAGAATAGTACATGCCACTACCTCACCTGGTGCAACTTTTTCTTCCATAGTCATCATCATAGTCTGACCTTGTCCTCTAGCTATGGGTCCCCTCTGCTAGAAATCTTTCTGCCTGCTCTGCACTTGGGCTTGGGTGTACTGCTGCTGGTTCTGCTGATGAAATGCCTGGGCCTGAGGCAACAAGGGCCTCGGGTACTGCTGCTGCTGCATAGGTGCTGGTCCCCTAACCAATGGACTGGTTAGGTTGGAGGAGGATGAACTACCCCTATTCGGACAGGCTCCTATCTTGTGATCTGCCGCTCCACAAGCTAGGCACAATCCTTGCGCCCTACGACAATCTGCCACTACATGGCCTGGCTTCCCACAATGAGAACATCCCATCGCGGAAGTCTGCTTCTGCTTTTGCTGCTACGGGTACGTCGGGGTCGAATGCTGGACCGACGTCACTGAGGCCGCCCGCCTCGGAGTTCCAATAGTCAAACTTCTAGCTGCCGGGACTGGAGCTGATGCTTGGTGCATCTGACTGTGGGACCGCTTCCTACCTCCGGTCCTATCCACGATCCTCTGGGAGGTGTACTCATGCCTCCTAGCTGCTCTCAAAACTGTATCGAACGTCTGGTGCTCGAATTGCTCAACTGCCAGCAAGATCTCCAAATGCAGTCCCTGCTGGAACCGATGGGCCCTATCAAACTCGGTCGCCACCAAGGTAGGGGCAAACCTACTGAGTCTAGAAAACTCAGATGCATAACCGTCGACCGATCTGCTTCCTTGCTTCAAGTTGGTAAATCTCGTCTGTAGGTCGTACCTATAGGCCTTTAAAAATGACAGTCACGCTGAGTTGATCAGGACAGAGTCAAAAGTCACGCTCAGTTGATCCAGACAATATTTACAAATCACGCTGGAGAGACAGCTCATCATTTGTCCGAGAGTAATTATGACTGACAGCACAACAGTCGAAGAATGTCTCTTCGTATGCCACGTATGCACAGAATTCGAGAGATCACAGCCGTCTATTGCGTGATTTTTGAAATCTTCTTCAACAAGACTCAACCTTCGTCAAGTTGGCGTACTAAAAGAGCTTTTTGTCATTTAATGTGACTGACAAAAGTAATCACTACCAGAGATTTTGTGTCAGTCGAGGCACGCTGAATCAAGACAGCTGGCAGTTCTATCCCAAATCTGCGTATATTCTGAAGTTTTCTTCCTCAAGTCTGCGTGGATTCTGAAGTTTTCTTCATCAAAGTCTGCGTAGATTCTGAAGCTTCTTACCCCAAGTTTGCGTGGATTTTGAAGCTTTCTACCCCGAGTCTGCGTGGATTTCGTCTTCACCAAGTCTGCGTGGATTCTGAAGCTTCTTGCCCCAAGTTTGCGTGGATTTTGAAGCTTTCTACCCCGAGTCTGCGTGGATTTCGTCTTCAACTAGTCTGCGTGGATTTCATCAAATTGGAGTACGTGGCAGCCATACCACTGATCTCTCGCCTGCGTGTCCTGTAACTTGCACACGACTCATGCATGATTGCCATGTGTCCAACAGTTACAGGCCACGTCCAGTAACTGCTCACAACCTTGCGTATGTTAAATCCTGCGTAATTTTCAACTAAGCACAGGCTGTGAAGACAGTTATCTTTTAAGTTATTATTTTTGACTCTATAAATAGAGTTCTTTTTCTCGTTCATTGTACGGATACATAGTTATCTACTGTCAAAATTTTGAGAGCTTTTCTTCTTCGCATAGTCCAAGGGATAAAGTGATCGTCTTCTAGATCAGATTCCCACAGTTATAATTTTCCCAGATACACAATAAATAAAGGAATTTATTTATGGAAAACAAATTGGCAATTCTGCTGGGGAAAACCATCTCCTCTTTTGAAATGGCAACAACTCAATGCGATACTTCGTCAATCGGCTCGACGAAGAAGGTGATGACGATCCAATTCGATCAACTTGCCTATGAAGAAATGCAGAGGGCTAAGAGTGGTAAGCCCACTACAGCCTCCATCATCACTGCCAAGTCGAAGGGACACTCTATCTATGTCCCTAAGAATCAGTTGGCAGCCAATGGTGAAGTCTCTGCCACAGTGTCTGCTCCTAACACTGGCAAGAACTCTACTGCAAGCACGCACACTCTTGTGCGCTCAAAGATGACAGCAAGCAAAGATCACGCTAACAGTACTGGCTCCTTAGCCAAATCTGTTCCAGTGTGTGTCTCCAAAGTTGAAAGTCACGCTGACAGTACTGGCTCCTTAGCCAAATCTGTTCCAACGTGCAATTTCAACCTCAAAAGTCACGCTGACAGTAATGGCTCCTTAGCTAAATCTATTCCAGCGTGCAATTTCAACCTCAAAAGTCACGCTGACAACACTGGTTCCTTAGCCAAGTCTGTTCCAGTGTGTAATTCTAAAATCAACAATCACGCTAACAATACTGGCTCCTTAGCCAAATCTATTCCAGCGTGTATTTCCAAAGTCAAAAGTCACGCCAACAGCACTGGTTCTTTAACCAAGCCTGTTTCAGCGTGTATTTCATCTAAGAAGAATAGCTCTTTAGCTATCTCTTCCTCTTTGCCAAGTTCTACCAGAACTGGGGGTGGTCTTCCACACAAAGTCCCTTCGAAAAGAAATAACTCTTTAGTTGTTTCTTCTGCTCATGTAGTTTTTACTTCAGGAACAGCTTTGACTGACAATTTTGTTAGTCAAAGAAAAGGAGATGGTCTTTTGACTACTCTTCCTGCTGGACATTCTATGTCTCAAAACTTGAATGAGTCTAAGAAGAAACATTCCTTAATGTTTTCTTCTATGACTTTTTCGAATTGGGCACAGAATTTGTCTAGAAAAGGTCTGTTACCAACTCCTAATCAAGGGGGTGGTTCAACTCTTCCTTCTCTGCAAATATCCAGATCAATGAAAGGAAAACTCCATGTGTCCAAAACCAATGTGTTACCTCCAACTGATCTAAGAACAAAAATTAACACTTCTGGTGTTAAGAAACCATACCAGTTGGAAACAAGGATAAGAGATCCAGATGCAGAGTATGCAAGAAACTATATGGCTCATATTAATCATTCTCTATATAATCAAGAGCCATCAAGACCCAAGAACAGGAAATATATTCCTCAATATTCACAAACAGATTTACGAGAATATCTTCAACAGAAGAGAAGAAGTGATTCTGTGTCAAAGGACCATGCTGAATGTGACTTCTATCCAAGAGTCATAATTCAATGTAGATGTCAATCAATGGCTCATGATCATGTTGATCATGAATGTGACTTCCAGCCAAGAGTCACAATGCAATGCAGATGTCAAACAAAACGACAATCTGTCTTCAATCGGATTCAGTGTGAACCTATGCCTGATGAAGATGAGCCTTTGTTTGCTTCTGTCAATATGACCTCGCGGGATGCTGGGGGTAGAGTTGATAGTCCAGATGGAGTATATAGAAATACCAGAGCAAGAGTCCTGGCCTCTAGTCAAAGAAATTTGATCTCTAAAGATGATTCTGAATTCCTTGGAGAATCTAACTTCCCACCTCTTCCTACTGGGGGTAGTTCTCCTATAATTGACTTTGATGCACAAAGCAATGATTCAGAACAAACAACATCTACCAGTTCATCAATAATTCCTCGTACAGTCACGACTTATATGGTTGATGGGAATACTGATGAACCTTCTTCTTCCTTGACTCCTCAAGATCAAAGAATTGCTTCTTTGGAACAACAAATGAAGTCTATGGCTGATACTATGAAGTCGATGTATGAACTCATGGCAACACATATGCAAAATCGACAGACTGTACCAGATGCCATACCAACTGACACTGATATGAGTCCAGTACAAGTTCCTCCAACAGTACAATCTAATACTCCTGGACCAGCTCAACCAAACCCTAGTCTCTCTGGATCTGGGGGTAGTGCTTACAATGCTGTTTCTCCTCCCAACTATTCTCTACAAGTTACAACTCCACAATCTTCTGGAATTGTTAATAAAGAATTGAGGAATCTTAAAACTCAATTCGAGGCATTCAAACAGAAAGATGGTTTACAAAGGTTAGGCATCAAACAACCTTATCCGATAGAATGGAAGCAAGTATCGTATCCTCCTAAATACAAGCCTCCCACTATCTCATTCTATGATGGAACCACTTCTCCACGTCAGTTCATTAATCACTTTGAAGTGATGACTGATCAGCTGCAACCAAGCGATGCCCTCCTTACTCGAGTGTTTGTTGGATGTCTCAAGGGAACGGCTTATGAATGGTATAGAAGTCTTCCAGATGGGAGCATTACCTCATTTTCTGGTTTCAAACAGATGTTTCTTGAACGGTTCTATGAAGGGCTCAATGACATGACTATGTCCGCTCTTATTAGAATCAAACAGAAAAATAATGAAACTACAGAAGAGTACATTGAACGGTTTCGAAAAGAAGCTCTGAAGATGCCTCTTGGAACTCCTGATGCTGTCACCATCGACACATGCAAATCAAACTTGTTGCCAATCATCAGCATGTGGACAGGATCCACTCAATTCCAAGACTGGCCTTCTTTCATAGTTAGTGCCAAGGCCGCAGAAATTAGTGCTGAAACCTTCAAAGGTTTAGGAGTGCAGATGACTCCTAAAGAAACAGGTCAAGGTACTAACAATAAAAACAATGCTCGCAAGGAAAAAGAAACTCTTGAAGTTAATCTTCAGAGCAAAGATGCATCAACTGTTCAAACCTCTCCTACAACTCAACAACCAAGAACACCTCGTTCCAAAGAAGAATATTCTTTCGATGACGACGATGTCCTTGGTATCTTTGAATGTCTGCTGAAAGGTAATAAGATACAATTACCTGAGATCAAGAAACCTGATGAAGCTGGTAAAACATATCATCCCAAATACTACCCATATCACAGAATGCTGGGTCATACAATTCGTACATGTGATGGACTGAAAGGAAAGATCCAAGAAATGATTAAATCTGGAGCTATCTCTCTTACTCCAAAAGAGAAGACCGTCACCTCCAACGTCGTCTCTATGCAATTCAGAGATTTCCCTCCTCAACTCCTTGAAAGTGGGATCGTTCCTATTCCCAAGGCAACTCTTGACATAGTGAATCTTCCTCCTTCACGGTCTGAAGGATTAGTGCCAATCACTTTGGAAACTGGAGAAATCATGTGGATCCATCCTGATCTAGTGACATATTTTGAATCGCCTTCTCCTCAAAAGACTACTTCTCGAAAGTCCACGAAGGCTGGAAAGATTAAATCATGTCATATGACTTCTTTTGGATCTATTCCTGACACAGAGCCAAAAGAGAAAGAAGAAGCACTTGTTAGTGCTACTCGAACGGGGAAACCTTATCTAAAGGATTATTCCAAAAATCCTGAGGATCCTCTTGATATCCCTCCAGCTGATAAAGATGCTTCTAATGTTCCTCCTGAAGAAGAATCATCCACTGAACCTGTTCCTCCCAAGCCTACAGCTCTGGAGAAAGGCAAACAACAGGCTCGGTTTGATAAGCCAATCAAGAAGTCCTCTCCTCTTGGACTTCAGAAGCCTTATAATTTCGATATTTTAGCTCAGCTTGCTAATACTCCAGCTAGAATGTCCCTCTTTGAACTTTTACGTCTTTCCAAAGAGACTCGGGAGACATTAAGTGAAGCACTTCTACAAGCTGACTCTTGTCTTGCACAATTGAAGAAGCCAGATGCAGAACCTGCCACTTGCTTACATTACAACAGTGTATTAGAAATTATCCCAAATATTACCTTTACATAAGATGACATGCTATTGGAGGATAATCGACATGATCGGCCTCTCTACTACACCGGTTATATCGATACAATGAAGATAGATCGTATCCTCATTGATCCAGGGTCTGCTATAAGCATAATGCCAAAGAGTCTGTTGGATGAACTAAAAATCCCTCTTCACAAGCTCTCTAAGACGGTTACTACTATCCTGGGATTCAATCAAAGCCGAAGCGAGCCTTTGGAAAAGATTCATCTGAAGCTTCAGATAGGCGATTTCAGATCCAAAGTCACTTTCTATGTGATCGAGATCGTGGGATCCTATAATCTTCTTCTGGGGAGGCCCTTTCTTCATGAAAATAATGTGGTGCCTTCTACTCTTCATCAGTGTTTTAAATACATTGATAGCAATGGAAGAGTACAAAAAGAAGTTGCTGATATAAATCCCTTCCATGGGGTTGAAGCTTATTTCAATGATTCTCAAATGTACAAAGAAGAGTATACAAGGGTTATACAAGCTATGGAGAAAGAGGATTCACAAAGTGAGACCTTAATAATTCCTGTTAAAGGTCGAACTATTCAGCAACAATCTCCCAAACTCTCTGAAGAAGGTTCTTTCATCATTCCGGTGAGTGGACGGATTTCTCCGTTACCTCAGTCGTTTTCTCAAGACACAATGATTATTCCTGTCAGTGGGCGTACTGTAATTCCTGCATCTCCACATATGAAACAGGATACTCTGCTAATTCCAGTTGGAGGGCGGATTATTCTTCCATCTCAAACTTCAAGGGAGCTCACCTCTTCTGAGCCATTTGTTATCGATCTTAATCGAAACAACGCTTCTTCTCATTCTTCTTCTCCCCCTTTAGTCATTGACTTGGCTAAAATCTCTAAGGCTCAGCCTTTTCCCAATGTAAATACTGCTACTTTTACATTTAATAAAAAGTCTCCATCTTTGTAGTATGCTGATGTGTGTAATTATGTTCATAGTTATTTACATTTGTTAGATGACTTGAACGCAATAACCATAGGGGTTGTACAGACTGTTCATACAGATGTATCCCTAGAACCTGTACAACCTTCATACTTTTTAGTTCCCAGCAGAAACCAGGAGACATTCCAATATTCTTCTGTAAAGGGCCCCAAAGTCCTTCTGATTTAGAAGATGAAGACAAAAATGATGACACTGGAAGATTACAACTACGTCGTTATAGTCAGCAATCTAAAGACATCATCAAAAATATGGGCTATGACTTCAAGACTGGCCTCAATAGTGGAAAGGGAAAAAAATGCCTGTTCGTATTCCTCCTCTGAAATATGGAAGGACGAAATACGGACTGGACTATATAGCTCCTACTCCTTTTATCAATATTATCCATGAAGATCCCGAGTCTGACGAAGATAAGAGATCTGATTCTTCTAGTACCACTTCTTGGAATTCTGATACAAGTATCGGGGACTTCTACTGCAACATTCTGTCTTCCAACATAGTTTCCATTGACCATTCTGAAGAAAGTGATGAAGACGAAGAAGAGTTTAAAATCTCACCTGAATCGGAATAATGGGCCCAAAGATTAGATAATCAATGGAAGTTCCGTTTCGAGCAAAAAGAACCTCCGACTGAAGACAAACTTGTTCAAATAGATGTTGGTGAAGAGGGATCTCCCAAACCAATATTCATTAGTGAAAGTCTTTCTGAACCTGATAAGCAAGACATGATCAAACTCATTCGTGACTACATCGACGTCTTCGCTTGGAGTTATGAAGATATGCCAGGACTTGATCCATAAATTGCAACTCACAAGCTCAATATCTTGCCGAATGCTAAATCGGTCAAACAACAACAGCGACGATTTCGTCCAGATATTATGGATGCAATTGAAGTTGAAGTCAATAAACTCATAACCTCCGGGTTTATTAGAGAGGAACAACATCCCGATTGGGTGGCTAACATAGTTCCTGTCCTTAAAAAGACTGGAAAGGTCAGAGTATGCATAGACTTCCGCGATCTCAATGCGGCATGCCCTAAAGACGAATTCCATCTACCAATCACTGATGTCATGATTGATAATACCGGTGGATTTGAGCGGATGTCATTCATGGACGGGTATTCTGGATACAATCAGATTAAAATTTTTCCAGATGACGAGAAGTACACTTCTTTCAGAACGCCGATCGGTACATACTGTTATACAGTTATGCCATTCGGTCTCAAGAATGCAGGAGCAACTTATCAACGAGCTATGAGCACTATATTCCGTGAACATTTGCGGAAAATAGTCGAATGCTATGTTGATGATATTGCAGTCAAAAGTCGACAAAAGGAGGATCATATCCAAGATTTGAAGACTATATTTGATCTAATGCGTAAGCATCAATTAAAGATGAACCCTACTAAGTCCTTCTTAGGCGTCTCTAGTGGTAAATTTCTCGGCTTCGTCATTATCTCTAAAGGTATACACGTGGATCCCGAGAAGATCAAAGCCATCCAAGAGATGCGTCCTCCACGCACCTTAAAAGAGCTACGAGGATTTCAAGGAAGGATCGCTTATATCAGGAGATTCATCTCTAATTTATCAGGATGCTGCAGACCATTCAACAAACTTATGAAGAAAGGTGTTTCTTTTGTCTGGAATGATGAATGTCAGAAAGCATTCGATGATATAAAACAATATCTGATGAGCCCTCCAGTATTGGTACCTCCCGTTTCAGGAATTCCATTTCTCCTATATACTCGAGCAATGAGTCATTCATTGGGTGCATTACTCGCTCAAAAGAATCAAAATGGTCATGAACAAGCCATCTACTATCTCAGTCGTACTATGACCGGAGCTGAACCTCGATATTCACCGGTCAAAAAAGAATGTCTAGCCTTGATGTTCGCTGTTCAAAAGACACGACATTATATCATTGGCCAGACTATTCATGTCATCTCCAGGATCAATCCTATACGGATCATGATGAAGAAATCCAGTGTTTTGAATTCTCGATTAGCTAACTGGGGAATCCTACTTGCTCAGTATGACATGCATTATATTCCTCAGAAGTCAGTCAAAGGACAAGCTTTAGCTGATTTTCTGGCTGCTCATTCAATTCCAGAAGATTTAAAACTCTATGACGAAATTCCAGATGAAGTCCTAGATTCAAACCAAATTGCTGAAGAAGATCCTACTTGGCGTCTATTCTTTGATGGAGCTTCAAGGATAGGTCCTAATGGTGATATTGTCGCTGGAGTTGGAATCGTTCTTGTATCGCCAGAAGGTCTTGCTATCCAAAGAGCTTATTCTCTCGATCAGCCGTGTTCAAATAATGTAGCTGAGTACAATGCATTACTCATTGGTCTTCAGCTTGCTAAACATCTAAATATTCAACATTTGGAGGCGTACGGAGACTCTAAACTCATTGTCAACCAGATAAAGGGTACTTATGAAGTCCGCCATCAAGATCTGGTTCCTTATCATAGATCAGCTATAATTATGGCTTCTTCGTTTGAAGAATTCTTCATTGAACATGTTAGACGAGCATGTAACACAGAAGCTGATGCTCTAGCTAATCTTGCAGCGGTGTTGGCTATCCCAATTAGACGACAACAAATGATTCTTGTTCGCAATCGAGAATTATTTCATCTTGAAAATAACCTGACCCTAGGACTTTCAGTTGACACTGAAGAATCAACATCTCATGACGTCAACACAACAAGAGGATTTGGATTTAGTCGTAAATCTTCATCATCTTCATCTGATTCCAGCATAGAATTCATCTTCAGTCATTCGGCCGAGAATCAAAATACGGATACGGATTGGAGACTTCCTTTCTTAGATTTTGTATTGTATGATATTCTTCCGGATGATCCAAGTGAAGCAGCATCTATCAGACGACGATCATTCCGATTCTATTATAATCATACAACAAAGACCTTATATCATCGAGCCTATGATGGTTTACTTCTCCGATGTGTTGCCGATGACGAGGCTCAACAAATTATTCGTGAAGCACATGATGGAATTTATGGAGCACATCAGCCTGGACCAAAACTTCAAGACCGTATTCGACGTATGGGTTATTATTGGCCTACTATGGTATCAGACGCCATCGAATATGCAAAGAAGTGTAAAGCTTGTCAAATCCATGCAAATTTTATTCATCAACCTTCGGAATTTCTACATCCGACGGCAGCATCATGGCCCTTCGAAGCTTGGGGCATGGACATTATTGGTCCGATCCATCCGCCGTCATCCAAGGGTCATCGGTTTATTCTTGCAATAACCGATTACTTCTCCAAATGGGCCGAAGCCATTCCTTTGTCTGAAGTTAAGACGTCCAATGTCATTTGCTTTATTAAGCACCACGTCATCTACAGATTCGGTGTTCCTCGACGCATTATTCATGATAACGGACCACAGTTCGTCAGTCAGAAGTTTACTCGATTCTGTGACGATCACCGGATCAACAATGTGGCTTCTACCGCATATAATCCGGCAGCTAACGGATTAGTAGAAGCTTTCAACAAGACCATCATCAAACTCCTAAAGAAGTTTGTCTCTACTAACAAACGTAATTGGAGTGAGAAGCTCGGTGAATGTTTGTGGGCTTATCGCACTACAGTCGTAATGCTACTAAATGTACACCCTTCTCTCTGGTGTATGGTTGCGAAACTGTTCTTCCATTAGAGATTCAATTCCTTCTTTAAGGATAGCAATCGCTAATGAACTCACTGCAGAAAATAATGATCGTCTTCGACTTCAAGAATTAGAAGCTCTGGATGAAAAGCGATTATCTGCTCAACAAAATATTGAATTCTATCAAGCTAGAATTTCAAGAGCTTTTAATAAGAAAGTCAGAATTCGGGCGTATCAAAAAGGAGAACTTATTCTAACTGTCAGACGTCCTATGACTATGACTCATATGAGCAAGGGCAAATTTGACGCAAAGTGGGAAGGACCCTATATTGTGAGCAAAGTTTTCTCAAATGGAGCTTATCAACTCTCAGAATTGGATGGTCGAAAAGTTTTGATGCCTATTAATGGCAAATTCCTTAAAAAGTACTATGTATAAATGTAAATGCTTGTAATCATCAGACAGTTTCATGTTTAGAAATAAAATTTTTATTTTATTTTTATCATGAATGATGATACATGATATTAAAGAAGATCACTATCATCCTTTTCTACATTTGGATGTGGGCCACTGCCGTCCTTCTCGAAGACGTGATCAGCAAAAGAGTCGAGAACCTCCTTACTAGAACCCACGAGGAACTTGCAAACGGCCATCCTCATGGCTTCTTCTACTTCAGTCTTTCCTGGTTCGAGCAGGAAATCCAGAATGTCCCTTGGTGGCTTGGGTGCAGACGAACCTTCGCCTGCTTCCGTCTTCTTCGATTGAACTGGATCAGCAGGGTGTTCTTCAGTGCCTTTCTGAACTTTTGAGGCAATTCCAGTTTTCTTGAATGCTTCTTCAGACGACATTTTTATGTTTGAAAGAAGAAGTGTTTGTTCTTGTCAAATTTCTGCTATATTTATAGGCAGAAGTTCTACAAATAATGAAACGTCGCGTTCATCCGACGGTTCATCCATCCATTAATTGCGTTCATCCGACGATTCATCCACTCATTTATTCGTCCGTTCATGATCTTCTATCAATTTATTAAAGTGGAGATTCGTTATTGATCATGTTTTCATAACCTCTGAATCAATTCCGAATCTACTTGCTCATTTGTCATTTTTGACCTCTGCATAGAAATCAATCTATTTTCTTTTGAGTTCCTACATATTATCACGTCCATAATACCTCTGATAATATCATATACTCTAAAACAGAAAAGAAGATTTCATTATCTATCATGTCCACAATTCATCCATAAATACAAATCTTTGAGCATAGAAGAATTATTATTTCTATTCTCATTTTCACCACAAAAAGTCTATTACATTTTCTTAGACTTTCTTACAAATCATAATGGAAATCTATTACAAATCTTGGATTTTTATTCTACACAACAACAATAACCTAATAGAGATCTATCTTCTTCTTTGGATCTTCTCCGTCGGACCTTCTCCGTCAGGTTCGTTGTTGGTGGCAGTTCCTGACTGTCTGGGTCCCAGTCACGACCAGATCAGCTGGAATCAAACTCTGGTCTTCTCTCTCAGACGAGAGGAGAACCACAGAGTATGGCAGCCCGAAGTCGTGGTGCTGCCAATACAACTGGTGGATTGGGGGTAACCTCTCAAGGAAGACAGGAATGTATCCAAACCTTGGGATACAATTCCTAGTTCTTCCGTGAAAGGAACTCTACTACCCGATTTCTCGGGGTAGAGTTGACTCCACCATCCAACTCTCGTGTATAAAGGCTCTTCCTACCATCTGAGGAAGACCCTTCTATCCCACGAAGAGTTCTGAGTTGTCTGATTTACGCGTCAAAAGCGTATGAGCTCCCTGATGTAGATGTCAACAGGATATTCTCCACAACATCCACATCCCCAATGCCAGTTCTGAAGAAAATTTTCAGCCAAGTTTCTGCAGAAAGTATCAACAGAAATCATTCAGTGTGCATTTACCAAACAGAAACAGGCATGTATTGTTCAAATCAGAAACAAGAAACAGAAAGCCTATCTTCAACAGCAAAAAATAATACACGTATTACACTGACTTACCTTCAAGTTTGGTGCTAAAGATTGGCAAACTCATGTTTGATACAGTGCGCAAAAACCGAACATTAGAAAACATTGCTTTCCTGTTTGAGAGTGAAATCTCCCAAAAATTTTATTCTCAGAGAAGAAGAAGAGGAATGGGAGATGAGTATCTGTGAAACTCTTCTATCTATTTAAAGGACAAAGTACAAGTCTATTCTTGGAAAAGATCCGCATAAATAGCGCTCGTAAACCGTGGAATGAGTGTTACGTGTGCTTTGGAAGACAGAGCAACATTGGAAATAGTCAAAGGGTGCTAATTAATATTCTTCATTAATGCACGCAGATTAAACACAGAAGTTGTACTTCATTCTTCAAGACAGGCACTGATGGCCTTACAAAAGACAAAACAAAAAGAGTGCAACAAAAGCACAAAAGACACGCTCTATTTTCCAGAGCGACTGAGCTTAATGCCTAGTTCTTCTACGTTTTTGACCCCTATGCGGTGTAACAGAGCCTTCAACATTTCACGCTGCTCTATGAGGCTGCGCCCATCAGAAGAGAACGAGCCATCTAAGCCAAAATAGCTCAAGAAATTCTTGGCTAGTTGCAAGGGATCATCTTTGAGTTCGAAGACAAGGGGCTCTGGCTCTTCACCCCCAAAAGTGGGGTCACCATGGGAACAAAAGCCCAACTTGCGTGCTTCTTCCTCATCTTTCTCTTTTGGTGTCATGTTGACGTAAGATGAAGATTAAATGAATCCTCTCCCTGTTTATATAACAGAGCTCGCCGGCGGTTCATATTCCACCATAAACTGGATGAAATCAGTCTCAAAAAATGAAGAGTCATCATGACATTTAATAAGTTCATTTGGATATTCTCAAAGAACTTCGAAGTCTTTTCGACTTCCGAAAAATTTAAAAGTCATTACAGCGTGACTGATTTCATTTATCATCTTATTTTCAAAGTATTTCGAAAATTTGAAGTCTTTTTAATTTTTCGAAAACTTTGAAGGGGGTCTTGTAGGCCTTTAAAAATGACAGTCACGCTGAGCTGATCAGGACAGAGTCAAAAGTCACGCTCAGTTGATCCAGACAATATTTACAATTACGCTGGAGAGACAGCTCATCATTTGTCAGAGAGTAATTATGACTGACAGCACAACAGTCGAAGAATGTCTCTTCGTATGCCACGTATGCACAGAATTCGAGAGATCACAGCCGTCTATTGCGTGATTTTCGAAATCTTCTTCAGCAAGACTCAACCTTCGTCAAGTTGGCATACTAAAAGAGCTTCTTGTCATTTAATTTGACTGACAAAAGCAATCACTACCAGAGATTTTGTGTCAGTCGAGGCACGCTGAATCAAGACAGCTGACAGTTCTATCCCAAATCTGCGTGTATTCTGAAGTTTTCTTCCTCAAGTCTGCGTGGATTGTGAAGTTTTCTTCATCAAAGTCTATGTAGATTCTGAAGCTTCTTACCCCAAGTTTGCGTGGATTTTGAAGCTTTCTACCCCGAGTCTGCGTGGATTTTGTCTTCACCAAGTCTGCGTGGATTCTAAAGCTTCTTGCCCCAAGTTTGCGTAGATTTTGAAGCTTTCTACCCCGAGTCTGCGTGGATTTCGTCTTCAACAAGTCTGCGTGGATTTCATCAAATTGGAGTACGTGGCAGCCATGCCACTGATCTCTCGCCCTGCGTGTCCTGTAACTTGCACACGACTCATGCATGATTGCCATGTGTCCAACAGTTACATGCCACGTACAGTAACTGCTCACAACCTTACGTATGTTAAATCCTGCATGATTTTCAACTAAGCATAGGCTGTGAAGACAGTTATCTTTTCAGTTATTATTTTTGACTCTATAATAGAGTTCTTTTTCTCATTCATTGTACGGATACATAGTTATCTACTGTCAAAATTTTGAGAGCTTTTCTTCTTCGCATAGTCCAAGGGATAAAGTGATCGTCTTCTAGATCAGATTCCCACAGTTGTAATTTTTCCAGATACACAATAAATAAAGGAATTTATTTATGGAAAACAGTACCGAGCTACAGCATCAAAATACTTTGTCTAGAATCTCTCTCTAAACACTGCCCAAGCAATGGGTGCCACTAATCCCATGGCTTGCGCTGCCCACCAACTGTGAGCCAAGTCCAGCAACTGTAGGCGTACCACCGCCACCTTCTCATTCTCAGGTGTCCTGGCTGCTTCCAGAATTACCTCGGTATCCTGAAGCCAAGCGTTCGCGGCAATCGCATCTTTGCTGCCGTCGAAGAAGGGAGGGTTCAAGTGCTTGAAGCTGTTGGCCGTACTGTTCCCTGGATGACCGCCTCTGGTCAAAGCATTAGCCACTACCTGGTGCAAGGCGTCTCCTCGACGATCTGGGAAGCTATCAAGGTCCTGATGAGACCTACCAAGGTGCCATCGTCAGGGTCTGTAGGCTGGACGGGCCGAACTGGGGGTTCTCCTCCGGGAGGTACAACTCTGGAGGCTACTCCGGAGTGCTGGGCTTGATCTCCGGGTTGTTGGTCTACGGGAAGTGCTCCACCTTGCTGATCGGCGGGTCAGGTGCAGTGCTGCTGAAGAAGACGACACAGGAAAAACAATAAGGAAGGACCAGGACAGATCAACGAAACAAGCATATGATCAGGTCAAGATTCCAGAGAAGCAGAGGATATGAATGAAGATCCAGGACGGGTATTGATTGAGACATCTATCTGGTAAACCCTCACATATCTTGAATACCAAGACCTGCATGGGCCACCACTTAAACCATGTCACGCCCCAGAACCAGAATACTGGAGAGCGGGGGCTTACATAGCCTGCTACGAATATTGAAATGCAATCCACCTCGCTATACGATCACGGCTCTCTAGATATGAGGGTTTACTACAAGCCAACGGTCGCTCAAGGTCAAGCATATTGTCTCAATCTCAAGCAATAGTATAATTACAAGATGTTAGACCACCAAATATACAATAAAAGGCGTCCCAAATATTACATATTCAGCTGATCATGAAGCTAGTGGTACAAAATGCGAGGACTAGCAAGAGTTATGTCATACATGATCAACCCTAGGATTTGTTAATCATGTTACAGCCCGTAGGCAGACAGTAAGTAAATGTGCATCGAGCTAACAGGTGCTCGTCGGCTAAACGCCTCAAAAGAATAATTTTTACAGTAGAGTGAGCGAAACAAAATAGAAAACCCACTCGTAGCCCGGGTTCCTTCTAGTCGCCACCATCGAGCTAGAGGTTCGGTAGATCCTCGGGTGCTGATCCAAAATCTGGCCACACAAAACCAGCTGGGTCAAACCCCAGAAAGAGCAAGTGCCACAAGAGAGGCCACAAAATAAGAACAAAAGCCAGCATATCAGAACATAAGAAAATGAAAGAAAAGTACAAGTAATAAAGAGCTCATCAGGGCAATAAACGATTAGGGACGTAGAACCATTCTGGAAGCCAGGTTACAACCCGTAAACCAAACAAGGATCGGGGTTGTAACCCTTCGCCTGAATAGCACTTGTCTCTATCCATTTATTGTTAAAGATAATGTAAAACAATCATGTCTAGGGGTACCAGGTACAGGGACTAGACAAGACTCAGACTGGGCTGGACAACATCTATTTACAAGCGGCCAGGCAATACTACGGCTTACTACTTTAACTAACTAGGATTATCATAAGCCTAATTACTAACAAGATGCAAGTGAGAATTTCTCAGTCCCAAGCCCTGCAGACTATCCAGTTATCCTTCCGCGGGTTGAGAGTATGGTTGGGTACATCGCCCAGGAGACGATATACCCTTAGGTGACTTAGAGGGTGCAACACATGACAGTGTGCTGGAAATGTGCTCTACTCGTCGGCAAGCTACAAGTCCAATTAAGGCGCCCAGATAACGAGATTGCCTGTGACTGGAAATTCTCCATGAACTATAGTTAGATCTAGTCATTAGCCTAATCCATATTCAGTGTAAATCTCTGACCGTGGGAACCAGGGAGTCACGTCCTAGACATGATGCAAGACAAGACAGGTGGATTTCACAAGCAAGCAAGCAGGAACACCCACGGTGTCAGAGTTGGTTATGCAAGTTAAGTTAGCTGTCGCAACAGCATCAAGTCAAGTCAGGTTACAAGTTACAAGCTAAGTCTAGTCAAGTTACAAGTTACAAGTCAAGAGTGCGCCGCCACGGGCCACTATCAAGTTATTAGGTTAAAAGTCAAGAATGCACCCCATCGGGTCATTATCCAAAAATCAGAAAGTACCAGGATCATAAATCACAAAAACCACGAAGACCGTACTAGTCATAGCAAATATTGAAAATCGTGCCAGGTCGTGTTGGGTCAAGATGGTCGTGCTGTGTGGAACAAGATCTCAAAACCAAATCCACAAAAGAGAAGCCAAGTCCAAGAAATAAGACCAAATCATCATGGACAAGTGGGTTGCGCAGGGGTGGATGGCGCAGGAATGGTTGGCGCAGGGGATTGATGGCGCAGGGGATCAGGGGGTTAGGTTGTGCAGGGTGTCAGAGGGTTGGGTTGGACTGCGCCAGGATTAGATGGCGCTGGATTGAGCTGCGCAGGGGGCGAAGTGCGCAGGGTTCAAGTGCGCGGGGTTAGACTGCGCTAAGTCGGATGGCGCATGGAGCGAAGTGCGCAGAGATGGAAGGCACAAAAGATGGACGGCGCAGAAGTGGATTGTACAAGAGCCAAGCGCACTGGGGGTGAGCGCGGTTCGCCAAAGGGCGAGCTGTGCGGTCGGCACTGCGCTAAAGAGCGCTGGCCGAGGGGATGATGCGCGGTTCACCAAAGGGTGAGTTGCGCAATCGGCCTTGCGCTAAAGAGCGCAGGCCGAGAGTTCTGCTACTCCAGGCCGAGAGCAAGTCCAAGAACACCAAAAACTTCAAATCTTCATATCTTAGCCAAATCAAAACCATATTTGGATTTTCAAAGGTCTAACTTGTGTAAAATTGAATTCTCTTCCAAATGGAAGCATTAAAACAAGCAAAAATCAAAGTTTAATAGATCAAAATCAAGGAAATCCGAAAATAATTAAAACTTAGATCTAGAACAATGGAGACTCCAAATCATAAAATACCAAGTTCTAATGTTGCTCCAAATCATCTAATTAAGCTAATTGACAAATAAAATAGGTCCTCATGTGGTGGCAAGATGCACTTGCCTATGGGTGGGGATGTTGTGTGGAAGAAGGAAGAAGAAGATGGAGGAAAATAAATGAAAGTAAAGAGGAGAGAGAAAAGTTAGGTGGGATTAAATGGGGAGTAGGTTGTGTTGTGTTGAGGGTGGAGCATAGGCTAGGTGTTCCTCTTGGGTTAAAACTAAATCAAACCAAACCAATTAAATCCGAGCCGAGCCGAAACCCAAAATACGAGAAAACCCAAAATTCTACAAGTCGAGAAAAATAAAAATACATGCCCAAATCCGATTACGAGAAAACCAAAAATCTACAAGTCGAGCCAAAATACAATTACAGGCCAGAATCCAACTATGAGTATAATACGAAATACGGGAAACGGAGGTGACATCTATTTTCCGAAATTATGGGATCATAGAATCGAAGACAGTTGAGACCAAGACTGTAAACATTGGCCGCGATGAGGTTAGTGATTTATTTAACCTAATGTAGTAATCTTGTAATTTAAAGTTGGAAGAACATGCAAGTAGCCTTATAGTTTCTGCCTCGCCAGTCGAATGGCTTAATTGCCAAGTATCGGAACGAATGGCTCAGAACACAACCCGAGATTCATTCTAGCATACATTAGTGAGTTCATCTTGATTCTGTTATGTCCTTCAGATACTAGATACGATAAGAATAGATGATTCACACTAATATGCTAGAATGAATCTTGGCTTGTGTTCTGAGCCATCCGTTCTGATCAAGCATCTTCCTTCTCCTCTCCTCTACCATGGCTCTGAACCAATCTGCTCCTCGCTACTTTCCTTCTTTTTATTTGACTCTCTCAGCCACATATGACATCCAGCTCAAGTGTAGAGTCGGGAAAGAAGAAGTGGGCAGAAAGAGGAGGGGGAAGCAACACAGCCGGCGACATGACCCGGAGAAGTACAGAGGTTTTCTTCAACAGACGTAGGAGAACTATAAGGATATATCTTTTCACAATATATCACCTTGTCAAAGACCCTTAATGTGACAACCATGTTACCGCGGTGTCGGAAGACTAACATGTCATAATTTTTAAGCCGTATGTTTTGACATAATCCTCCAAACTCTTTTCTGCTATATAATGCAAGATTACTACATAGGAGAAAGAGTTGGAAAGATTATGTCAAAACACGCGGCTTAAAAACTTATGACATGTTAGTCTTTCGACACCGCGGTAACATAATTCACGTGAAGGGTCTTTGACAAGATGACATGTTGTGAAAAGAAATATCCTTATATTCTCCTACGGCTGTTGAAGAAAACCTCTGTACTTCCACCGGATCATGCCGTCGACTGTGCTGCTTCCCCTCCTCTTCCTGTCCACTTCTTCTTTCCCGACTCTACACTTGAGCTGGATGTCATATGTGGCTGAGAGAGTCAAATAAAAAGAAGGGAAGTAGGGAGGAGCATTGGTTCAGAGCCATGGGGGAGGAGAGAAGAAGGAAGATGCTTGATCAGAAAGGATGGCTCAGAACACAAGCCAAGATTCATTCTAGCAAACATTAGTGTGAATCATCTATATTCTGTATACATATCGTGGAGTATATGTTCTTATCGTATCTAATATCTGAAGGATATAACAGAATCAAGATGAACTCACTTAATGTAATACTAAGACATCATCTACTACTATATAAGATATAGTGATAGGTTGTCGTATCATCATTACCGAGGGATGAGGGTCGGAAGACAGTCAACTTTATCTACGGCTATATAGTTTCTGCCTCGCCAGTCGAATGGCTGCAGGGACTATGTCCTGATCACCATGTCGTACCGTAGACTAATGCAAATGGAGCTGGAAATATCCGTCGCTAACCGGTCACTAGTCCGTCGGTAACTGAGAATTTTTTTAAAAAAAATTGCAGCACTTTCCCTGTTCATAAAATATGCATAAACAAAACCAATATATAATGCACACAATTATCCAACAATCATATAGACCAAATATGCACATACGAATTTAATGCACACCAATTATCCAAGAATCATATAGACCAAACCAAATTAATATAAAATAGATCAATTATCCTGAAGAGTAACCTAATATCCATCGTTATAATTTAATTTATCTTCAAGTGTGAGAACGGATGGCTCAGAACACAACCCAAGATTCATTCTAGCATACATTAGTGTGAATCATCTATGTTCTGTACATATGGTGTAGTATATGTTCTTATCGTATCTAGTATCTGAAGAATGTAACAGAATTAAGATAAACTCATATAATGTAATACTAAGACATCATCTACTACTATATAAGATATAGTGATAGTCGTATCATCATTACCGAGGGATGATGATCGGAGGACAGTCAACTTTATCTACGGATACATAGTTTCTACCTCGCCAGTCGAATGGCTGCAGGACTATGTCCTGATCACCATGTCACCGTAGATTAATGCAAATGGAGCTGGAGCCAAAATACAGAAACCAAAGTACAGAATCAAATTCCTGGGATGGATGGCTCAGAACACAACCCAACCGGAGAGGATACTCTGAGAGATCCATCTGAGTAGGACGTATACTCTGAGAGATCACCTTTACAAGAATGAAATCAGTTGTGGGATTGAGTGCTGGAGGGATATTATCAGAGTATACGTCCTACTCAGATGGGTCTCTCACCGTTACTATTTTTTCTGACAGCATGGTGGATGTGCTCCGTCAACAGATTCTTGCTCCGAGCCAAAACTTTTTCCCGAAGCTCAAGTGGACATCCTTCGTGTAGAGCTCGAGTGAGAGATTCCTGACAGCATGGTGGTCTCCTTTGTTAAAGTATCCGTGCTCGTCCCACAACCAATGTGGGATGAGCACGGATGCTTTGACAAAGGAGACCATCATGCTATCAGGAATCTCACTCGAGCTCTACACGAAGGATGTCCACTTGAGCTCCGGGGTAAAGTTTTAGCTCGGAGTAAGAATCTGTTGACGGAGCACATCCATCTTGCTGTAAAAAAAAATAGTAACGGTGAGAGACCCATCTGAGTAGGACGTATACTCTGATAATATCTCCTCCAGCACTCAATCCACTACTGATATCATTCTTGTAAACGTGATCTCTCAGAGTATACGTCCTACTCAGATAGATCTCTCAGAGTATCCTCTAGTGATAGGTTGTCGTATCATCACTGCCGAGGGATGAGGGTCGGAGGACAGTCGACTTTATCTACGGATACATAGTTTCTGCCTCGTCAGTCGAATGGCTGCAGGGACTATGTCCTGATCACCATGTCGTAGTCCAATACAATCCAGAGATTGACACAGTTCTAGTTCATATATGTAGTCCAATACAAATAGTCTAATACAAAAAACTCAATACAAATAGTCTAATACAAATAAGTACTAATAGCTAATGAGAACCACGCTGCTCACGCAAACGCTCAGTGATACGATCACGCAACCACCTCGAAAAAGCGAGATTTTTGGCGTGAAAAGAGATGTCGTCCCTTGCAAGGACTGCGTGAAGAGAACTCCCGGTCTCACTAGCTACCGGTGCTGGATGAATAGAACTTTCGGTCTCACTAGCAACCGGTGCCACTTCTTCCTTAACTGTAGGAGGAGCCACCTCAGCATTCACTATTTTCCTCAAACGACGTGCCGCTCCTCGGGTCAAGGGTGCCATCTGGTAAGATCGATAGTCACAAATAATATAATTGTAACATAAGCAAGCTAACTAAAGGAACCATCATGTAATTTGAGTACATTTTCGAAAGCCGATAAGGTATAAAAAATTTGATTTTTGCCAAGTGTGAGAACGGATGGCTCAGAACACAATCCAAGATTCATTCAAGCATACATTAGTGTGAATCATCTATATTTTGTACATATGGTGTAGTATATGTTCTTATCGTATCTAGTATCTGAAGAATGTAACAGAATCAAGATGAACTCACATAATGTAATACCAAGACATCATCTACTACTATATAAGATATAGTGATAGGTTGTCGTATCATCATTGCCGAGGGATGAGGGTCGAAAGACAGTCAACTTTATCTACGGCTACATAGTTTCTTCGCCTCGCCAGTCGAATGGCTGCAGGGACTATGTCCTGATCACCATGTCGTACCGTAGACTGATACAAATGGAACTGGAAATATCCGTCGCTAACCGGTCACTAGTCCGTCGGTAACTGAGAATTTTTTTGAAAAAAAATTGCAGCACTTTTCCTGTTCACAAAAATATGCATAAACCAAATCAATATAATGCACACCAATTATCCAACAATCACATAGACCAAATATGCACATACGAATTTAATGCACACCATTATCCAAGAATCATATAGACCAAACCAAATTAATATAAAATAGACATCAATTATCCTGAAGAGTAACCTAATATTCGTCGTTATAATTCGATTTATCTTCAAGTGTGAGAACGGATGGCTCAGAACACAACCCAAGATTCATTCTAGCATACATTAGTGTGAATCATCTATGTTCTGTACATATG